>JABMCL010002076.1:310000-345000 GCA_018857735.1 Alviniconcha marisindica
TCTAGGATCCTAAGAGTGAAACTGAAGAAGCCTACCATCTACCCTGTTTCAGAGGTACCTAGAACGGGGACCAGGCGAAGCATAACGATCATTGCCTTGAAAGATATTACTTCAAGCGAGCCCAACAAGCCTGCCGACCGAGATCTGCAGAAAGAAACTGTCGTCAGTTTCTTCGGACTTGAAGGAACCAGATACATTACGACGGACTGCTTGCCTAGTTCATCTGCAGTCTTCGTAAAGACTGTTGGCTCTTCTCCTGACGTCCAGCACCAAGAAGAAGGCGGCGGTGAAGTGCACGAGGATTCAACCTGCCAGACGTCACAAACGCTAGCGGTGCCCGCTCCAGCCACTGGCCCGTGACCAAGCAGATCTGGCCGTCACCCATAAAGAGACGGGCTGTAGTGTCCCTAGATCACGTAAAGCCATTGTCCTTTGGTCACTCTGTTCCATCCACCCTGTCAACACTGGTTCTGTACAGTGTCCTTTGCTCACTCTGTTCCACCCAGTGCACACAGGTTCTATACAGTGTCCTTTGCTCACTCTGTTCCATCCACCCAGTACACACAGGTTCTATACAATGTCCTTTGCTCAGTCTGTTCCATCCACCCAGTGCACACAGGTTCTATACAGTGTCCTTTGCTCACTCTGTTCCATCCACCCAGTGCACACAGGTTCTATGCAGTGTCCTTTGCTCAGTCTGTTCCAGCCAGTGCACACAGGTTCTATGCAGTGTCCTTTGCTCACTCTGTTCCAGCCAGTGCACACAGGTTCTATGCAGTGTCCTTTGCTCAGTCTGTTCCAGCCAGTGCACACAGGTTCTATGCAGTGTCCTTTGCTCAGTCTGTTCCAGCCAGTGCACACAGGTTCTATACAGTGTCCTTTGCTCAGTCTGTTCCATCTGCACAGTACACACAGGGTCTATACAGTGTCCTTTGCATTTGGTCACTCTGTTCCATCCACCCAGTACACACAGGTTCTATACAGTGTCCTTTGCTCACTCTGTTCCATCCGCACAGTGCACACAGGTTCTATACAGTGTCCTTTGCTCAGTCTGTTCCAGCCAGTGCACACAGGTTCTATACAGTGTCTTTTGCTCACTCTGTTCCATCCATTCAGTACACACAGGTTCTATACAGTGTCCTTTGCTCAGTCTGTTCCACCCAGTACATACAGGTTCTATGCAGTGTCCTTTGGTCACTCTGTTCCATCCAGCCAGTACACACATGTTCTATACAGTGTCCTTTGGTCACTGTTCGATCCGCCCAGTACACACAGGCTCTATACAATGTCCTTTGGTCACTGTTCGATCCGCCCAGTACACACAGGCTCTATACAATGTCCTTTGGTCACTGTTCGATCCGCCCAGTACACTCAGGCTCTATACAGTGTCCTTTGGTCACTGTTCGATTCGCCCAGTACACTCAGGCTCTATACAGTGTACTTTGGTCACTGTTCGATTCGCCCAGTACACACAGACCTTAGGCAGTGTTCTGTAATCACGCAGTTCCAGTACACAGACTTTACACTTTAGATCCATTGCATTACACAGTGTCCATTAATCACTCAGTTCCAGTACACAGATTTTACACTTTAGATCCATTGCATTGCATTACGCAGTGTCCCATAATCACGCAGTTCCCGTACACACAGACTTTCAGTGTCCCATAATCACGCATTTCTGGCCATTCAGTATATACAGGCCTTAGACAGTGTCCCATAATCACGCAGTTCCAGTACACAGACTTTACACTTTAGAGCCATTGCATTGCATTACGCAGTGTCCCATAATCACGCAGTTCCAGTACACAGACTTTACACTTTAGATCCATTGCATTGCATTACGCAGTGTCCCATAATCACGCAGTTCCCGTACACAGAGACTTTCAGTGTCCCATAATCACGCATTTCTGGCCATTCAGTATATACAGGCCTTAGTGTCCCGTAATCATGCAATTCCAGCCACCCTGTACATACAGGCCGAAGTGTCCCATAATCACGTGATTCCAATACACACAGATTTACAATGCCCCTTAATCGCGCAATTCCAGGCGCCCATTATATACAGGCCTTAGACGGTGTCCCGTGATCAGACAGTTCCAGCCACTCATTTCACATAGAGTTTAGACGGTGTTCCATGATCAGACAGTTCCAGCCACTCATTTCACATAGATTGTAGACGGTGTTCCGTGATCAGACAGTTCCAGCCACTCATTTCACATAGAGTTTAGACGGTGTCCCATGATCACGCGGTTCCAGCCACCATAGATTTTAGACGGTGTCCCGTGATCAGACAGTTCCAGCCACTCATTTCACATAGAGTTTAGACGGTGTTCCATGATCAGACAGTTCCAGCCACTCATTTCACACAGAGTTTAGACGGTGTCCCATGATCACGCGGTTCCAGCCACTCATTTCACATAGAGTTTAGACGGTGTGCCATGATTACGCGGTTCCAGCCACTCGTTTCACATAGAGTCAGTTTAGACGGTGTGCCATGATCACGCGGTTCCAGCCACTCATTTCAGATAGAGTTTAGACGGTGTGCCATGATCACGCGGTTCCAGCCACCATAGATTTTAGACGGTGTCCCATGATCACGCGGTTCCAGCAACCCAGTACACATCAGTTTCTCTCGCGTGCGTGCTCTCTCTTTCTCTTTCAGTTCTCTCTCATCCCTCCCTTGTCCCCACTCCCCCACCCCCTCCCCCACACTGTGACTGACCCTGACCCCTGGCCTTCCCGGCCTGACCCCGCCTCCATTCGCCCTGCATTCCGTCATAATACCCTGACCGCTTAGTCCGGTTATTGGAGCTCGCGAACATTGTGGAGTTAGGCGGCCGGCAGATGTCCAACAATGCCGGCCAATTGGACCCCGTGCCGCTTAGCGCGCACCGGCAGTCCGGCTCAGCGGCGCAATCGCGTTGATGACGTCACTTCCGTAGTGTGACGCAACTTCCCCCGCCCCCACTCCAGCTCCGTCAAAGGTCGACTGTTGATGGTGATTTTCACGGCTTGCGGGAGTGTCACGGGGCAGGTGCTGTGTTGTGTTCTCTCTGTTGTTGTTGTCTGCCGCTTCTGCTTGCGTTAGGACTGACCAAGAGTGCAGCCACAATCATTCTGATTATTCTGCCTCTGTTCTGCGTTATCTCTGTGTTTCCATGCCAACAGCCGTAGGCCTTCTCTTATCGAAAGGCGGACGTGAGATCTTCAACGTGCGCAACGATCATAGTGCGTGCCGTGCGCGTGAAGGCGAGACAGGCCCTGACGAGTCTGCACTTCACAAGCGTTGGAAGCACTAAAAAACGGTCCTTGGTCCTGCCTCGACCGGGACTAAACTCCACTGTAGCCACTTTAATGGACTCACTAGCGCGACGCGCTACGCCACTGAGAATATGGCTGCTAAGGACTTTGGTGTCTAGACTGAGTGCGTGGCCCTGGGGACTGGGAGAGCTGTTGGCTGTGAGGTGGTGTGGCGTTAAGGCCGACAGCAGAAGCGAGAGGTCACTCTAACATCTCGAGCGGCACTCGGTCAGCCCGACTGGCGTCGTTCGTCCCTCCTACGCAGGTGAGTTTGGTGACCGGCCTTGTTGTTGCTGTCACACTTGTTTATCTGTAACGCTTGGTTGTCCCCGGAGAGGTACTGGCTGGAACCGAGATCCCAGGAGGCGGGGTGAGGGGGGAACATACGGTACCCTACTCAACTCTGCACTTGTCTTAGTTGTGATGAATGAATGAAAATTTACCTAGGGCGCATAGGAACTTCCACACAAAACCTTGCATGTTCACAGCACCAGTTGTCACCACCGAAATGATTCTCTGCACTCAGATGGTCAGCGATGTGAGCCATTGTAATGTTTATTACCTGTGAGGGGCAGTGTTAAGCTGAGATTATGTGCGTGAATCACAGGTTTTGGAGAGAAAGACGATCCGAAGTGGATTAGATCTGAGTTGTTGCTTACCAGCCAGTCGTCCAACCGCTTATCCAGACCACCCTATCACCAGCTCCTTGTGCCTGGTCTCTTCTTTATTTACGTTGTTCTGCTGAATTTGTCCTTGTTATTTCTATTAAATACAAGCTGTATAATACAGTAATACTCAATATTTTATCCCGTTAATTTAGAGAAATTGCAGCGTCAGCTCGCACGTGAAAACAGACCAGATCTGTGGGGCTGGCTGGCTCGGTGGCTAGAACGTCGGACTGAAAAGCCAGGCGCAATACTGGCACGGGTTCGAATCCTCGGTGCGGCAAGAGATTTTCTCCCACCCCAGTCAGCTGTCAGTGCAGACGGTGTTCGTGCAGACCTCGCGTGCAGCAACATTTGCGCGCACGTTAAAAATCCTAAATCTGCCATACCGTTGTTTGGACACACGAAAATGCTGCTCAACCTGGCCAGGAATGGGTACCGCTGCTCTTGCGGCTGCTGTAGCCTTACCCAGGTAAGATGATCTGAATTTCCCGGAGGGGAATTTTGTTGTTGTTGTTGTTTTAATCAAACTATCGTCATCACAGTGCACAAGCCTAGAATGATCATACAGTACCAATCCCTATTCATGTCCTGGACTTAAAGGGGACAAGAAGCAAAGACGTGTCACATACCAAATCAATAAAACTGGTATAATTAAATATTTGAAAAGTACGTAATAAAAAATAGACACCTATCAGTTTTGCACTCGATTTCTGGTCGTGTTTCTTAAAAATGTCGTGTGTGTCTGCCAGTCTCTGTCAGTGACGTCATGAATAAGGCTGCCATGTACGGCAAAAGTGTCCAACATCTCTGTCTGTTACTAGTACGAAATACTAGCCAACCTTTTTCTGTTCTTCATTGGTAAAGAGCGAACCACCGTGGCTGTTCTCTGGGGAGCTCAAACTCCAGCGATAAAATACTTTAAACGTATACACAGTAAAAAGGACTGCTAGCATTCTAAAACAAGATCGAAACACATAAAAGAAAATATAAATGATTTGGCTATTCATTTCATTTTTCATAGTTTTTCGCCGTTTAACTGTTGTTTAAGTATCGTTTTGTAGCTTGACAAAGGGGATTACCCCGAAAATTTGCAGATTTGTGTGTGTGTGTGTGGTGTGTGTGTGTGTGTGTCCTAATAAGCAGCGTTCTTTTCAACCTTTTATATGTTTGGATCGAATTATATACAGTTATATATAGAACAAGTAAACGATGGAAAATATGTGCGTTTTCAAGCCGGCTTCAGTCTTTGCTTCGAGCCCCCTTTAAAAAGAAAAGCAATACTGTCCAATGCCGACGGAAAGGCTGAGTCTTTTATTTTCATGTCACTCAACCTTCATTTGAGGATCTGTTTAAGGATTGATATTGACAAGGGTTGGCGCAAAGTAAACATGGTGCTTAACGTCCTCAGAAACCAAAAGGATTGGCACATGTGCTGATGTAGCTTATGGTTTAATAGCAAGCAGCGCTCACGCCTTGCTCGTGCGAAAAAACCGGGACTGGTCTGTGTGTGAGTGTATCACCCTCTGCCTCCTGTCTGTGCTTTCCCAGAAGCTTCACTTCAGTGTCGTCTCAGTCTTTCGTGTGTCTCTTAATGACTGGAAGACGCGTGGTTTATGAGAACCGGTCCCCCTTGGAGATTTAGTTACACTCCTTCATTTGGTCTCCCCGGAAAAGCGGCGATAGGTAAGGTGATTTATTCTGCGGGGGGACGGATATGCCAGAAGAGGTCATTTTGCTAACACCCCCAGGGGCCGCTCCGAGCTTACGTTTGTTTGGTGACGCTGCCGGAAAAGTAGGCCGTTTGGCGAGAGTATCAGAGGTGTCTAAAGAAGTATTAACTGAATCTGGAAGTCATTCCGCTTCTTGGAGATGGAGAAGGGTTCGTTGAGGATCTTTTGCAAGCTTTGGTCTTTAGACGTTCATGTTTCTAACTGCGGTTGAGAGCGAAAGAGTAGTATTGCCGAAGAAACAGGAACAGGTTTGACGTCTGCCTGATACATGGCAGTAGGTGTTGTACGTACGGGTCTTCTGCGTATTTGCCTGGGTTTGTCTGTCGGGTGTCGGGACCCTGTATGTGTCTGCCTTGACTGTCTCATCTGTTCTGAGAGTCTTTGTGTCCCCTGTTGTGTCTGACTGGACAGTCTCGGACTTTTCTCTTCGTTGCCTCGTTTCCTTCCAACCCCCATCCCCCACTCTCTCTCTCTCTCTCTCTCCTCTCTCTCTCTCTCTCTCTCTCTCTCTCTCTCTCTCTCTCTCTCTCTCTCTCTCTCTCTCTCTCTCTCTCTGTTGTTGTCTCAAGTAACACTTTGGGGCTTAAAAAAAATCAAATGTTTTGTTATTTTTTAACCGTTGCTAGCTTGTAACCGGACATAACTTGGGGCTTAATTTTGTTTTGTTTTAGTTGTTTTTTGTTTTGTTTTAACCGTTGCTAGCTTGTAACCGGATGTAACTTTGGGGCTTCAATATTTTATTTTTTATTTTTTAACCGTTGCTAGCTTGTAACGGGACGTAACACGAGACCCTTACATATGACGTAATGCATGCGCGGCCTGATTTCGTGAAAGGGTTCCCAAGTGCTGCGGTCTGTATCCGAACAGTCGACGTGTTCGTGATGACCTTGTCTGCTCTTTCTGGTTACCCTTGGGCTTGGGGAAGTCTGCATCCGGCAGGAACAGGTTTTTGCCGTAGTCACAACTTGGTGCTGTCAGCGGTAGTTCAGTGGTATGCACACTGGCTGTCGTTGTCAGTGCTGAAGGACTTTTCCATTGTAAAGCCCGCTGTCAGAGAACGGCGTAGTCACTTGGCCAAGCGGCTTCGACCACTTCGCTACGTTTTTTTTTTGTTTTTTTTTTACATCTAGGTTCTTATAGAGGGTCATGTTGAACGAAGTCTTGGCGATATGATTGGCTAGTCAGTTTGGACGATATGGCTGACGCTGACCGCTGATTGGCTAGTCAGTTTGAACGATGTGGCCGACGCTGACCTCTGATTGGCTAGTCAGTTTGAACGATATGGCTGACGCTGACCGCTGAAAGGCTATTCAGTTTGGAGGATGACGATGTGGCAAAGCTGACCGCTGATTGGACCGGGTCGTCTGCCATTGCTTACTGCGAGGCATTTCGATCTGCGCACAATGGAAGAATAATATTCTTTTATAATAATAATGGATAACTTTTGTATAGCGCTATTCTCTGGTATACCCAAACTCACTGCGCTTTACAACATTCTCCAACATTTTCTAAGTTTCATAAACATAATACATATAATTATGACAACTAACAATGTATAATATACAAGTACATGTGCCATATGAGAAGCAGCAATATATAAAGAAAATGAATCATTATATTACTACCTACCCTTAATTCCATCTCTTTATGTGCTATTTCTGAAGCACGTTACAAAGCAAAGAACCAAAATACAAAACAAACTCGCGCGTACACGTACACGTACGCACGCACGCACGCACGCACACACACACACACACCACCACGCGCGCGCGCGCGCGCACGCACACACACACACAGAGTTAATATGATAGTTTGAAAAAGTGAGATTTCCTAGATAATTTGAAAGATTTGAGTTTGAAAAAGTGAGATTTCCAAGACGATTTGAAAGATGTGAGTGTGTTTGATGACCTAACTTTGCGAGCGAGACTGTTCCAGACAGACGGTGCAGCATAAGAAAAAGGTCTCTGACCAGGCGAGCACGTGCGACAGAGGGAAGACAGAGAATGGAAGTATCAGAAGAAGAGCATAGATAGCGGGTTGGTTTGTAGACCGTCGGGATTTTTTTTACCAGTTGCCAGGAGCGGTCGAGTTGAGGCAGATGAAACATAGAGAAGTGAGTCTGTACTGTATTCATGAGTCAATGGGCAGCCAGTGGAGAAAAGCAAGACGAGGAGAGATGTGATCAGTTGCGGGAACTCTTAAGACAAGGCGAGCAGCGTTATTTTGAACAATTTTGTAGATTAAAAAAATAAAAAAGTTTTAATGCCCGGACAAAGTGTCTGTAGTTTCGCTGATTGTGCGGATGACAGAGGACGCAATATGCGCGACTTAATGAAATGGCTTTGATCCACTAGAATCTATCAGCGTGAACTTTTTTCCAGATCCTCTTCAAAGCGAGGGGAAGCATATAAGATGAATCAGACTTTAGCTAGCGATTTAATGACAGCTATTTTGCCCTGGAAACCTCGGCGGTTGGACTGCCGGGAGTCCAATCCACCCAGTCAACATGACCCCTCTTGCATAACCCAGTGACGAAACGGAAAGGGCGGGCTTTGTTCCAGCTGGCAGTCTACTGACAGTGATGCTGGACTGTGGGGTCCTTGCCTTAAGTCAATGTGACACGTGTACTGGTGTCGCCCCGGGCGGGTGGTTGTGTATGCGGGAGGGCGATGAAAGGACTGTAGTTCTGTCTGGCTGGAGGCAGGGATGTCAGTGGCTTGACTTAATGAATAGCTCTCTCTCTCTCTCTCTCTCTCTCTCTCTCTCTCTCTCTCTCTCTCTCTCTCTCTCTCTCTCTCTCTCTCTCTCTCTCCTCATCAGTAGCTTAACAAGGACTAGTTGTTAGACAGGTTTTTGACGGAACCTAAGCTACAATCCTTGTAAATAAAGTTTTCGAATTAGAGTTATCTCTCTCTCTCTCTCTCTCTCTCTCTCTCTCTCTCTCTCTCTCTCTCTCTCTCTCTCTCTTCTTCTAGTTTGTTTTCTGAAATGATCTGTGTATTATTACTCTGCTGACTGGGTTATTCCGTGTTACGGGAAAAGATGGATACGAAAGGAAAGCTAGATAAGGTGAAAGTCTCTTTGTTTGAGACTTGCTTTTTATTGATTTAATTTTTTTATGTGGGCGTGGGCAGGTGTATTTACGTGGGTGTGGGCGTGACTATGTATGTGGATGTGTATTTGCGTGGGTGTGGGCGTGACTGTGGATGTGGATGTGTATTTGCGTGGGTGTGGGCGTGACTGTGTATGTGGATGTGTATTTGCGTGGGTGTGGGCGTGACTATGTATGTGGATGTGTATTTGCGTGGGTGTGGGCGTGACTGTGTATGTGGATGTGTATTTGCGTGGGTGTGGGCGTGACTGTGTATGTGGATGTGTATTGGCGTGGGTGTGGGCGTGACTATGTATGTGGATGTGTATTTGCGTGGGTGTGGGCGTGACTATGTATGTGGATGTGTATTTGCGTGGGTGTGGGCGTGACTATGTATGTGGATGTGTATTTGCGTGGGTGTGGGCGCTGTTTTTGGTTGTGGTAGAGGGGGGGTGGGGCGCGTTTTGGGGGGAGAGGGGCGGGGTGTTTGTGGGGGGGGGAGGGGTAACAATATGAGTGTTTAGTTTTCGTCTCGTTCCGTTTCGATGATCCATTACGTCCACAGAGACCGTACGGACCATTAGGGTAAGGGAGCTTAGGTCGTCCACCTCTCCTTTCACACAGCTCCTGAGCTCTGAATATGAATAATGAATAACTGCACTTATATGATCCCAGAGGCGGTGTTTTGCTCTGTTTTACTTGATTTGTATAGTTGTAAGTTTGCCTCTGTTATTTTGAACTGCTTATTGTCGTAAGGTGGCTTGATGAACCAGAAGACATATTGTTCATTTTGTGCATTTATCTTGAATAAAACAGTTCTTTTCAATTTGATTTCAAATGAATTCGCTGGACTGCCTCAAAAGGTGATAGCCAGACGACACATATATGCCTTCATTTTCACGAATACAATAAACCTGCTAGAAGAAAAGGGAAAGTAGATCGGGAGGCCGTGTCTCGCACGTGGCAATGTGAGTGTTCACCTTCACCTGGCAATGTGAGTGTTCACCTTCACCTGGCAATGTGAGTGTCCACCTTCACTTTGCAATGTGAGTGTTCACCTTCACGTGGCAATGTGAGTGTTCACCTTCACCTGGCAATGTGAGTGTCCACCTTCACGTGGCAGTGTGTGTTCAACTTCACGTGGCAATGAGAGGTCCACCTTCACGTGGCAGTGTGAGTGCTCACCTTCACGTGGCAATGAGTTCAACCTTCACGTGGCAATGTGAGGTTCACCTTCACGTGGCAATGAGGTTCACCTTCACGTGGCAATGTGAGGTTCACCTTCACGTGGCAATGAGGTCCACCTTCACGTGGCAATGAGGTCCACCTTCACGTGGCAATGTGAGGTTCACCTTCACGTGGCAATGTGAGGTCCACCTTCACGTGGCAATGTGAGGTCCACCTTCACGTGGCAATGAGGTCCACCTTCACGTGGCAATGTGAGGTCCACCTTCACGTGGCAATGTGAGGTTCACCTTCACGTGGCAATATGAGGTTCACCTTCACGTGGCAATGAGTGTCCACCTTCACGTGGCAATGTGAGGTCCACCTTCACGTGGCAATGTGAGGTCCACCTTCACGTGGCAATGAGGTCCACCTTCACGTGGCAATGAGGTCCACCTTCACGTGGCAATGTGAGGTCCACCTTCACGTGGCAATGTGAGGTCCACCTTCACGTGGCAATGTGAGGTCCACCTTCACGTGGCAATGAGAGGTCCACCTTCACGTTGCAATGTGTTCACTTTCACGTGGCAATTTGTTCACCTTCACGTGGCAATGTGTTCACCTTCACGTAGCAATGAGAGGTATGTTCACCTTCACGTGGCAATGAGGTTCACCTTCAAAGATTACCAGGATGACCAGTGGAGCTATCGTCCTGGGCACAGGGCAGTGTCTCGAGGCGAATCGGTGTCAACAGCTCAAAATAAACACACACACACACACACACACACACACACACACACACACACACACACACACACGGATTTTCTCTCTCTCTCTCTCTCTCTCTCTCTCTCTCTCTCTCTCTCTCTCTCTCTCTCTCTCTCTCTCTCTCTCTCTCTCTCTCTCTCTCTCTCTCTCTCTGCTTTGTGTGGAAATTCTCATGTATCAAATTTCACTCACTCATTCATGCCCAATATGTATACAAATGATGCCTGTAATTTAATATTTGCTCATCAGTAGCTTAGCAAGGACTAGTTGTTAGACGGGTTTTTGACTGAACCTAAACTACAATCCTTGTAAAATAAAGTTTTAGAGCTCGAGTTCCAGTTCTCTGTCTCTCTCAGGTAGAGAGAGAGACTGAGATTTTCGAGTGATTGCCATTGCAACGACTGGTCATTTTAGACTTATTTTATACACCCATAAAACCACCCAGTTTTTCCGACTGCTTGTGATAGCTCTGCTTGTGAGGGTATGTATATAAACAATGCCTGTAATTTGGTATCTACTCATCAGTAGCTTAGCAAGGACTAGTTGTTAGACAGGTTTTTGACTGAACCTAAACTACAATCCTTGTAAAATAAAGTTTTAGAGTTCGAGTTCTCCTCTCTCTTCTCTCTCCTCCTCTCTCTCTCTCTCTCTCTCTCTCTCTCTCTCTCTCTCTCTCTCTCTCTCTCTCTCTCTCTCTCTCTCACGCACACACACACACAATCACACACAATCATACACTCGCACACACATTCATAAACACACACACACGCAAGCACGCACGCACACCTACATACCACGCGCACCTATACAGAAGCACGCTAGTGCGCACATTCGCACGTGATCTCTCGTTTCCCCCTCTTCCCACACCCCGTTTCTCTCCCAAGCTGCCCCAAAGCTCCATTAATAATGTCCTGATCCCTCTTATGAGGAAATCTCCATCGATTTTCTTCGTCCCCTGGACATGAGCCGTTGAGGTCAATGCTGGCTGACCATCGCAGTCTCTGTGCTCATTAACAGACCACTTATCTTTCACTTTCACTGCTGTCTGACCATCGCAGGCTCTGTGCTCATTAACAGACCACTTATTTTTCACTTTCACTGCTGTCTGACTATCGCAGGCTCTGTGCTCATTGTTATAACAGACCACTTATCTTTCACTTTCACTGCTGTCTGACCATCGCAGGCTCTGTGCTCATTAACAGACCACTTATTTTTCACTTTCACTGCAGTCTGATAGCTCTGTGCTCATTAACAGACCACTTATCTTTCACTTTCACTGCAGTCTGACTATCGCTAGCTCTGTGCTCATTAACAGACCACTTATCTTTCACTTTCACTGCCGTCTGACCATCGCAGGCTCTGTGCTCATTAGCAGACCACTTATCTTTCACTTTCACTGCAGTCTGATAGCTCTGTGCTCATTAACAGACCACTTATCTTTCACTTTCACTGCAGTCTGATAGCTCTGTGCTCATTAACAGACCACTTATTTTTCACTTTCACTGCTGTCTGATAGCTCTGTGCTCATTAACAGACCACTTATTTTTCACTTTCACTGCAGTCTGATAGCTCTGTGCTCATTAACAGACCACTTATCTTTCACTTTCACTGCCGTCTGACCATCGCAGGCTCTGTGCTCATTAGCAGACCACTTATCTTTCACTTTCACTGCAGTCTGATAGCGCTGTGCTCATTAACAGACCACTTATCTTTCACTTTCACTGCAGTCTGATAGCTCTGTGCTCATTAACAGACCACTTATCTTTCATTTTCACTGCTGTCTGACCATCGCAGGCTCTGTGCTCATTAGCAGACCACTTATCTTTCACTTTCACTGCAGTCTGATAGCTCTGTGCTCATTAACAGACCACTTATCTTTCACTTTCACTGCTGTCTGACCATCGCTAGCACTGTGCTCATTAACAGACCACTTATGTTTTACTTTCACTGCAGTCTGACATCGCTATTTGTGTTCATTAAAGGAACTGGCCTTTTCAGGTTTGGTGGGGGGGAAAATCTTCTTCTTCTTCTTCTTCTTCTTCTTCTTCTTCTTCTGGTGTTGTTGTTGGTAGTGGTGGTGGTGGTGGTGGTGGTGGTGGTGGGTGGTGGTGGTGATGGTGGTGTTTGTTTTGTTTTGTTTGGTTGGTTGTTTTTCGTTGTTTTTGTTTTGGGTTGGTATGACTTTTTTTTATTTTAAATTGTAGTCGCGTGTCTTTTGCATTTTCTTTTTCTGTTTTTTATTTGTCGCCTAAGTTTACCAAAAGAAAAAAATGTCAATCATTATGAGTTTAAAATAGACTGGGGTAAAACCCGATAGACCACACCTTTTTTTCTGGGCTTACATTTGTTCTGGACCTGCAACACGTCATCAAAAGTTCACTCCACAGCGATAAAAACAACTGATGACAAGAATGATTGCAATCCACACGCATTTTTTCTGTGACCTGTACGTAAAACTGGGAGCTTCCTGGTGTTCTGGTCGTCAAAACGAAGCACGGTAAAACAGCGAACAAGGCTTTAATGAGCTCATGAAATAAGTGTTAGTGATGGTGCGTCACCTTATAAATGGTGCGTCACCTTATAAAATCGATACAAACTCAACGGAATATTTAATCGCAAAACATTTATTGCGGATCATGTTCGATTAGCCTGCTCTAAGCACACGAGAATTTTAGCCTGCGAAGTGTAGTTCCTTTAACAGACCACTTACCTTACACTTTCAATGCAGTCTGACACCGCTAGCTCTGTGCTTATTAACAGACCCTTACCTTACACTTTCAGTACAGTGTGACACCGCTAGCTCTGTGCTTATTAACAGACCCTTACCTTTCACTTTCAATGCAGTCTGACACCGCTAGCTCTGTGCTTATTAACAGACCACTTACCTTACACTTTCAGTACAGTGTGACACCGCTAGCTCTGTGCTTATTAACAGACCCTTACATTTCACTTTCAATGCAGTCTGACACCGCTAGTTCTGTGCTTATTAACAGACCCTTACATTTCACTTTCAATGCAGTCTGACACCGCTAGTTCTGTGCTTATTAACAGACCCTTACCTTTCACTTTCAGTACAGTCTGACACCGCTAGCTCTGTGCTTATTAACAGACCCTTACCTTTCATTTTCAGTGCAGTCTGACACCGCTAGCTCTGTGCTTATTAACAGACCACTTACCTTACACTTTCAGTACAGTCTGACACCGCTAGCTCTGTGCTTATTAACAGACCCGTACCTTACACTTTCAATGCAGTCTGACACCGCTAGCTCTGTGCTTATTAACAGACCCTTACCTTTCACTTTCAGTACAGTGTGACACCGCTAGCTCTGTGCTTATTAACAGACCCTTACCTTTCACTTTCAGTACAGTGTGACACCGCTAGCTCTGTGCTTATTAACAGACCACTTACATTTCACTTTCCCTTCTGGATAATGCTAGTTATGTTATCGTTAAGTACAAAGTGCCTTCACTAGTGGCTGACCTCTTCAGCTGTGTGCTCATTATCAAGTTGTCTTAATTCACTAGTGGCTGACCTCTTCAGCTCTGTGCTCATTATCAAATTGTCTTCACTAGTAGCTGACCATTCCCAGCTCCGTGTTGATTAACAAAAAACTTGCCTTCACTGTTCGTTGTCGAGGGAATACAGTATTCAGCGCATGCATGCATTACACAACACTGGCAAATTATACACCTCGTGAATTCTTCTGTGGAAAAGATATTTATGTGTATATGTGCATGCTGATAGTACGAATTATTTCTGTTTAACACTCCCACCGTCGTCTCTTTGCAGGTAGCTTCGCCACACGCACCTAAAAGAAAGAAAAAGAAAAGAAGAAAAGCATGAAGTGCACGGAGACTCCAGTCCCCTTTGTCTACGTCATCCTCTACCTCAGTGCGCATGTCCTGACCAGAGCACTCTCTGCGCATGCGTGCACGTTCCCGGAGTACCTGCAGGCGAGCGAGGAGGACGAGCAGTGCACGTGGCACGCGAGGGTCAAGCAGGACGGGAGCCGGGAGTCGTGCTACTCCGTGCGGCACAACGTGCTGGACATCAGCCACTCCACCTCCACGCGGCAGACCGTGCGTTGGAAGTGCTCGCTCACCTTTCACGGCAAGTTCCTGCTGCGGCGTCGCGACCCCCGCACTCTGCACGACCACAGCGCGTGCGTCAAGTTCATCCGCCGCAGCCGCTCCATCGTGCAGATGATGTGGTCGAGGGAAAGCGACAGCCTCGACCCCGCGCTGTGCGAGGACAGGAACCTTGACCTTGACCCCTGGCCCCTGGTGTCCTTCAGGCGGGTGGTGGAGGACTATGCGCCCAGCCCTTTCCGGGGCGGGTTCAGCATGCGCATCACGGACTCGGAGCACGGGGAGAACGGGTGCAACTACATGCACCGGCCCATGAAGTTCGAGAGCGACTGCCTGACGGGAGAAGGCGTCCTCTTCGACTTTATCTCGGAGAACTGCCTGCCCACCTCCGTGCCCATGTTCGTCAAACAGCGCACCCTGACGGTGACCAGCTGGATGCACGGCGGAGACCACTACGTCATACTCCGCCGCCGCGACGACGACGACCTGTTCTGCCTGCGAGTGCCCGCCACGGCCGAGGACCACCTGAACGCCTTCCTCTTCACCGACCTGGCCTGCTTGACGGAGGGGGCGCCCCATCTCCTGAATGTGCCCAAGGCGGGTGGGGTGCGTTACCTGGTGCTGCACCTGCAGAAGTACGTTTACCGGAACCTCTGCGACGACGAGTACCCACAATGCTCGGCGGTGACGTGCAACAGCTACATCCGGCACGAGTGTCACAGGTCGTGCAAAGTGTGTGACGTCATGGCGCCCCCTCCCACCTGCTCCTTCCCCAGACGTCTGCGCGGCAGCTGGTACCAGGTGACTGCCTCACTCACTCACTCACTCACTCACTCACTCACTCAATCACTCACTCAATCACTCACTCACTCACTCACTCACTCATTCACTCACTCATTCACTCACTCACTCAGTCATTGGTTGGTTGATTGGTACCAGGTGACTGCCTCACTCACTCACTCACTCACTCACTCACTCAATCACTCACTCAATCACTCACTCATTCACTCACTCACTCAGTCATTGGTTGGTTGATTGGTACCAGGTGACTGCCTCACTCACTCACTCACTCACTCACTCACTCAATCACTCACTCAATCACTCACTCATTCACTCACTCACTCAGTCATTGGTTGGTTGATTGGTACCAGGTGACTGCCTCACTCACTCACTCACTTACTTACTTACTCATCCAATCACTCATTCACTCATTCGGTCAGTCATTGGTTGGTTGATTGGTACCAGGTGACTGCCTCACTCACTCGCTCACTCATTCACTAACTCAATCACTCACTCACTCATTCAGTCAGACATTGGTTGGTTGATTGGTACCAGGTGACTACCTCACTCATCCACTCTCTCACTCACTCAATCACTCAATCACTCTGTCATTGGTTGGTTGATTGGTACCAGGTGACTGCCTCACTCACTCACTCATTCACTCACTCAATCACTCATTCAATCACTCACTTACTCAGACATTGGTTGGTCGAGTGGTACCAGGTGACTGTCACACTCACTCACTCACTCATTGGTTGGTTGATTGGTACCAGGTGACTGCCTCACTCACTCACTCATTCAATCACTCACTCGGTCATTGGTTGGTTGATTGACTGACTGATTAACTGGTGGATCGGTTGACTGACTAATGAATAGGTGAATGGCTGATTGGCAGAGTGACTGAATTATGCTCGACTGATTTCTTGTTGATGGCTGGAAGGGTTGAAACACCATTGGCTTCATGTATAATTTATTATGCTGTGCCTTTGTCATGGCCGTGCTGACGTCGAAATGTTACTGATAAAGGTTGTTGCTGATGTGGGGCATAAAGTCCTCAGATGTCGGGTTGACATATTGGGGACAAACTGGTACGAGCACGGCGCGACTGAACTGTGTGCTCTCTGTAAACGTTAAGCCTCACAATCAATCAGTCTACTGAAATACTGCTGGATTCAGAGACACTACGCTTGCTGTAGCGTGGAATCATATTGTTCCACTTCAGTGCTCTATCAATCAACCCAACCGTTGTTGATCGTTTTTATATAAATATGGCGCTATTCTTCGCTCTCGTGCAGACTCACTGTGCTCTTGTCGCATGTGACTCTAGATGAGTAACAGTCGCTTTTTACAGCGCGCTTTGAATTCCCCCAAGTGATGTACTACAATGCTGTTTGGTTTTTACATGGCTGGTACCACTCGAAACCGCTGCCGTCTCGGCGCGTTCTGTGTACACCATACAACCATGCACCGTGTCACGTCACTTTATGCAAAGCCACGTACGTAGGGTGCATGCGTGTTTAGCTGCAACCTACTACCTGCACGTTTGGCAGAATGACCGGGATTTTTTACGTGCTACTGCGGTAAAACGGGGTTGGAAGGGCTACCGAAATACAAGTCATCACAGAAAGTTGACCCTGGAGAAGAACTTTCTCCCCGCCGCTCCTGCCGGGACTCAAACCTGCGACCTTTCGATCACGCGTCCGGTGCTCTAACCACTGAGTTGTCCTCGCTCTGCACGAGTCTGTTCGCTTGGCTTCGTGCCCATGGAGCAGGCCAGTAGAGGCTGCTTGGAGTGTGCATGAGGCCTGACCTTTCCGCGGCAGCCTCCATTTGGACGATGCACCGGCCTGCTGTCCGCGGTCAGCGTGGCCCTCACCGGCTTGCACCGGTAGAACTTGCTGAAGGAGGCACGCCTTTATGGGCCTTCCTTGTTCAGTCAGAAGGCGGATTCGCAGGAGTGCCGAATGTGTATGCCGGGAAGAGGATTTTCTGTTTTGTTTTATTTGTTGTTTTGTTGTTGTCTTTTGTTTTAAGAAGGTTCTAATGTTGACCTAGCTGGATGTGTTCAGTGCTGATGGCCTGTGTGTGTGTGTGTGTGTGTGTGTGTGTGTGTGTGTGGTGAGAGAGAGAGAGAGAGAGAGAGAGAGAGAGAGAGAGAGTGGAATTTGTTGTTGCTGTTGTTTATTGGGGGAGATGGAATTGGGGATCCATTGAGTCAGTGTCTAAATCACCAGCATCATTTCATCCTCAATGTGTCTGTAATCGCCA
The DNA here is from genome assembly GCA_018857735.1 of Alviniconcha marisindica. Classification (NCBI taxonomy): domain Eukaryota; kingdom Metazoa; phylum Mollusca; class Gastropoda; family Provannidae; genus Alviniconcha; species Alviniconcha marisindica. Next base: position 327,859 of record JABMCL010002076.1, read on the forward strand.
GCATCGCTTAATGATCTGTGTGTCTAAATCATCACCATCACCTCATCCTCAGTGTTTTATCATCACCGTCACCTCATCCTCAGTGTCTATCATTGCCAGCACCGCCTCATTCTCACTGTGTCTAAATCACCAGCATCACCTCATCCTCAGTGTCTGAATTACCAGCATCACCTCATCTTCGGTGTCGAAATCACCAGCGCAGCACCATCTCATTCTCAGTGTGTCTAAGTCACCAGCGTCAACTCACGTGTCACAGTCACCGGTATCACCTTATCCTCAGTGCCTCAATCACCAGCATCACATCATCTTCAGTGTCTGAATCACCAGCATCACCTCATCCACAGTGTGTCTAAAATTAATCTCTGCCCCCAACAGACGGACAGAAACGGGGTCAGCCACATCAACATCACGGACACCTACCTGACCATCGAGAACGTGGGCAGCTTCCGGTGCGTGATGTTTCCCGACAGCCCCTCGCGCAAGTCCCGGATGTACACGACGGTGTCCGTGTTCCAAGATGGCTGCCGGCCTCGCTACACGTGCGTGAAGCTGCGTCGCCTGGGGCCCTCCGTGCTGAGGTACGCGCTCAGTCGCAGCTACGTGTGGCCCGACTTGGAGTACAAGTTCGGTGAGGCCATCTGCTCCCACGGCCAGTTCGGCATGGATCCCGAGCCCATCAACGATCTCTACAGGTGTGCCTGTCGCCCAGTCTAATTCTCACGGTTCTTTTGCCTGCTTTGCTCTCATTCGTACAGGTGTGCTTGCCACGGTTCTTTTGTCCGCTTTGCTCTAATTCGTACAGGTGTGCTTGTCACGGTTCTTTTGTCTGTTCTGCTCTTCGTGCAGGTGTGCTTGTCACGGTTCTTTTATCTGCTTTCCTCTTCTTACAGGTGTGCTTGTCATGTGTGTTTTTTTTAAATCTGCTTTCCACGTTGTACAGGTGTGCTTGTCGCGGTTCTTTTGTCTGCTTTGCTCTTCGTATAGGTGTGCTTGTCACGGTTCTTTTGTCTTATTTGTTCTATGTACATTTGTGTTTGTCGACCATAATTGTAGCCTTGTCTCGGAGCTTTTTATGCTTTGTTCTTCGTACAGGTGTGCTAGTCATGGATCTTTTTGTCTACTTTGTTCTTCATACAGTCACTCAGTGTGCTTGTCGTTCACAGCTTTTTGTCGCTTCTTCTTCTTCTTCTTCTTCTTGCTGTTCTTTTACATGTATTGTTGTCCTGGGGAGCGAGAGCTTTCAGGCTTTAAATAACCTCTCTTGAAATTTTTATATGTTCGTTTCAGTTGTTTCTGACCATGGCCTATTTTCAAGGTCACGTGAGAGCCCAAAGTTATACATTGGAAGTCTTCTTCTTCTTCTCCTTCTTCTTCTTCTTCTTCTTCTTCTTCTTCTTCTTCTTCTTCTTCTAAAATTCCGCTATATTAGATATCAGGTTTTACCCCTTAAATAACCGATGTGTTGATTGCAGCCCGTTATGTTATGCTGTTACTGAACAGCCCATCGTCACTTATTCTATAACTAGATAACCCGTCATTACCGTCGTATTCAATGACTTAACACCTCATCATTAAATTTTATTCTGTGACCAAACAACACATCATCATTTATTCTGTGACTAAACAACACATCATTATTAATTTTAAAATTGTTCTGTGACCAAACACATCATCATTTATTCTGTGACTTAACAACACCTCATCATTCATTTTTATTATGTGACCAATCAACACATCATTATTCTGTGACTAAATAACACATCATTTATTCTGTAACTATGAAAAGCTTTTCGTCAGTTATTCGCTACAGCTCGTCAACAACTTCCACAAGTCAACAGCTTGTGATCAGCTAATGTGTGTATATAAACAGCTTGTGATCAGCTAGTCTGTGTATGTAAACAGTGTGTGATCAGCTAGTCTGTGTATGGAAACAGCTTGTGATCAGCTAGTCTGTGTATGAAAACAGCCTGTGCTGTGATCAGCTAGTCTGTGTATGTAAACAGCTTGTGATCAGCTAGTCTGTGTATGAAAACAGCCTGTGCTGTGATCAGCTAGTCTGTGTATGTAAACAGCTTGTGATCAGCCAGTCTGTGTATGTGAAAGGCTCGATCGCCACCAGCCATTCTGTAAGTCAACAGCTTAAGTTATCATGACTATTTTGTTATTTAATAAGAGCCCATTATCATAAACTCTGCCACTAAACATGCCAGCATCAGGGTCTGGTCTGTCACTAAACATGCAAGCATCAGGGTCTGTTCTGTCACTAAACGTGCCCATCGTGAGCCGTACTGTCACTTAACGTTTTCACCATCAGCCGTTCTGTCACTAAACATGCCTGTCGTTAGTTATTCTGTCATTATACTTGCCCGTCAAGAGCTGTTCTGTCGCTAAATGTACCCATCGTTAGTTGTTCAGTCGCTAATGTAGTGTACATCGCCGGTCGTTCTGTCTCTTATATCATGCCCATCGCCAGTCGCTCTGTCTCTTATATCATGCCCATCGCCAGTCGCTCTGTCTCTTATATCATGCCTATCGCCGGTCGCTCTGTCTCTTATATCATGCCCATCGCCAGTCGTTCTGTCTCTTATATCATGCCCATCGCCGGTCGTTCTGTCTCTTATATCATGCCCATCGCCGTCGTTCTGTCTCTTATATCATGCCCATCGCCGGTCGTTCTGTCTCTTATATCATGCCCATCGCCGGTCGTTCTGTCTCTTATATCATGCCCATCGCCAGTCGTTCTGTCTCTTATATCATGCCCATCGCCGTCGTTCTGTCTCTTATATCATGCCCATCGCCATCGTTCTGTCTCTTATATCATGCCCATCGCCAGTCGTTCTGTCTCTTATATCATGCCCATGCGGCCAGTCGTTCTGTCTCTTATATCATGCCCATCGCCGGTCGTTCTGTCTCTTATATCATGCCCATCGCGCGTTCTGTCTCTTATATCATGCCCATCGCCAGTCGTTCTGTCCTTATATCATGCCCATCGCCGGTCGTTCTGTCTCTTATATCATGCCCATCGCCGGTCGTTCTGTCTCTTTATCATGCCCATCGCCGGTCGTTCTGTCTCTTATATCATGCCCATCGCCAGTCGTTCTGTCTCTTATATCATGCCCATCGCCGGTCGTTCTGTCTCTTATATCATGCCCATCGCCAGTCGTTCTGTCAGTAAATGGGCCTGTCCTGGGGTTCTGGTCTGTCAAGAAATGTGCCCATCCTAGGGCGTGTTTTGTCACTAAATGTGCCCACCACTAGGGCGTGTCCTGTCACTAAACGTACCCACCACCAGGGTCGGGTCTGTCACTAAATGTTCCCACCACTAGGGCGTGTTCTGTCACTAAACGTGCCCACCATCAGGGTCTGTCCTGTCACTAAACGTGCCCACCACCAGGGTCTGTCCTGTCACTAAACGTGCCCACCACTAGGGTCTGTCCTGTCGCTAAACGTGCCCACCACCAGGGTCTGTCCTGTCGCTAAACGTGCCCACCACCAGGGTCTGTCCTGTCGCTAAACGTGCCCATCTCCGGCCGTTGTGTTGTGCAGGTCGCACGAGGACACGGGCAAGCCCATCATCAGCTCCCAGCCCACCCCGGAGCGCGTCCCCTGCAACCTCTCCTCCTCCTTCACCGTCACCGCCACGCTGCCCAACGGCTCGCTCTGCCACGGCAGTCTGCACGAGCACTGCGAGGACAGCACGCGCCTCAGGCTGCAGTTCCTGGCCGGCTGCGGCCAGGTGGTCAGCAGCGGCGAGACGATCGGCACCGACCCGCCCGCCCCGACTGCCCAGTGGGCGCCGGCGCCCGCCGACTACTCGTGCCTGGCGCACTTCGAGGGACACTACTGGGAGCGGATACTGATGCTGCAGAACGCCAGGGACGCCAAGGACGTCCGCTGCCTCCTCTTCACTCAGCTGGACGCCTCGGAGGCGCTGATGATGGTGGGCGGCCAGTGCGACAAGCACAGCTGGAATTACGTGCGGGCGGGGCTCCGCAGGCCGCTCCTTTCTCTCCAGCTGCGCCCGGACGAGTTCCCGTGCCGGTACCTGCCGGTCACCACCCTCCCGCCGCTCACTGGACCCGTGACCGCGGGCAAGGGCCGGCTGGAGTCCTGGACGCGGACCTTCCGGCCTCCGGACCCCGTGTCCTTCTCCGTCACCTTGCCGTCGCTGCGGCCGGGCCCCGGCAAACACCGCATTTCCGCCGCCTACGAGGAGCCCAAGGAACGGGAGAGAACTCCCATCGATTACGGCCCGGAGTTGTCTCCCAGGGGAAATGAACCCGGATCTGGCGGGGTCTCGGGCGCGGCGAGAATTGTGTTAGTGTCCCCGCCCGCCCTGATTCTGCTGGCTGCCTGGGGTGATTGGATTAACAGGTGATGGTCTCCGATACACTGGCATTACGAAGGGCGTTTAACCCTCTTGTGTCACCATGCGGCTGATGTGTATGTATGTATGTCTGTGTGTGTGTGTGGGGGGGGGGGGGACAATTGTGAGTACAGCCGTTCTGTTCGCTGCCGTGTTACCGGTGTGTCGTTTGAGCAGAGCCCCGACCTGAGACGTCTTCCCTCTGTGTAGAAGAGAAACGCGTTGCTGTCCTGTATACGAGTATATGCGGATGACTCGTGTTGTCCTACGCTGTCTGTTCTGTGGAACTGCGCCTACATGGGCGGCACAGGGAAGTGCCTGCCCGTGCTGAAGGAGCGAGTGTCGTCCTTTCTGTGTCTTTGGGTGGTGGCTGTGGGGGGGGGGGGGGGGGGGGGGAACTGCCCCTACCCTTCCTCTCACCGCCGCCCCACTCCGCACGCACACAAACTCGCCACACGTTTAAGGAAACTTAAGAAGTGAAAGCTGACCCGCTGAAACGCGCGGCGGTAATCGCATCGCAAATTCTCTGTGCTGCCGGAGGGCAGAAACTCGTGAAGATATTGGCCCAAGAAGACGACGAAGAAAAAGGAAAGGTGCTGTGCTGGTTCGCAGAGAGGAAGAGGGGCGAGGTGTGTGTGGGGAGGGGAAGGGGGGGGGGGGGCGGGGGGGCAGGTGGCCCAGTGGCGAGAATTGTCTGTGTGGGAGTAACGCTCATGCCACACAGCAGTGAGCGGGGAAAAAGAACTCCCGTTGGCTGCCTCGCCAACAGCCAGGCTCTGCCGAAAAGTACAAAGCTAAAACACGATCCTGGGAACCAAACTGGAAACGCTTCTTTTGAAATCTCAAACTGGTATCGACAACAGTCTTTAAGAGGCGAATGAAGTTATTTGTCCGTTGTACAGCTGTGTCTTCGAACAAGCTTTACATTGTCAATTCTGGAGACGGGAGGGTGTGTGTGTGTGTGTGTGTGTGTGTGTGTGTTGTTACTACTGTTGTTGTGGGTATGTTTTTGTTGTTGTTGTTTATGTATAAAATAAGCATTAAGCATGTCGCAGTTCTCTACAAGAACAAGCATGGTTGTCACTTACAGACGTAAGTGGAGACAGTTTTCTTGAAAACATAAGGCATTACCAACGGTACAGCTGAATAATTCATGACCATAGGAAGCTGCTGATTGGTCGCTGTGTCCGCTGTTGCACGAGCACCTCAGTGAACAGTGAACGGCTCTGTTATAAGGGCAGCGCGGAACCAGTTGAGCTCAAACCTTCCAACTGTCAACGTCGCAAATTTGCTCCAATTAATTTCAAGGTTTCTGGCAAACAAAGAACACGAAACAAACTGAGATTTCGCCGCTGGCATTCCAACCATATTACGTCTTTGTCCAGTAAAATGTTTGCATTTATGTCTGCGGCTTGGCTGAATGACTTCGAGCTTAAAGATCCCGTCTCTCTCGTGTCTCTTGGTCGGCTATATACCTATATAGGTCCATGACTATAGTAACACCACGTACCTGCTTTGTAAACGCAGGCTTGCAGAAAAAAAGGGAAACCAAGAAAGAGGAGCACTAGCCTGAATCAGTCACCATTGCGTATGTTCAATGCATGGTTTGAATTGTGGGTGCTAATCAGACATCGTCATTAAAATGTAAAATGTTTCGTCCGACGATATGACGACTGAGTGGGCGCTTGGCGTTCTGCGTACTTCGCTCCATTGCCTCCATCAAAGTGCGCGCTTGCCTGCGCCCCTCCCCAAACCCGGAACGACCTGTCCGCGCATGCCACCCGACGGGGACTCCTGGGAATTTCCTTTGCATTCCGGACGACGGACTCGCCTTGCCCTGCCGGAAAGATGGAGCGGCGTGGTAATTAGAGCAACAACACTGCTGGCCTTCACCTCGCTGTCGTCACCTGGCACCGCGGCCCTTTGTCTAACAGTACTCGCAACAAACGTGCTCCCAGCAGGCCAACATTCGTTTCCCGATGTCAGTTAAGAGCCGATTATCTTCCCCTTGGTTCGCTGCCGTACAGTTTGTAGTGTATGTTTTCCCAGAGCGCACAGACAGCTCCGTCGTTTCCGAGTTGTTGACTGGTCGCCGTGTCTACTGTCGTACGACGACTACGAGGATTTAACGAGTGACGTCCCTTGCGAACTTCTGGCACACAGAGCTCAGGAGCTGTGTCAATGAAAGTCGAGGTGGACGTCCCGGGCTTTCTGTCCCTGAGAGTCCTTGTGGTCTCTGTGGACGTAAAGCAACACTGAAAGAAGAGAGGGGAAGGACAGAGCTCAGGAGCCGTGTGAAGGTCGAGGTGGCCGTCCTGGGCCACCTGATAGTCCGTACGGTCTCTGTGGACGTAAAGCAACACTGAACGAACGAACGATGAACAACAGGAGCGTCAGAGCTCAGGAGCTGTGTGAAAGTCGAGCTGGACATCCTGAACTCCCCGTCCCTAATAGTTCTTATGGTCTCTGTGGACGCAAAGCAACACTGGACTTGAACTTCGGGCAGACTCTTTGGTCAGGAGACTGACCTGCAATGGCGTGCCACAGGAGACTGACCTGAAATGGCGTGCCACAGGAGACTGACCTGCAATGGCGTGCCACAGGAGACTGACCTGAAATGGCGTGCCACAGGAGACTGACCTGCAATGGCGTGCCACAGGAGACTGACCTGCAATGGCGTGCCACAGGAGACTGACCTGAAATGGCGTGCCACAGGAGACTGACCTGCAGTGGTGTGCCACAGGAGACTGACCTGCAATGGCGTGCCACAGGAGACTGACCTGCAATGGCGTGCCAATGCTAGAAGCACGCGGTCACCGGTGTAAAGTTCTATATTTGTGTGGTCAGATTGATGATTGTTGCTGCTGGGAGAAGAAAGATCCAAAATGAACAACTCTACCACAAAGTGCAGGTCTTGTCACATGTCTGAGTAGCCAAGAACCCGTGGCAGTTGACTGACCAGCCGAGAACTAGAATCGGAAAATGGACATATTCTGTTGCAGATGACAGGCCGCGTTTTGCTTGTCGTCGTGCAGAGTATGGCATTTTACTCCCACACTGAAACAGGTGGTTCTGCTTAGAAACGTGTTGACGTGATAACGTCACCGTTGGTGGCTAAAACATGTGAGCGTGCGTGTGTGTGTGCGTGCGTCGTGCGTGCGTGCGTGCGTGAGTGTGTGGTGTGTGTGTGTTGTGTGTGTGTGTGTGTGTGTGTGTGTGTGTGTGTGTGTGTGTGTGTGTGCTACTGTCTGGTATTTATCGTCTCGGCCGTTTACGCATGTTGTTGTTGTTTTTGCTGGTGTGTGTGTGTGTGTGTGTGTGTGTGTGTGTGTGTGTGTGTGTGTGTGTTACTGTCTGTGTGGTATTTATCATCTCAGCCGTGTACGTGTGTTGTTGTTGCTGCTGTTTTTGCGCGCGTGTCAGTTTGTTACTGTCTGTGTGATATTTATCATCAGCCATGTACGTGTGTTCTGTTGTTGTGTGTGTATCAGTGTGTTATTGTTTGTGTAGTATTATCAATTCGTCCGTATACGTGTATGTTGATGTGCGCGCGCGCGCGTGTGTGTGTGTGTGTGTGTGTGTGTGTGTGTGTGTGTGTGTGTGTGTGTGTGTTGCTGTCTGTCTTGGGGTAAATATTATTATCGGCCCATGGGGAAATGCAAAAACATCCATTATTCATAGCGAGAAAATATGCTTCAATCTTTCATAACATGTCTGTGCTCATTTAGAAGAGAGAAATTAGGACCCATGCTTTTGCCGAAAATGTCTGTGTGTGTGTGTGTGTGTGTGTGTGTGTGTGTTGTGTGTGTGTGTGTGTGTGTGTGTGTGTGTGTGTGTGTGTGTGTGTGCGTGCGTGCGTATGTGTGTGCGTGCGTGCGTGCGTGTGTGTGCTGTGCGTGCGTGTGTGTGTGTGTGTGTGTTATAAATCCAGGTTGTTTTTTGTTGTTGTTGATGTTGCCTTGTTTGTGTTTATTTGTTTGTTTTCCACAGTCATGTAGCATTTCGTTCTGTCTGAAACGTTTGTATTTCCGACAGAAGTATGGTCTGTTTAGTGAAAGGGTTTTGACCGCACTGCGTATGAGTGTTTGTGACCATTTCAATGACACCCCGTCCGACTGGCCAACGGTAGGGGGAGACTGGCCAACGGTAGGGGGAGACTGGCCATCGGTAGGGGGAGACTGGCCACCGGTAGGGAAGACTGGCTAACGGTAGGGGAGACTGGCCACCGGTAGGGAAGACTGGCCAACCGTAGGTGTGGACTGGCCATCGATAGGGGGAGACTGGCCATCGGTAGAGGGAGACTGGCCAACGGTAGGGGGAGACTGGCCATCGGTAGGGGGAGACTGGCCAACGGTAGGGTGAGATTGGTCACCGGTAGGGAAGACTGGCCAACGGTAGGGGTAGACTGGCAACCTGTGGGGAAGACTGGCCAACCGTAGGGGGGGACTGGCCATCGGTATGGGGAGACTGGCTAACGGTAGGGGAGACTGGCCATCGGTAGGGGGAGACTGGCCATCGGTAGAGTGAGACTGGCCCACGGTAGGGGGAGACTGGCCCACGGTAGGGGGAGACTGGCCAACGGTAGGGGAGACTGGCCAACGGTAGGGGAGACTGGTTAACGGTAGGGGGAGACTGGCCAACGGTAGGGGAGACTGGCCAACGGTAGGGGGAGACTGGCTAACGGTAGGGGGAGACTGGCCAACGGTAGGGGGAGACTGGCCAACGGTAGGGGGAGACTGGCCAATGCTAGACTGGCCAACGGTAGGGGAGAGACTGTCTAACCTGACTGCACATTTTAGTAGAGTGTGTGTGTGTGTGTGTGTGTGTGTTTCTGTTTGTGTATGCGATTGATAGTTAATGCACCAGGCCTACATTATACATTATTTATGTTTCATTAATTTTGCTCGTGACCGTAATTCAAATTTCCTGCGTTTACAGAGGACAAATAAATATTGTTGATTCTTGATAAGAGTGTGATGGAGTCAATGCGGTCAGTAATAATTTTCGAATCAGCGTAATTTCCCCTTTGAATTAATCCCGCTTGCTGTTTGCCCAGACTAAATGAACTCTGTACCTAGGGCTAGTGGCACCGGCTAGACCGAGCTTGGGGTCGCCACAGACCATTTGTCAGCAACGAATAGCTGTAAACGCCTGGATGAACCCTTCCTCTGGCTGGATGTTGCGTAGCCTGTTTCTGTTGTGCTTGTTTTCCTGAAGCATCGCCTGCGTGCCAGTGCGATTGAACGTACTAACGAAACGTCTGCGTATACGATCTTTAAAGTACAGGGACGTGTGGGTGGGCGGTTGGGGTGGGGTGGGGGGTGGGGGGTCCTGAATTCGATCGTTTGATTTAGGACTAAACAGCTTGAACGTAACTGTAGAGTTTGCAGCTGTAGTTCGACACTCCAGCATATACCGGTCCTTCCTTCAGTCTACTATTCCCTTACCTGCTGGTCCGTCCTTCAGTCTGTTATTCCTACACACACCAGTCCTTCTTTCAGTCTGCTATATCCTTACCTACTGGTCCATCCTTCAATCTGCTAATCCCAGACATACCAGTCATTATTCAGTCTGCTATTCCCATACCTACCAGTCATTATTCAGTCTGCTATTCCTATACCTACCAGTCCTTATTCAGTCTGCTATTGCCCTACCTACCAGTCCTTATTCAGTCTGCTATCCCTGTACCTACCAGTCTTTATTCAGTCTGCTATTCCCATACCTTCCAGTCCTTATTCAGTCAGCTATTCTTATACCTACCAGTCCTTATTCAGTCTGCTATTCCTTTACCTACCAGTCCTGATTCAGTCTGATAAACCTATACTTACCGGTCCTTGTTCAGTCTGCTATTACCATTCATACCAGTCATTATTAAGTCTGCTATTCCCATACCTACCAGTCCTTATTCAGTCTGCTATTCCTATACTTACCGGTCCTTATTCAGTCTGCTATAACCATTCATATCAGTCTTTATTAAGTCTGCTATTCCCATACCTACCAGTCCTGGTTCAGTCTGCTATCCCTATACCTACCAGTCCTGATTCAGTCTGCTATCCCTATACCTACCAGTCCTTATTCAGTCTGCTATTTCCATACACACTGTATTTGACCTTCCTTCAGTCAGCTGTTCCTAGACATATCAGTCCTTATTCAGTCTGCTATCCCTATACATACCAATCTTTATTCAGTCTGCTATTCCCAGACATATCAGTCCTTATTCAGTCTGCTATTCCTGTACATACTAGTCTTTATTCAGTCTGCTTTTCCCATACATACCCGTCCTTTCTTCAGTCTGCTATTCGGATACCTACCAGTCCTTATTCAGTCTGCTATTCCCATACACATTGTAGTTGTCTTTCCTTCAGTCAGCTATTCTCAGACATACCAGTCCTTCCTCCAGTCTGCTATTCCTGTACACACCAGTCCTTATTTAGTCTGCTATTCCCATTCATACCAGTCCGTATTTAGTTTGCTATCACTAAAACTACCAGTCCTTATTCAGTCTGCTATTCTCATACACACTGTGGTTGTCCTTCCTTCAGTCTGCTCTTCCTGTACACACCAGTCCCTATTTAGTCTGCTATTCCAATTCATACCAGTCCTTATTCAGCCTGCTATTCCCATACATACTAGTCCTTATTCAGACTGCTATTACCTATACCTACCAGTCCTTACTCAGTTTGCTATTCCTATACCTACCGGTCCTTATTCAGTCTGCTATTCCCATATATACCAGTTCTTATTCAGTCTGCTATTCCCATACACACCAGTCCTTATTCGGTCTGTTATTCCCATTCATACCAGTCCTTATTCAGTCTATCATTCCTATACACACCAGTCCTTATTCAGTCTGTTGTTACCAGACATACCAATCCTTATTCAGTTTACTATTCCTATACACACCAGTCCTTATTCAGTCTGCTGTTTCCAGACATACCAGACCTTATTCAGTCTGCTATTCCTATACACACAAGTCCTTATTCAGTCTGGTATTTCTATACATACCAGTCCTTATTCAGTCTGCTATTGCCATACATACCAGTCCTTGTTCAGTCTACTATTCCTATACATACCAGTCCTTATTCAGTCTGCTATTCCTATACGTACCAGTCCTTATTCAGTCTGCTATTGCCATACATACCAGTCCTTGTTCAGTCTACTATTCCTACACATACCAGTTCTTATTCAATCTGCTATTCCTATACGTACCAGTCCTTGTTCAGTCTACTATTCCTACACATACCAGTTCTTATTCAATCTGCTATTCCTATACGTACCAGTCCTTGTTCAGTCTACTATTCCTATACGTACCAGTCCTTATTCAGTCTGCTATTCCTATACATACCAGTCCTTGTTCAGTCTACTATTCCTATACGTACCAGTCCTTGTTCAGTCTACTATTGCCAGACATACCAGACCGTCCTTCATCCAGCGAGTCTTCGCTAGCACACAGTTTCAGTGCGTGGACTGTCTTTCCTCCCGTGAGCTGGTCCGGCAGGAGTAGGGGTCACAGCAGAGGGACCATAATGAACAGCTCTGTGTGCTTATTGATTGGTATTCTAGGCAGCTCTCCCACAGTCAAAGAGGAAATAGGTCAGGTTCGTGTTTAAAATCATTTTGTGGGGTAACACATGACAGGACGTGGTTGCCTAGTGGCCGAACGCGCTGTGCTGTGGTTCTACGAAAGTAGCTTGCGTGGGTTTGATCCGCGGTCAAGGCCGGGTAATGATCTACTACGCGGGTTCATTTCTGTCAACACTTGGACAAAATTGTCAGTAAGCGTCTTGCGCAGCACGCACCAAAAGCATAGCACACGTTGCAGATCATCTGTGTGTGTGTATGTGTGTGTGTGAGAGAGAGAGACAGACAGACAGACAGACGGAAAGTGTGTATGTTTTGACATTGTGGACAAGGTGATGGCATCGATTTGGTCAAACAGATCTACATACCGCTCATCCAGACAAAAACTGAGTACGCAAATGATACAAAATGCAGCACGAATTTCTGGTATTAAGTTACTGGATATTTAACTCCTGGTCAAAATCTTAAATAGGCATATTTGCATGTTATTTGTGTTTGTAGAATCTCAAAGGTGGACCTTTGGGGGTTATATTTTGCACCTAGTAAAGTCTTGCCCACATTATGAGATTTTCTATCCAGTCTTAGAACAAACAAAAAGAACCAAGCTATTGTGATATTTTTCAATTGTTCAAGGAGAGGAATACAAAACGAAAGTTTGTTCACTCGCATTGACAGTTGTTTGTTCTCGTCTGTGTTTGTATGAACTTGTAACGATGGAGGAATATGTTTAATGCCAACGTTTTTGTGACTTTCCCCCGTTTGTCTTTGTTATCAGTCTTTGCTGATTTTAGTTTTTCATTGTGCGTCGCTTGGGCATTTGTTCATCTCGTTCAGTGAACGAAATTGAGTTGTACTTTGCTCCAGTTGTTATGTGCAGTTTTCTATTTTCGTGATTTGCATGACTTTCAAAGTGACAATCGTCAGCTTACGTGTATTTTGCATTTAATATATCTGCTCTGCTCTTGTGTGTTTAACGTGATACATGAAAAATTAAACATTGACTGATTTACTGATTTGATTCACATTGGCAAAACGCTCTCTCTCTCTCTCTCTCTGCCTTCGTTTTTCTTTCTTTATTTTTCCTCTGTGTGTGTGTGTGTGTGCGTGTGTGTGTGTGCGTGTGTGTGTGTGTGTGTGCGTGCGTGCGTGTGTGTGTGTGTGTGTGTGTGTGTGCGTGTGTGTGTAACCTTTGTTGCGTTAAATAGCTACTGAAGGCAGTTTTCCTGCAGACACAAACAGTCCTGTTTGGAAGCCATTCACGTCTAGTCCCAGCTGCCTCACAAAACGCCATTTGCAATAAGACGATAACATTATGTGGTTTCTTCTCCGTTGAGCATTGTGCAGATCGCTCGGCGTCAAGTCAGCTGAAAACACTCCCACGTTCCGCATGAACAGCACAATTCCACATTGCGTGCAAACACAAATCGAGGCTGGAAGGCGGGGCCGGGGCCGGAGGGAGAGGGGAGGGGTTACTTTAGTGCTTCTAATGGACAACCTCCGTCGCAATCATGAACACAAACATGAGGGGAGAAGTAAACACGGAGATCGTTTATGCAGCACAGATTAATCGTACAATTCAAGGCACTTTTCCCGCCCTTGTTAATCATTAACAAGACAAGAGTACGCCTTGACACGCTTCGGTCGATCAGTTTTTGATTTCGACGTTTTTAACAAAAATGAAAAGTAATCAATGTTGTTTCAGTTTATTCATAATAGTGTGAGAATTTAGAGAGCTTGTTTCTTGATCCAAGCGCTATGTAGTAAACAGAAAATAAGTGTTAAAGCAATGTTGCATGGTGCATAACTTCAACATGCAATAAACTCAGGGTAACACAAAATAACCAAGAACTATAGATAAAATAAAAGTAAACAGATGGAAATCCAAGCCGTAACACGCTCCTGTCTTCACGAAAATCGATGACGTGGTATTCGGTGCAGCAAACCGCCAGAAGGTTTGTTTTTTCTGATAAACTGAACGAAACTATAGAGCTCCAGCTGCTTTGTATTATTGATGGTCGGTTTTCCTGGCAAAGAAATTAGCCTGAATTGCTGTTGCATTATTGATGAATGGTAGCTAGCAGATTAACTGCATGGTGTCGTGGTTACGTTATTGTTGGATTTGTGGATATGGGTGCGGGTGAGTGCATCTCTGTGTATGTGTGTGCGCGTGCATGTGTGTGTGTGTGTGTGTGTGACGTGCGTGTATGTGTGGGCGGGTGTTCTTGTATGAGTAGTGTTTGCGTGTGTATTTGATAGTGTGAGTGTGTGTGTGTGTGTGTGTGTGTGTGTGTGTGTGTGTGTGTGTGTGTGTGTGTGTGTGTGTGTGTGTGTTGTTGTTGTTGTTGTTGTTGTTGTTGTTGTTGTTGTTGTTTTGTGTGTTTGTTTTTTTATTGTGGAATTAAAATCAGCATTTACTTACCTTTTTTGTGTCTTGTTTGATGGCAGGATGGTGTTTCAGTGTGGCTTGACTGTGGGATTTTTTAAATATTTTTTTGTAAGTAAATACTAAAAATACAATAATACGAAATTTATAGAGCGCTGTCAGAAACTCAAAGTGTTTCACAGTTGTTCTTTGTTTTTGTTGTTGTTGTTGGGTTTTTAGGGGGTTTGTTTATGTTTTTTTTTGTTGATGTTGTTGTTTGTTTGTTTGCTAATGCAACGCTTAAATACTCGCACAAGTCAATGATATAAAAATAGACGACTAAACATGCTTATTAATAAAAGGTTTAGTTAAATCACACACACACACACACACACACACACACACACACACACACACACACACACACACACCGCGACACTCTCCATTTTTCTTCATCACCCCTTCAGCCACGTGACAGAAAGGTGGGAACGGCAGCACTGAAATCAGCGACCCGACTGCAGACTTGACCCCTACCCCCACTCCAACACCCCCAACACCCCCACACCCTCTGCCCCTCCCACTGAACGGCAAGCACATGGTCAGGGTGCATAATTAACACGCTTTAATTAATTAGCTGCTTGCGGCCCGGAGACTGCTCATGAATTATTCAGCGGCGAGTGACGACTCCAGACAGGGCGGGTACATCTGGGCGTTAGTTAGTGTTTTGTGGGGACCGCCTCGGGCCTGCGTCTTCTTCCCTTCACCTTAATGCCAGCACCCTCAGCGATCGAAAAGCAATCCACTCTCTTTCCTCTCTCTGTCTCTGTCTCTGTCTGTCTGTCTGTCTGTCTGTCTGTCTGTCTGTCTGTCTGTCTGTCTCTCTCTCTCTCTCTCTCTCTCTCTCTCTCTCTCTCTCTCTCTCTCTCTCTCTCTCTCTCTCTCTTTGATTAAAAAAAAATCATTTCTTGGTTTCTAATGTGTGTATATATATATATATATATATATATATATATATATATATATATATATATATATATATATATATATACATGCATAGATCAGATAGAATTGATTTACTCTTTTGTATTATTCATAATTGTGATTACTTATTTCCCTCCTCCCAACAGCGAGACAGTTAGGAGGAGCCAGAAGAGTGAGAGTGTGTGTGTGTGTGGTGTGTGTGTGATGTCTACGTCATGATATGTCACTGTGTCTATATTCATTCTAATGTGTATATGTGTATGTGTACGCGTGTTGATATATGTGTGCGCGTACGCTCTTATGTGTCTCCACAGAGATAAAAGCAATCGGTGACAAAAATGACGGCAATCTACATGCACTTCTTCCGTGACCTGTACGCAGAACTGAGAGCCTTCTGGTGTTCTATCCGTGACGCCAAGGACATTTTGATGACGTCAAAATGAGGCGCGGAAAAAGAGCGTACAACACGGTAATGAGGCCTTGAACTGTTAGTGATGGTGTTAAAAGAGAGAGAGAGAGAGAGAGAGAGAGAGAGAGTCTCCTCATAAAATCGATATAAAATCGACGGCACCTTCACTCGCAAAACGTTTACTGCGGATCATGTTCTTTTAACCTGCCCCAATTACACGAGACGTTTTAGCCTGGGAAGGCTAGGTCTTTTAACGGTTAAACTTATTTAACGCCGAGTTGAAGAGGTGCTGACGGAGACCGAGCTCCCAGGAGGTGGGAGGAAGAGTGAGACTCTACATGTCGCTACACTGTCACCATCAAATAAGGTGGGCAGCGATGAAAGCCATTTCCATGGTTCAGGAGCTGTGTGAGAGACAAGGTGGCCGTCCTGGACTGTCCGTCCTAACGAGCCTTCTGGTTTCCGTGGACGTAAAGATTTATTGCACCGTGCTTCGGCATTGGTCACAACTTGTCCCTAATATGTCAACTGACATCTGAGGACATAAAGCACCACTTCATCAAGCCATTTCAATGTTTCATTCATGGTGAGGGGCAAATTCACAAGACTGTGTTCATAAACCATAACTTCGGAAGACAAAGGAGAGAGCCCATGTGTAACTGAACCAGGGTCCTTTCGTTTTGGAGCCGTACGCCTTACCGCTAGGCCAAACCGGCTCACTGGACTCAACCGGTCTTTTGCTCCTTTGCCATGCTTTGGCTCGTGAGGGAAGTGTGGCCACCAAGCTCAGCGGCGAACGTTAGCTATTTTTTTAATTGGCTAAAAATAAAAAATAAATCAAGGATGACTGACAGCCCAGAATGCTCTCGAGGATAGCCACTCGAATTCTTGTTCAGTCTTTGTTTCTTTTTTTCTTCTTCTTCTTCTTCTTCTTCTTCTTCTTCTTCTTCTTCTATATGTATGTAAGTAGTAGTAAGTAAGTAAGTAAGTAATTTGGTGTTTTACGCCCAGTCAACCATTACGGTTATCTCAGGGCGTTACACATTTTGTCGATACACAATATCTGTTAAAAATATGTCCATGTTAAAAACTTATATTATTGAGATTTTTTTGTAAACAGTCGTAAGAAGTGGGTAAAACACAAACTGAAAACCTTTTCTCAATTATATATATGCTTTCTCAAGTCAGTCCAGAAAAACCAATCACTTCACAAACGTAAAACAAAAATCCAATTTTCAAACCGTTAGTCCATTCAATATTACCCCTGTTTAGAGAGCGCATAAGGCTAGAACATACTGATATCGTCGACCATTCCGACTAATTTATCGATACCAGGTTAACTGTATGTATGTATGTGTGCATATTTTCTGCAAAATTGTTTCTAAGTGGAATATAAAGAACTCACGCACGTGCGGACGCAGCAAGTACACACAGACAGGCGCG
>JABMCL010002076.1:355000-440000 GCA_018857735.1 Alviniconcha marisindica
CCATCTGGTTCGTGACTTTATGTGTCATCACAATCATCTGGCTCGTGACATTGTGGTTCGCGAGAGACTATTAAAATGGTTCGTGTCACCGTAGGTCTGGTTCCTATCTCTGGTTCGCTGTCAAAGAAGTATTAAAGCTATAATGCTCATCTGCAGAAATGCCTGCATCCACGATACACATTTGAAGTATTCAGTCATTGCTTTTGTGATAGGCTACTTTACGGGGTTGAGTGACAGGAGGACGAATGATGACGAGAGAAGGACGAAGGAAGGACGAGGGGAAGGACGAGGGGAGGAGGAACAGAGGACGAGGGCAGGACGAGGGGAGGACGAGCAGAAAACGAGGGTTGATCCTGTCTGGACATGCCAACGAAGCGGGTGCATTTAGCCAATGAAACGGCTGGCAGAGATGGAGGAGATTTTTATCTGCCAGCAACTCCAAAGTAACTGCCCTGATCCAGCCAGCGCCTGACCTCCGCCACGGCCCCGGGATTTATGGCAGCCTTGTAAAAAAGGGAAAGACGCGTCGCAATACACCGAGATAGAAAACCAGGATACTCTCTGCGATGGGGTGGAGATGGAGGGGGGTAGATGTGGCGGTGGGGCTTGGGAGAGTAAAAGCCTCTCTCTCTCTCTCTCTCTCTCTCTCTCTCTCTCTCTCTCTCTCTCTCTCTCTCTCTCTCTCTCTCTCTCTCTCTCTCTCTCTTCTTTTTCTTCTTCTTCTTCTAGAGAGCGCCAGAACTTCCTTTGGAGGACGCAAAACACAAAATGTGTTTTCGTGTCTCGGTAGGAAAGTACCTTCACCCACCCACCCAACAGATAAAGACATACAGACAGACAGAGGCAGAGAGAGAGAGAGAGAGAGAGAGAGAGAGAGAGAGAGAGAGAGAGAGAGAGAGAGAGAGAATAAAAATATAGATATAAAAACAAAAGAGCTAATCCGACTAAAGTGTCTGTTAGTATAAACTGAATTTGACAGATCACTTCCCTCGCACACAAATAGGTTTGGGCTTTTATTGCCATTTGGGCAAATTGCGTTCCAGATATGAAAGCAGAGGAGACAAGGGGTCGAAACGCTGCCGTCTACGCACGCGTGAAGACACACTAATAAAATTAGACGGAAAACAAAACTGGGAATAATTTCTGCGTATTGAACTTCAAATACAGCAAGTTTAGTGATTCAAATTCGTCTGGTTGTGGCATGCAAATAAAAACAGTCCTGAAAGTGCCGCACCTTCTGCGACCCGGGACCGACCTCACTCCGCGCCTCGCCTTCCGGCACCTTCCTCCAGGCTCTGCAATAATTGGTTACGTCACTGAAGGGGCACTAATCGGTCAACGGATGCTGCCAGCGCTCCCGAAAGGTCTGGATACTAATAAGACTGAGAGCGACACAGGGCCAAAGCACGCACGTAAACAACAGATGCATCCGCCTCGGGTTAAAAAAAAAAAAAAAAAAAACTAATTCCGTCTCGATTGGAATGATTTTATTTGTGCTGGGGTAAGCAGTGTGGGCGGTTATTTAAGAAATGCCTAACTTCAGCTCTCTACTGGACAAAGAAATGCCTTACTTCAGCTCTCTACTGGACAGAGTCCATATTTTTATTTAAGAAATGCCTAACTTCAGCTCTCTACTGGACAAAGAAATGCCTTACTTCAGCTCTCTACTGGACAGAGTCCAGGTGAGATCAAGAGGAGGGAGGTGAGCTGGACTCTCACGAAGAAGTTACCCGCTTTTTGCGGGTCCAGGAGAGATCAAGAGGAGGGAGGTGAGCTGGACTCTCACGAAGAAGTTACCCGCTTTTTGCGGGTCCAGGAGAGATCAAGACGAGGGAGGTAGTGCTGGACCCTCAAGTTAGCCTAGAAGAGATCAAGAGTAGGGGTTGGAGCTTGGCTTGAGAGTTGGACTTCTTTTGCTTCAGTTGTTTCCCAACGGCGGAGCTACGGACATTGTCTTTGTGACTCTGTTCCGCATAGCAGTTGGGACAGCAATAGCGTGGTGCGGTAGTTGCTGCGCAATGCCGGGCGGACACTGCCTTAACATGTTGTTGTTCTGGCGGCGGTCCACGGCATCCTTGGTTTTCCGGTTTGGCGCCCGTCTCGAGGTTTCACTCTTCTGTCCCCCTTTCCCCCTCGTCCCCGTCCCTGATAGGCCTGCTCGCATCCGTGGACGTTAAACAACATTATTCCCAGCTCTCTGTTATAAACCTGTTGCCATTCTAGCAGGAAGACCCGTCCCTAACAAGCCTTATGGTTTCTTTGGACGTTAAGCACCATGTTTACTTAGCGGGAAGGAAAAGGCACGAACGGAGACCTGTGGTGTACCCAGCAGTGCCACTAGCTGAAGGATGGGGGGTTTAAACCAGTTCTTGCTGTTTGCCCTGCGAGTGTGTGTGTGTGTGTGTGTGTGTGTGAGTGTGAGTGTGTGTGTGTGTGTGTGTGTGGGGGGGGGGGGGAGGGGTGCATGCATGTATTATGATGTATGAAGTGAATCATAGAAAGGAGCACTGACTCTGAATACTCCTTTGGCCTGAAATGAAAATCTTTTAAATGATTTTAACCAATCCTCTCGTGATCATGTTTCTTCTGTTGTGAACTAAAATGAGCATTTAGCGCAGCTGTATCACACAACATAATTTTTTACTCCAGTCCATTGGATTTTACGGTGGCTCAACCCCTCCCTCCTCAGTTGCACAGCATGGCAAGCTGTTTGCGCTTATCTTCAACGTTGAAGGTCTCTAATTCTCCACTTCCGTTTATCCGGGTTCTGTTCGACGGCAAGTGCTCATTGGTCCACTCGTGAGACGCTCAAGTGCTGGAGTTACCGGCCTTGGCGCCAACGGGCAGACTGTGGAGAAGGGGGCATAATCGATTCGGGGGTAATCTGGCGAAAACTCAGTTATTTTCTCTTTCAGAACCTCGATGTGAAGCAGGCAGTTGCGGAGAGTCTGGGGGTTCAGTGAAATTACAGTCAATTCTTTCTAACGGACACCCCTCTCTGCCTAACTGCTGCCGTGTATAGCTTGTCAGCCAAAATCTCAGACAGCGAGTGGAGAGTTGCTGACTCAAGATCTCAAGGTCTCCGAGGCCTGTAGGCGTGAAGGACTGACAATCTGAACCTGACTGTCGAGGAGACTGCCACGCAGACAGCTGGAAGATTGAAAAAGGAGAAACTAAGTGAGCCCCCCCCCCCCCCCCCCCCCCCCCCCCTTCCCCTCCCGAACTTATTGAAAACAACTACGATGGTGCTGTCACACTTTACTATATGCTGTTGAGTATTACTTAAAAGTGTATGGCTACACGCATGCCGAGTATTACTGATGTGGTGGCGATTTCTTTATTCTTCCCATGTAGCGTTCATGTCTGACCTGACACCTTAACTTCCTTACAAGTGAGAAATAAAGTATTCTGAAGGCTGAGCTCAAATTCCAATTACTGGTTTACGACGTCATTCCTTCAAGGACTTGAAGGTGCCGGAAAGCTATGCTGGGAGTGCGGGCTGAGCTGTCTCCTTGTTTACTGCCCCGCCACTGAGTTCACGAGCGTGATTTCGTGTGTTGTCCAAACCGCTGTCCCAGCGGCGACCAAGGCTCATCGCTGCCTGAAGAAAGACGAGACACACTTGGAACCACCAAGGACACACCCACTGAGGCCATGAGATTCATACTAGACCTCCCACCAGTGCAAACCAAACCAACAGATCAAAACACGCTTCATGCCGTAAAAAAAAATCCCCGCAAAACTCACTCCATGAAAAACACAAAGGGATGCAGACTGGGACGGGGCAAGTCTTGGATGGGTCAAGAGGAGGACTCAATACTGCAGGTATACCAGCTGCCAGAGCTCAAGCCAACCAAGGAGTGGGAAAGGTACCCAAACCGATAGCACCGTCTCCGTGAGACACTCCTGGCAGAGAACGTTTGGAAAGCACTGTCCAGAATGGCCAGCAGGCAAAACGGGGCAGAGAGCCAATGTGGTATCAGCAGTTGTCCCTGCTGAAATGTGGCACCAGCAGTTGTACATGCTGAAATGTGCACCAGCTGCTGTCCATTCTTAAATGTGGTACCAGCTGCTGTCCGTGCTGAAATGTGGCACCAGCAGTTGTACATGCTGAAATGTGGCACCAGCAGTTGTCCATTCTGAAATGTGGCACCAGCAGCTGTCCATGCTGAAATGTGACCACCGGCTGTCCCTGCCGAAATGTGGCACCTGCAGCTGTACATGCTAAAAATAATGTGGCTTCACTGGCTGTTCATCAGTGCATGTGGCACCAGCAACTGGCCATGCCAAAATGTGGCACCAGCAACTGGCCGTGCTGACATGTAGCACCAGCTACTGTCCATACAGGTATATGGAAGTCTCCTAATAATAATAATAATATACAAGAATCCTAACCTTGATTAACGGGTTAGTCACGCGCATAAAAAAAAAAAATTAAAAACGAAACGGGGCAAGGGAGGAAACTCTTATGATAACAGCGTTCACGGTGGCGTCACTGATAGCGTCCCATTTGCCTGTGGTGATTATCCTGACCCAGAATTAACGAATGGAACTAGAACCATTGTCGTGTTTTTACAAAGGGCAGTACTACGAGTCACCAAAAGATTATAAACACATTTATAATCTTTGGAGTAACTACTGATAACAATGCCTTGAATTTCTGCGTGGCATCGTTTACACCAGTATTTGCTGACTCGGTCAGCCCAGGGACTCAATTGATGGCAACCTAAAGGCAGCTGCCGCTAGTCTTCAATCTTCACTACATGGTATTTCTACAGCGCGTCTCAATGATGCAAACATTGTACCGCTCATGTAACGCCCAGCTCCACACACAGGCACAAGCGCAATAGCACAAAAACAGGAACGGAAACACAGGCCTACAAGAAAGTATGACTGAACTGGCCACACACACTAACTACACACCCACACCGGGCACCACCGCACGGGCAGGTCGGAATGTGAACAACGCGAATGAAGATAGAGTCTCTCGCGTGCACCAAGAACCAGTCTCTGACACCCGTGCTGACTCTCGAGTCAGCACGGCGAGGGGTGCAAGGCAGACCGAGACATTTTATTTTTTTACTATTATAGTTTAAGGCCACGACTGACTTAAAAGCCATGTGTGCTTGCTCAGTAGAGACGGGTGTGGCTGCACAAATAACAGCTAACCTATATGAACTTGTACGTCTCAGTATCATTTCTTTGCTTTTTGTGTTCGCGACTGAGACCGAGACCGGCGGGGCCGCTGCACCACAGACAGTGAATAATAATTATTCAATGTAGGCCTGTTTGACAGTGTCTGTGGGCTGCACCCACTGACTCGGCTGTGATATGAACCAACAGGCCCACTCGGCACAGTGTGAAACTCCACCGAGCTGGGAAAACGATGAGTGAAGCGGAGTCGCTTTAGATCTCGATCAATACAATCAGTCCACGACGCTTCAGCCACACTTCGGGACCGTGACGTTGTCAGCGGCGATCCGACTGACTAGATCCATGCATGAATGTCCAGACTGAAGGGCGCGTGAGTCAGCAGCGAGATCAGACTCGGACAAGATCCACACACATAATGACGATTTTAAATAAAAACTGATAAAAAATATAGTTAAAATGTACAGCTGGTCACAGTCACTGAGTTGTGTGTTCGGATTGTTTGGAAGAATCTTACGTTGTTTAGAACGCTAGCCGATTTTTCGACTGGAAACCGCCACTAGTCTTCTCCCTCATTTTTGCGTTTCTCAAGTTATCAACTATCAAGGGTCACTGACTGAGTCTCTAGTGTTCATAAAAATATACGTTTAGAACTGTTCATCCGCAGTCGCGGCGCTGTCAGTCGTTTCAGTCTCAGTCCGAGGCTAGTTCAGGACCTTGGAAAATAAAATTTGCAAATCTCTCTCTCTCTCTCTCTCTCTCTCTCTCTCTCTCTCTCTCTCTCTCTTCGAGTTCGCGTTCTCTCGAGTCACGTCCCGGCCTTAGTCAGTTCGAGTTCGATTTTATTTATTTTTCCTCGCCGGCTCTCTCACTGAGTCTCTCTCTCTCTGTCTCTGTCTCTCTCTGTCTCTCTCTCTGTCTCTGTCTCTCTCTCTCTCTCTCTCTCTCTCTCTCTCTCTCTCTCTCTCTCTCTCTCTCTCTCTCTCTCAAGTTGTTCATGCCATACAATTAGTTATTGTTTTTATTGTTGCTGCTGCTGCTGCTGCTGTTTTTCTCCAACATTCAGCCCTGGCATGTTCCACCGGCCCGTCGAAGATAAGCTAGTGCATCAAGCTCTCCATTTTTCGTCTGCCACTTACTTTAGAGTAATCGCCCCTAGATCTGTAGCCAATGAAAGAAAAGGAAAGTCAGCATTGCTGTCCTTGCGGCTTAGAAACCGTGACGCCAGAAAAGAAATGTGCACTGACATTCGCGATTCCCCTGTCTTTCGAGCGAATCCTTTGGAGAATACGTGTCGGCAGGCGAAAGGTAAAGCCAGGTACGGTTGCAAAAGGAAGGTACTCGCTTATGTCAGTGCTGTGTGTTTTGTCTGAGCAGTATTGAAGACCGTGAATCAACTTAAAGAAGTGTCCACGCTTGTGTTTCGCTCTCCAGTTTCTGCTGCACAGTTTCTCCCATTCTGCGAGTAAATCTGCCATACATGTGTTAGCCAAAGGGTGCCGCTGGTTTTTTGTTTCTGTTTGTTTGTTCAGCAGTGGTTTCTTGGGTTCACTTCTGCGGATTTTGAATGCACTAGTTTGACTGAGTAGTTGAGTAGACGAAACCGTAAAGTTCTATAAATAACGGAAGAACTTGTGATTGTTTTTGTGAAACAATGATACAGCAATTCTCTCTCTCTCTCTCTCTCTCTCTCTCTCTCTCTCTCTCTCTCTCTCTCTCTCTCTCTCTCTCTTGATAACCGCGTGATCAGTCTAATATCACTTATGTAGAAAGACTTTAAAAAGGAAGAAGATGAAACTCTCTCTCTCTCTCTCTCTCTCTCTCTCTCTCTCTCTCTCTCTCTCTCTCTCTCTCTCTCTCTCCTGATACTGTAGATACCCTGATTATCGAGGAATTGATTCCTACTGTCTCTCAAAAACAAATGCTCAGACTGTTAGAGACTAAATACAATGGAAGAAAATAGGAGTAAAAGCACTGCACTGATTTGATTGAACGTGTATTTTCTACAACTTGTACAAGTATGTGCTCATGTAAATTGCAAAGAGTAATTGATGTCTTGGTCACAGAAAAAGTTGCTCTTGTATTACTATGATTTGCTGACACTTCATCAGTGGGATTTGCATTCATGACTGGCTGACACTAAGTGACAGTACAACTGCTGCTACAGCTACTGCTGCTGCTGCAGCTACTACTACTACTACTACTACTACTACTACTACTACTACTACTACATAAAGTCTACATGTATGTATTGAGTTTATGAAATTCACAGCTTTTATTATTTTTCCTCATGTTTGTCTCTGTTTTCCAGATGACATTGATGATTCTACTAAAAGGCCAAGTTTAGCATGATTCTGCATAAATATGTTCATGCTATAGTGTAAACAATCAAGCCATTTGCTCAGTTTGTGGAGCCTACAGACACAGAACAGTGATTTGTAAGTCTGGCTTGTTGAGTAATTGGCTTTTGTGCTTGACATTGACATAAGAGCTATTGTGCATGGAGACTGCTGGAAGAGACTGGCTCTCCTGTCTGCCTCATGCCTTCATATTTCACACATAGGTTGGATGGACATGAGATGAGTCATTGCTCATGCTTTAAACAAGTTTGTCAATGATCAGCTGTGCTGGTGAGGCTGTAGTCTGAGACCAGCTCCACTTTCAGTCAAAATGAGCTCCATCTCACTGAGGGGAGGCAAGCGCACAAGACCCCTGGGGTCCCTGCGGCGCATGCTCACGCCAGACGACTCCAAGCTGCAAATTCCAAAACTGAACATCACACCAAAAGCTCAGGAGGATGAAAAACTGGATGAGCGCTACTCAGGCATACAAGGTAACGCAATGACGCTGCCCTCGCCAAAAGAGACATCACGTACGGATGAGAGGAGGAAGTCAGTGCCTGTAATTCACAAGGAGTCTAACCAACCCAAGTCTTCATCAGCCTCCTCCAACAGTGCAGTGTCCCACGAGGCATGTGAAAAGGAGCTGAAAGAGGTGTTGGTGAGTATGTAAAATCTGATTGTGAAAACCTGCAACTAGTGCAAGCCTAGGAAGGAGTTCAATGCTTAAGATCTGGCATGTGCTTGAAGTAGTATTTCATTGTCCGCGGTGAGAAATTGGGGTTGCCTTACCTTGGTAGAGTACAGCAGCTGCAATAGCTGCACTGCCCATTCCTACCAGTATGTGCAGTATTTTCATGTGTGCAAACAATTGTGTGGATATCACTGTGTACACAGAGTGACAGATCTTAGTGCATGTGGTTGCACACAAGGGCTGTACAACTACAAACCCCCAAAGAGTGCACTAAAAGTTGGCTCTGGGAGAAAAATCACTTGTCATACCGGGAACTTGAACCCGTGTCAGTATTGCTCCTGGCTTTTTAGTTGAAGCTGTACCAACTTAACTATTCCAATTGCCCCTTTGTAATATATAATGTAAAAAGACCGTGAAAAGGAGCTGCCAAGTAAGAGTTGGTAAGTGTGTAAAATCTTGTGAAAGTCTTCAACTTAAAAGCTGTGCAAGTGCAAGAATGGGATGAATTGAAAGTTCTTATTTCTTAAAGTGTGACTTTGAGTTGGTGAGTGTGTAAAGTGTGATCTGTGTAAAGCTTAACAACGACATCCCAGTGAGTAGAGAGAGAGGAAACAGAATTTTATATTCATGAAGAACTAAGAAACAAAATTACACACACATGGAGTATATATATATATATATATATATATATATATATATATATATATATATATATATATGCTGCAGGCTCATCATGCAATGAAACAAAAATATGTGTTTTGCTTTGCTGAAGTGACAGTTAATCTGTTTATAAACCAGGTATCACTTTTTCTTTCATTTTTACCTTCTTTCATTTGTTCCTCGTGACAATTATTTCATCATTTTCACAGTACTTAGCCAAATATATCTCATAACATAATAGTGGTGAAAGTGCATGCCTTAGCAGAAACAAACAAAAATGTGCATAATTTAGTTAATAATTATATATATATATATATATATATATATATATATATATATATTAGTCATATTATGATTTATTTATTTTTTGTTATATATAATATAAAAATATATGTAATTATTTATGTGGTGCAAAGTCTTATCTCACAAGACCATTCAAGGCTCCCATGCACACACATGGGTGTCTACGCACACAAGTACACAAATTCTGAAACAGCATACTAATAATAGTCACTCTACAACCATATGCTTATGCAGACTTCAAACGTCAGTTTAGTCATTGTGTATTAGGTGTACTTTAAAATAAAATTATAACAGGTTATTTTTTATTATTTGTGTCATTATCGGTGTCATTGTAAGTGTCATACTTTAATTGTGACAGTTTAGTTATATGCCAATACACATGGTCAGAATGTTGAGTAAAAGAAGAAGTCTGTCTAGCTCTGTTTTCTATTTTGTCAGTGGACAGGCAGCTATGGCTGTATTCTCCCTCTGTGGCCTGAAACTCAGCAGTGAGAAACAGGGCTAAGCTGATCAGTGGGGTGTTATGGAAAACAGGTGCTGGCATTGATTTCTGGGGCACAGCAAGCACCTCCACATTGTGCAGTCTGTGACTGGCACTTTTTGTGCCCACTTTGTTATCAGCTCAAGGCGCTGTGTATTGAACGCTTTGTGTCAGCAGCCCAGCTTTTCTCTCAGGCCAGGCCTCTTTCCCAGCCAGTCCGTAATCAGGCCCAAGGCTGTGTACCTGGCACCACCAGGCCAGTTTGTTATCAGGCCCAAGGCTGTGTACTGGCATCACTGAAGCCAGTCTGTAATCTGGATCAAGGCTGTATACTTGCGCCACTAGGCCAGTCGGTTATCAGGACCAAGGCTGTATACTGGCACCACTGAGGCCAGTTTGTTATCAGGCCCAAGGCTGTATATTGAACACTTTGTGGAACCGAAGTCTGTTGTCAGGCCAGGGCTGTGAACAGTGACATTTTCTGACTAGCTTGTAATGGAGGTCAGTGCTGCTCAATGGCACCATTCGTCCATTATCAAGGATTATGACCAGCTTTTATTGTTGGACCCAGGGCTGTCTATTGTCAAAGTCTTTTGTGGTTGGGGTCTGTTGTCAGGCCCAGTCTTAATATTATATATATATATATATAGACTGGGCCTGACAATATATATATAATATATATATATATACAAAATCACATTTTGTTCTGGTTTCTTACTCAGACCCTTTATATATTATGTTAGAGACGGAGCAGCTAGAAACTTTTGTTAGTTGATTACAGTTACTACCAACAAGCCCGGGCTGTGTGGTGGACACTTGTTGTGACCAGTCTGTTGTGAGGCCCAAGGCTGTGTGACTTGAGCACCCTTTGTAAAGTGGTCTAGTGTCTGTGTACAAGGCTGTGTATTGCCAGCCTGTTGTTAGTATCACTTCCAACATTTCTTTTTCTTTTTCTTCTATGAGGCAGTGACGGAATTGTAACACATGCAGGACAGTTTGTATGTTATGCGGTCAGAGATTGGTAACCAGTGTAGTGCTTTGAGGAGTGGTTTAGTGTGTTCTTGTCTGGAAGACTTAAGGATTAATCAGGCAGATGTGTTTTGGATTTTTTGGAGTTTATGTAGAAGACGCTGAGGGACACCTGCAAGGAGACAGTTACCGTAGTCTAAGCGAGATAGGACAAGGGACACTACTGGGGTTTTGGCTGCGTCCTCTGTCAGGTACTGTCTGATCGAGGGATAGAACTGCCCCCTTGTGTTCTGCAGGGATAGCCTTAAACAGTGTCCCTCGCACTGATGCAGGGGCAGTGTCCCGTGGTGTGTCCCTAGAGAGGATAGTTTCCCTTGTCTTCCTTCAGAGATCTATAAAAGCCATAAATAGTGCCCCATGCTGGGATAAATGGTGGGATAGTGTCGCACGGTCATTGTGTGCCCCTAGCTGCAGCCTGCAACGCACACATCATTGGCCCTTAAAACATGTTCTGGAATTAGAAAGGAGCACTGTTACAGTGTTAGTGCAGTACCGTGCAGTTGAAATACAGCGACAAATATGTAACATTGGTGAACAAGTCTTTAGTTTGTCAGGTCACTGTGGAAGAGATTGTTTTGTGCTTTAGAGTTAGACTAGAGACCATTCTTTGACTTCACTGCCATCATATTAATATGCTACCAGTGTCACTTGCCATAGTGGGCAAACATTTATAAGGGAGCAGTTGCCTGAATTATATCTGAAGCTAGTGAAACTGAAAGCCAAGTAATTGCGGTGAGCCATTTAGCTGTAGTGATAGTCAGCCTTCATGACTGTGAATATGGTCTGAACATGTTGTCTGGAATTGTTGAGAGCAGCCTTCGTGACATGGGCATGTTGGAACCACTAAGAGTTGGCCTACACAGTGACAGTGTCAGTGCTGGGTGTGGGAAAGTCCAACACTGCCTCCCCACTATCCCCCGAGCAGTGACCGTGAAAAGGTGTGGTCAGTCAACAGAGTGGCCCTGACACGCTCTAGTGGCTGTGGACACTAGGTCAGTCTGCAAACAGCACTTCAGTAAGGTCCGCACACAAGACAAGCCGCCACGGTGAGGGGCTGTTGCTGGTAATGGGCTTTATGGAACAATACTTACCATTGTACCAGTCTTTTGAGTAGGCGGTCAGAGGCTTGAGTCATTTTGTTTTCTTCAGGTTACAAACACATGAGCTCACTGGTGCAAATCAGTGCTTTGTTTGTCTTTTTCTCTCTTCTCTTAATCTCCCACCCATCACCAGTAATGCGTACAATGTAGTTGTAGATCATGGAGGGGGGGTGGGGGGAGGTATTCAGTTCAATTGTGCACATGTTTGTGTTTGTGAATGTGATGAAGTGCCCACTTCTGTAGGCCTCGTTAAGCGCCCCCTAATGCCGCCTGCAGTAAACAGGCATAAAATAAAAGCCTGCAGTAAACAGGCATAAAATAAAACATAAAAAGAAAAAAGGGAACAAAAATGTTTGAAGTATTTTATTTGTACTTCAAACTTATTACCTTTACCTGTTCTCACACTTGATGACCTGTAGCAGACACTTGAAGCCACTCAAAGAGTCTCCTGTAACACCAAAACGCTTTCAGAACAGATAATATCTCATGAACCCTGACTCTACTGAACAGCTCCCTAATGTATGTATACATGTCCTGCTTATCTTCAGAATCAGTGCAGGCACGCCAATCTAGTCATGAACTCTGTGTGTGTGTGTGTGTGTGTGTGATATGTATGTGGGGGTATGGGGTGGTAGAGAAAGAGAGTATATATATATATATATATATAT
Source organism: Alviniconcha marisindica (assembly GCA_018857735.1). Lineage (NCBI taxonomy): Eukaryota > Metazoa > Mollusca > Gastropoda > Provannidae > Alviniconcha > Alviniconcha marisindica. The sequence goes on from JABMCL010002076.1 coordinate 367,426, forward strand.
ATATATATATATATATATATATATATATATATGCATGATTTATCTCTCGCTTTTTACACTTTAATTTTTATTATTTTTATTTTTCCCTACCCCACTCCTCTAAGAGTCTGGGGCACTTACAGTGTTTTTTCAAATTCCCTGTATACACCTGCATGCAGTTTGGATGAGATTTCACTACTTTCAACTTATAAGACGCAAATCCTAGCTCCAGGTTAAAGGTGGGCCTGGGTGTTCTTGGCTTACGCGATCTGTAATATATAAAATGAATGATGATGATGTCTGTACACTTGTAGAGTAGTGCAGCCGTGCATGTGCAAGTCTGTATGAGGCTCTTGTCACAGTAATGTAAAGGACTGAAGGAGACACTGCAAAAAGACTAAAAGAGATCAACAGAAAAGGGAATTTTAAAAAGATGATTCATCTTGAAAGGGGGAGGGGTTGGTCAGTTGGCGCAGCAGTTTAGCACCGCTGAGAACATAAGTTTTTAGGCATTTGCAAAAGGTTGTTGAGAAAGTGCATTCTCTCAGAGTCAGTGGGAGAGCATTCCGTAACCGTAAAGGATTTTGGAGAGGGGTATCTGACACTAAGTTTAACAGACAGAGGGAACTAAATAATTGCTATCACTTCATATTGTAAAAGAAAGTGGGGCTGCCCCAATAATTGCTGTTAGTTGACACTGTGACAGAGAATGGGGCTGTGCACACTGATAATTACTATCATCTGACACTGTACATGGAATTGGGGCTGCTGTGATAATTGCTATCAGTTGACACTGTGACAGAGAATGGGGCTGCCCCAATAATGGAACAGTGGGGCTGCTGTTAGAATTTTATTGCTATCAGCTGACACTGTGACAGATAGTAGGGCACTGGCTGTCAGTTCAGGTGAAAATTGTTTGCAGGAGCTAATCATGGGTATGTAGACCAACATGTACATGTATATATTGTACACTCTCTCTCTCTCTCTCTCTCTCTCTCTCTCTCTCTCTCTCTCTCTCTCTCTCTCACACACACACACACACACACACACACACACACACACACACACTCATTTACATAATACACAACACAGCAGAACACATTAAGTTTTTGGCAAATGCATCTCTGTTTACGAGAGCTTAGACTCAACACAACACACAGCAGAGCTCACTTAAAGTTCAGATTCTAGACTCACGCTGCCAGTGCATTGCCATTGATGTAATACAAGCCTTAATATTGTTCTGGTCCCCTGCTTATCCTGTGCACAGCCCAGTTCATTCTCTGCCACTGTCAGAGAAATTCTAAAAAATCAGCATTTTGCCTAACAAAAACCTAGTGTGGAACACTAAAAGATATCCCCACCTCATACCCCCACCCCTCACTGCTGTAACCAATCCAGAGAGTAAATATACATTTGATTTGAGATGAAAGGGCGCAGATACAATGCTCTCTTGTCCTGCAGAGAATAGTGCCTCCTATTTTCCCTGCTGGTTCCATGGCTATGGCTGACGTAAAGGAACTAGTCTTCTAAAAAGACACAACTTGTTTTGTCCAAGAAGGCTGTATTTTTCCTAACTGGTAAAAGGATCAAAATAGAAACTTAAAATCAAGCATTTTTTTTGGTATGCTCATTCAATTTTGTTTTGAATTTAGAAACCACATGCATCAATGACCGTTAGCAGGAGTGAACCATTGAAAATATCAAGCTTGTCACAGCAGGCCTGGCAGCTTTGTGCTGCCTCTTTGAGCTTGTCCTGGGGGGTGGGGATGGGGGGGGCAAGCAGAACTTCTTGTATATATATGTCAGATACATGGGCATTGCATGCAGCAGGGACAAACTAGAACAGGTCTCCTTGCTGTGTGCTACCACTCCTGCTATCTGTCCCACTAACACTCCTTGCTGTGTGCTACCACTCCTGCTGTCTGTCCAGTTAACACTTCTCCTTGCTGTGTGCTACCACTCCTGCTGTCTGTCCCGTTAACACTTCTCCTTGCTGTGTGCTACCACTCCTGCTGTCTGTCCCGTTAACACTTCTCCTTGCTGTGTGCTACCACTCCTGCTGTCTGTCCCTTAACACTTCTCCTTGCTGTGCTACCACTCGCTGTCTGTCCCTTAACACTTCTCCTTGCTGTGCTACCACTCCTGCTGTCTGTCCCTTAACACTTCTCCTTGCTGTGTGCTACCACTCCTGCTGTCTGTCCCGTTAACACTTCTCCTTGCTGTGTGCTACCACTCCTGCTGTCTGTCCCACTCCCGCTGTCTGTCCCATTAACACTTCTCCTTGCTGTGTGCTACCACTCCTGCTATCTGTCCCACTAACACTCCTTGCTGTGTGCTACCACTCCTGCTGTCTGTCCCACTCCTTGCTGTGTATCTGCTGTCCCATTAACATCTTCTGTTCTCCTTGCTGTCTGTCCCACTACACTCCTTGCTGTTGCTCCACTCCTGCTGTCTGTCCCATTAACACTCCTTGCTGTGTGCTACCACTCCTGCTATCTGTCCCACTAACACTCCTTGCTGTGTGCTACCACTCCTGCTGTCTGTCCCACTAACATTCTCCTTGCTGTGTGCATACCACTCCTGCTATCTGTCCCACTAACACTCCTTGCTGTGTATACCACTCCTGCTGTCTGTCCCATAACACTCCTTCCTGTGTGCTACCACTCCTGTTCTGTCCCACTAACACTCCTTGCTGGATTGTTTTTACTACACTCCTGCTGTGTGCTCTCCGCTTCTGTCCCCTAACACTCCTTCGCTGTGTGCTACCACTCCTGCTTCTGTCCCACTAACACTCCTTGCTGTGTGATACCACTCCTGCTGTCTGTCCCATTAACACTCCTTCTGTGTGCTACCACTCCTGTGTCTGTCCCACTGACACTCCTTGCTGTGTGCTACCACTCCTGTTGTCTGTCCCACTAACACTCCTTGCTGTGTGCTACCACTCCTGTTGTCTGTCCCACTAACACTCCTTGCAGTATGCTACTACTCCTGCTATCTGTCCCACTAATATTTCTCCTTGCCATATGCTACCACTCCTGCTCTCTGTCCCACTAACACTCCTTGCTGTGTGCTACCACTCCTGCTATCTGTCCCACTAACACTCCTTGCTGTGTGCTACCACTCTTGCTCTCTGTCCCACTAACACTCCTTGTTGTGTGCTACCACTCCTGCTACCTGTCCCAAACAAAACCAAGAAACTTGGGTTAATCAAAAGAACATTTGAAAACAAAATCGTGCATGCTTTAAATTTTCATTTCTATCTCTTCTAGTTCTACCTGTTGAACAGACCTTGTTCTGAGAGGGCTAGTTCCTTTAACATTCAGAAGGTACTGGCAGCACTTCAGGGTGTCATTATATTTCTGCCCTGAACATTGTGTGTCCGGGATTTAGTCACCTCCACCGGCTGTCAAGCTGTGGAAAGAGGTAGAGGCTATCTACCCACGGATTCTTAGTGCTGACAGGCCAACAAGGCAAAGCACCAATATATATCTACTTTGCTGGGGCCACGCTGAAAGTGGTTTGTGGGCCATTTGCCTTCTTATTAGTTCTTCCATTTATTAGTTCTTCCATTTACCTGGAGTGCGCATTGACAGTGTTTTTGAACCCATTTTCTTTCATCATTGCACACTTACACTAAGGATTAGTGGAAACGATTGCAGAGTGAATGAATGCCAGGAAACATTACAGTAACAGTGAAAGGCTCGCAGGAAATAGTTCAATAGAAGTGAATGAATGGCAAGAAATGCTACAGTATCAGTGAATGGATCACAAGAAATGTTACAATAACAGTGAATGAATGAGAGGAACAGTTATACTTTTTATAGTGTGAATGAGTGGAAGGAAACAGCTGGAGTGTGAATGGGTAAAAATATTAAACAGCTGCAGTGTGAATGAGTGAAAATAGTGTTTAAACTGGTGTGAATGAGTGAAAATAGCATTTATTCCAGTGTGAATGAGTGAAAATAGTGTTTATTCTAGTGTGAATGAGTAAAAAATAGTGTTTATTCCAGCGTGAATGAGTGAAAATAGTGTTTATACCAGTGTGAATGAGTAAAAATAGTGTTTATTCCAGTGTGAATGAGTAAAAAATGGTGTTTACACCAGTGTGAATGAGTGAAAATAGTGTTTATACCAGTGTGAATGAGTGAAAGTAGTGTTTATACCACTTTGAATGAGTGGGAAGAAACAGTTACAGTGTGAATGAGTGGGAAGAAACAGTTACAGTGTGAATGAGTGGGAAGAAACAGTTACAGTGTGAATGAATGGGAAGAAACAGTTACAGTGTGAATGAGTGGGAAGAAACAGTTACAGTGTGAATGAATGGGAAGAAACAGTTACAGTGTGAATGAGTGGGAAGAAACAGTTACAGTGTGAATGAGTGGGAAGAAACAGTTACAGTGTGAATGAATGGGAAGAAACAGTTACAGTGTGAATGAGTGAAAATAAACTGTTACAGTGTGAATGAATGGGAAGAAACAGTTACAGTGTGTATGAGTGAAAATAAACTGTTACATTGTGAATGAGTGGAAAAGAATAGCTGCATTATGAATGAGTGGGAGTTAGATCTTGGATTTTTACAACCTGTTCCGTTACCTGCACGGGGTCCTCTCAGGACGATGCATGAAAAGAAAAAGGTTACAGTGTGAGTGAGTAGTTCTAACTAAAACCGTTACAGTGTGAGTGAGTAGTTCTAACTAAAACTGTTACAGTGTGAGTGAGTAGTTCTAACTAAAACCGTTACAGTGTGAGTGAGTAGTTCTAACTAAAACCGTTACAGTGTGAGTGAGTAGTTCTAACTAAAACCGTTACAGTGTGAGTGAGTAGTTCTAACTAAAACCGTTACAGTGTGAGTGAGTAGTTCTAACTAAAACCGTGACAGTTTGAATGTGTTTGAGAAAAAGGTTACAGTGTGAGTGAGTAGTTCTAACTAAAACTGTTACAGTGTGAGTGAGTAGTTCTAACTAAAACCGTTACAGTGTGAGTGAGTAGTTCTAACTAAAACTGTTACAGTGTGAATGTGTTTGAGAAAAAGGTTACACTGTACCTGTTTTGTTCAGAACTATTCACACACACTGTAACTTACAGTGTAACTTATGGTGTGAGCATAAGTTCTGACCAAAACAGATACAGTGTGAATGAGTGGAAGGAAAAGTGACAATGTGAGAGATTGGAGTAATGAAACATATTGTGTATTCTGTTATTAACAACGCATTCTGCTACGTGGGTCAGCTCTTTGTGATTTCACACTGTGTGCACAATTTGCACTCATGTTTGTCAAATGGGTATGGATATGATTTGCACTACCATCCAGTACAGAACATTCAAAGCACACCAATAACATAAACTGCAGGCGTTCTGTTTTTTTCCTTCTTCTTTTTTTCTTTTCTTTTATTCATTATATTGAATATAACACAATTATGGAACATGTCAGTACACCTGTTCCAACAGTAGATAACATATATATATAATATTATAGATATATATATATATGTTATCTACTGTTGGAACAGGTGTACTGACATGTTCTATAATTAGGTTATGCGTACATAATAAACAAAAACAACAGACATATGTAGACATCCATACAGACAAAGAGTTGGAGAAGGTACTTCATAGACAGATATTTGTCTTACATCATGCACGCACATTGAGTGATGAACTGCATGTCATGTGTATATGTTCTAAATCTAAAATATCTACATGTATATACACTGAGGTTATAAAGGTGGGCAGTTCCTTGCTGATCTTTGCATTGTATTCATCTATTTTGTATTCAGCATCAGTTGTTGAAGGAAGCAGGAAAGAGTTGGCAAGCACTTAGTTTGCATTTGTGTACAAATTGCTTAGCTTGAAGTATCACTTAGTCAAACTGCGAGTTTTACACTGCACGCACTTCTACAAGTGAATGAATACAAAATAAAAGGTTACTTGTGAATGATGAAAATAAAAAGTGGCCATGTGAACAAGTGGAAGCAAACGTTACAATGAAAATCATGTTTAAATGAAACAGTTACTGTGTGGAGTGTGTGTGTGCATATCTGTGAGTGTGTGTGTGTGTGTGTGTGAACATGCATGCCTGTGTGGGTGGGTGTCACTGTGCATGGGGAGGGGTGTGGGGGGGGATCCCTAGGGTGAAGAGTAAATTCAGTAATGCACACATTGCTCTGTCTTATCTCTGTGACTGTCTTCAACTCTACACACCCTCCCCTGCTCTCCACTCTGCCTCCTATACTCTTAGCCTCCATACTCCTCCTGCCAGACTTGGCATTGTTGGCGTCTTTGGCCCCTCAACATGAAAAGACCCCCCCCCCCCCCCCCCCTCACACACACACACTTCCTTTCCTCTCTCCTCTCTGATCAAACCTCAAGACGTTTCTTTTTCCAAAACAATAGATCAGCCATGTTTTGTGCTCTATCTCAAGCCCTGTTTGTTACATGTTTAAGTTGTCCATAAATTGTGTATAGTCAATATACTCATGTGTGCATGTGCCTGTGTGTATATGTGTGGATGTATGCACTTAGAATGGTCTTTCCGGACAAGATTCTGTGCTGTATAAACACTTAAATTTATTTATTAATTGTTGGCACAGCATTACCCATGTTAAAAGTGAACCCTGTGCAAGGGGCACTTGCTGTCATACATGAATGCCAGCCATGAGACTATTAACAGCAGAGGACACTGGGTGGGTGATGTGCAGGGCCGAGAGAAGGACCTGAAGGAGAAGGTTGCCCAGCTGCAGAAACAGGTGGAAGAGCTGACAGCACAGCTGGCTGACAAAAATGAAGTCATTCACACCTTGACCACCGACATGGACAAAATGGTGAGGATGTGTTTGGATATTGTCTTCTTCTTTAGTGATTCTTTTATTTATTTATTTTCTTCCTTTTTTTGTGTGTGGTGTGTGTTGTGTGTGTGTGTGTGTGTGTGTGTGTGTGTTGGCAAACACTGGAGATCGAGACAGTCACTTCCTTTGCCAGTTTGTCTAAAGTTGTCCAAACAGTGTTTTTTGTTACATAAAAAAAGAGCAATAAAAAGAATGCAACAGTTTAATAGAAGGAAAAAAAAGTCATCTAAAGTCAATAAAACAATAGTAACAGTTCACACCTTATTGCATTCAGAGTTGTCAGTTTTCTTGAAACCTTATTCGATGAACTGACTGAAGAATGCTGGGTATCACATGAAACGAATGCAGAACACTTTTTAACAGAACAAAACGTTCTGATGTTTGGGCCGTGGATGCCTTTATCCAGGCAGTGAACAGACAGTTTCAGTGCACAAGAACAATGAAAAGCTAGAAAAGATGGACCTTTTGTGAATGGACCGATTTATGATTACATAGAACCAGTGGATGGTTGAATGAGCTGATTGTTATTGTGATTGAACATACGGTATGTGTGTCTATAAATTTTTTTTTAAGTTAAGAAGATTGACCTATCGTTGCTAGTGATTTAGCTTGTGAGGTGATAACCTTTTTTTCTGTATATTCATTTGAGTCCTTGTTAAACGTTTCTTGGGTTTGTTGTTATTTTGGTTAGCTGAATCATCACTGAACTAGGAGTCCTTTAGTGACTGGTAATGACGTGGACGGATGGATGGTGATCAGCGAATGCATGAATATCTACAGGAGGAAGGCTACAAGCAGCGGCTGCAGGAGGAGCAGCTGAGCCACACGGTAACACGGCAGGACCTGGAGTCGGCCCAGACAGAGATACAAAATGCTCTCACTCAGCTGGAAGCTCAGGAGAAAGAGAACAAGGAGAAGATGGACCTCCTACGCTTTGATGTCAGTGATTTGTGTGTACATCATCTGTGTGTCTGTGTATGTACAGCGTCTGTGTCTCTGTATGTTTATGTGTGTGTGTGTGTATGTACAGCGTCTGTTTCTCTGTATGTTTATGTGTGTGTGTGTATGTACAGTGTCTGTGTCTCTGTATGTTTATGTGTGTGTGTGTATGTACAGCATCCATGTTTCTGTGTGTGTGTGTGTGTGTGTGTATGCACAACATCCATGTGTGTGTGTGTGTGTGTGTATGCAGTGTCCATGTCTCTGTGTATGTTTGTGAGAGTGTGTTTGTGTGTGTGTGTGTGTGTGTGTGTGAGTGTTGTGTGCTTCTGGCCCCTCCCTCCCTCCCCCCCCCTTCCCACACCATCCCACCTTTTGGTCCCATTGTACTGTGCTGGTAAGCTTCCTATTACTATAAATACTTTTGCTTGTTAAAGATGACAGTTGCCAATTGCATTTCATGAGTGACAAAGGTGTCCAGTGCGTGCTTTAGTCATGTCAAGCTGACACAACAGATCGCAGAAGCGATAGCCCATTGTGTTTTTGTCGCTTCAGTAAACATGGTGCTTAACGCCCACAGAAACCATCAGGCTTATTAGGGACAGGTAGTTGCTTCAGACTTCAGACATGGCTTTTACACATGGCTGCAGCCAGTGACAGAAAGATCAATGACAATGGCTGTCTGTTGTGTCTTTTTAACCAAATACAAAGACATCACTGGCAGTCACAATCCACTTTTTTCAACAAAGGGTGAAGAGGTCACTGATAGTTATGGTTCACTTGTTTCAGCCAAAGCTAAAGAGAACTATGACTGTCATGGTCCACTAGTTTCAGCCAAAGCCAGAGAGATGCTAACAGTCACGATTCAGTGCATCTGTTCTGCTTGACTTGTCAGATAGCAGGCATGTCCCACAGCCAAAAAGAAAAGGGGTCACAGAGATCACTGGAATTAGGGTCCAGCTTCTTTTTGGATCCACAGGTGGGGTGGCATGTGTGGATGAGCCAGAGATAGAGCAGTTACTGACAATGACAAACACAGCATGTCTCTTGTAGCCAGAGATCTGTAAAACAGTCACTGACAGTGATAGTCTTGTGCAGCCAGAGATAAAGCAGTTACTGACAGTGACAGTCTTGTTGCAGCCAGAGATTTATAAAGCAGCCACTAACAGTGACAGTCTTGTTGCAGCCAGAAATTTATAAAGCAGTCACTGACAGTGACAGTCTTGTTGCAGCCAGAGATTTATAAAGCAGTCACTGACAGTGACAGACTTGTTGCAGCCAGAGATTTATAAAGCAGTCACTGACAGTGACAGTCTTGTTGCAGCCAGAGATAAAGCAGTCACTGACAGTGACAGACTTGTTGCAGCCAGAGATAAAGCAGTCACTGACAGTGACAGACTTGTTGCAGCCAGAGATAAAGCAGTCACTGACCATGACAGTCTTGTTGCAGCCAGAGATTTATAAAACAATCACTGACAGTGACAGTCTTGTTGCAGCCAGAGATAAAGCAGTCACGGACAGTGACAGTCTTGTTGCAGCCAGAGATAAAGCAGTCACTGACAGTGACAGTCTTGTTGCAGCCAGAGATGAAGCAGTCACTGACAGTGACAGTCTTGTTGCAGCCAGAGATAAAGCAGTTACTGACAGTGACAGACCGCTGCATCTGTTTCAGCTGACACGCCAGATGGCAGACATGGTTGCCACCAAAGACCAAGCGATCGCTGACCGAGATCAGAAGTTGAGCCGGCTCAAGATGCAAATGGCTGATGCTCTGAAAGGAAATTCATGGTAATTTTCAGTCTGCCTGTCTGTCTTTCTGTTCTTGTTATAAACATAATGAACAGGGCAGGGGCTTTTCAGTATGCCTCTAACTACCAGCTTACATAAGCATTGCCCACAGACAACGAGTGTTGTGGAAGCAGCATGAGGAGATGTCACGCTGGAGTTGACCTACAGTGTCGATGTCCTCATAGTGACTGCTGGTGGTGGTATTGACACTGTGCAGGTGGGGTACGGGAAGTGTAGTGGCTATGTACTAGCATTGTACCAGTGCTGTATTGCAATTCTGATGGATATGTGCTGGCACTGTACTGATGATGTACCAGCATTGTGACGGTGAAATGTTGGCCCTGTATTTGTGGTATTCTAGCTCTGACACTGTACTGATGGTGTACCAGCATTGTGACAGTGAAATGTTGGCCCTGTATTTGTGGTATTCTACCTCTGGCACTGTACTGATGGTGTACCAGCATTGTGACAGTGAAATGTTGGCCCTGTATTTGTGGTATTCTAGCTCTGACACTGTACTGATGGTGTACCAGCATTGTGACAGTGAAATGTTGGCCCTGTATTTGTGGTATTCTACCTCTGGCACTGTACTGATGGTGTACCAGCATTGTGACGGTGAAATGTTGGCCCTGTATTTGTGGTATTCTAGCTCTGGCACAGTACTGATGGTGTACCAGCATTGTGACGGTGAAATGTTGGCCCTGTATTTGTGGTATTCTAGCTCTGGCACAGTACTGATGGTGTACCAGCATTGTGACGGTGAAATGTTGGCCCTGTATTTGTGATATTCTTGCTCTGGCACAGTACTGATGGTGTACCAGCATTGTGATGGTGAAATGTTGGCCCTGTGTTTGTGGTATTCTAGCTCTGGCACAGTACTGATGGTGTACTGGCCATTTTTCAACACCATACTGGCAGTGTACAGGCACCATATTAATGGTGTACTGGCGTGGCAATGTACTGACACAATAGTGACGGTATATTGGTGATGTACTAGCGATGTACTGGCAGTGCATTGACACCAAACTAGTGATGTACTGGCAGTGCACTGATGCCATATTGGCAGTGTACAAACACTATGCTGGTGGTGCACTGACACCATACCAGTGGTGTACTTCAGTGACACCATACTAGTGGTGTACTGCACTAACACCATACTGGTGGTGCACAGACACCATGCTGGTGGTGCGGTGGCAGTGTACTAACACCATACCAGTGGTGTACTGCACTAACACTGTACCGGAAGAGAACTGGCGATATACCACTGACAGTGTAGTGACAGCATACTGGCAGTGTGGCAACACCACCCTGGCAGTGTAGTGACTGTCTTGTCTTGTGACTGTCAGTGTTACTTACTGACTGTGTTACTGACTGCAGTGACTGACTGTGTTACTGACTATGCTGACTGACTGCGGTGACTGTGTTACTGTCTGTGGTGACGGTGTCACTGACTGCATGACTGACTGTGTTACTGACTGCATGACTGACTGTGTTACTGATTGTGGTGACTGACCATGTAACTGATTGCAGTGACTGTTTCTGACTGCAGTGAATGACTGTTACTGACTGTGGTGACTGACTGTGTTACTGATTGTGGTGACTGACCATGTAACTGATTGCAGTGACTGTTTCTGACTGCAGTGAATGACTGTTACTGACTGTGGTGACTGACTGTGTTACTGATTGTGGTGACTGACCATGTAACTGATTGCAGTGACTGTTACTGACTGCATTGACTGACTGTGTTACTGATTGTGGTGACTGACCATGTAACTGATTGCAGTGACTGTTTCTGACTGCAGTGAATGACTGTGTTACTGATTGTGGTGACTGACCATGTAACTGATTGCAGTGACTGTTACTGACTGCAGTGACTGACTGTGTTACTGATTGTGGTGACTGACCATGTAACTGATTGCAGCGACTGTTTCTGACTGCAGTGACTGACTGTGGTGACTATGTTACTGACCGTGGTGATTGTGTAACTGACCATGGTGATTGACTGTGTAACTGACTGTGGTGATTAAATGTGTACCTGACTGTGGTGATTGACTGTGTAACTGACTGTGGTGACTATGTTACTGACCGTGGTGATTGTGTAACTGACCATGGTGATTGACTGTGTACCTGACTGTGGTGATTAACTGTGGACCTGACTGTGGTGATTGACTGTGTAACTGACTATGGTGACTATGTTACTGACCGTGGTGATTGTGTAACTGACCATGGTGATTGACTGTGTACCTGATTGTGGTGATTAACTGTGTAACTGACCCTGTACCTGACTGTGTACCTGACTGTGGTGATTAACTGTGTACCTGACTGTGTACCTGACTGTGGTGATTAACTGTGTACCTGACTGTGGGCCTGACTGTGGGCAGGGAGCGGCAGCAGCAGCTGGAGGAGCTGACCAAGGATCTGGCCAGGATCCAGGAGGAGTGCGACATGCTGCGCAGCAAGCTCAAGTCCCTCTCCAAAAGCAAGTCGGTGAGTGACCAGCTCGGTAAACCACGCTGCCCTCACAGTGCTCAGGGACTTGGAATCAGGCCTCTGAGTGACCGGCACCTTGCCTGGAAAGTGCTGAGGGAATTACTCAGATCTGTTTAACATCATTGATGTTACATGCATTTCCAGATTCTGCACAGTCGTTAGTGCTGGCTCTTTCTAAGAGACTAAGAGAGGTCTTTCAAACTATATACATATATGATGATGATGTAGAGCTTTATGTCCTCGGGTGTTGGTTGACATACTAGGGACAAACGGTGACCAATGCCTAAGCATGGTTCAGTGTTGCTTTACGTCCACGGAAACCATAAGTCTCATTAGGACGGGGAGCCCAGGACGGCCACCTCGACTCTCACACAGCTCTTGAACTCTTTTATATGTTAATACCAGTTGGGTTGTCTTTAATAAAAATTTAAGGTGGCAGCAGTAGCAGAAAGCTGAATGGATAAATGTTAAAACTGTGTGTGCTTGTTATGTGGATAGATTTGATCATGAACATAATGCTTCAAGTAGCCTTGGCATTTATTTATGGGAGATATTTGACACTTCTCTTTTTCAACAAAAACCGTAATGTTCACCTTTTCTCAAGTGTTAAGCAAACTCTGTGAAACTGCATATGAGAACCTCTGCCAGCTAAATTGTTTAATGTACAAGTTTTTAGGACCTGGGACTTTTTTAAATACAGGTTATATTTTTTCATGCATTATAAATGTGGGTCATCTAAGCATTTGATCTGTTTGTTTATTAAAGTATAGGGGAATGAATGTTTTTCATAAAAGGAAATAAACGTTTAAGCAGAATACGTTATGTGTGGTTCTTTTGATGCAACATTTTGCCGTCAGTGATCACGACCACTGTGTTTTGTGACAGGGTCAGTGTGGGAACTGTGCAGAGTCTGCGACGCGGGCAGAGAAGTTGGCGACGATGGTGAAGGAGCGGGAGGTGACCATCAAGGAACTCAAGTCTCTGTGTGCGCGGTTTGAAACCCAGCTTACTCAGCAAGATGTGCTGCTCAAACAGTGGGCTGACAGCAAGGGTCACAAAATCACCTTACCAAAGTGACCTTGACCCAAATTCCAGAGGCAAAAACAAATTGTGTTTGAGTGGGGAGACGGCCCTTGCCTGAGACTAACTGCTGAAAGCCAGGGTTGTCAGAAAGGGTGATGTTACCATGGCAACAGCGACCCACACAAGGGCTGTGAAACTGTCAGCTGTGGTTTGTGTGACAAGTTTGGAGCTTTGCTATCTCAGCAGCATTTACTACACAAAAATCCAGTTTTCCTTAGATCTGAGAGACAATCAAAGTACCAAAAACTTCTGTGACTTTCCCCCCCCCCCCCCCCCCCTCTCTCTCTCTCTCTCTCTCTCTCACTCACACACATACACACACACACACACACGCACACACATCACATGTTACCATGCCAAAGTGACAACACTAGCCTGTTGACAATTGTCAAAATCCTCAGATCTGGACAGAATTGAACATTAGATCCAGTGCATTTGTGATGAAGAGGTCACCTGGAGCAAAAAGAACTGTGGACTAGACCATCAGTGGTTTGGAGTACCTGCATCCAGTCGTGCTCAGTGTAAGGAACTCTTGTGGACTGGTCACAGGGGGCCAACCCATGTATGATGCAATGCTTGACTTAACGTAAGTTCACATCTTTAGGGTTTGTGGAGGGGACTGGGTGTAGCTGTGTCTGTGACAGCTGTGGGGACTGGGTGTAGCTGTAGCTGTGACAGCTGTGGGGACTGGGTGTAGCTGTGTCTGTGACAGCTGTGGGGACTGGGTGTAGCTGTATCTGTGACAGCTGTGGGGACTGGGTGTAGCTGTATCTGTGACAGCTGTGGGGACTGGGTGTAGCTGTATCTGTGACAGCTGTGGGGACTGGGTGTAGCTGTATCTGTGACAGCTGTGGGGACTGGGTGTAGCTGTTGTAACAGCTGTGGGGACTGGGTGTAGCTGTATCTGTAACAGCTGTGGGGACTGGGTGTAGCTGTATCTGTAACAGCTGTGAGGACTGGGTGTAGCTGTATCTGTGACAGCTGTGGGGACTGGGTGTAGCTGTGTTTGTGACAGCTGTGGGGGACTGGGTGTAGCTGTATCTGTGACAGTTGTGAGGACTGGGTGTAGCTGTATCTGTGACAGCTGTGGGGACTGGGTGTAGCTGTATCTGTGACAGTTGTGGGGACTGGGTGTAGCTGTATCTGTGACAGCTGTGGGGACTGGGTGTAGCTGTAGCTGTGACAGCTGTGGGGACTGGGTGTAGCTGTATCTGTGACAGCTGTGGGGACTGGGTGTAGCTGTATCTGTAACAGCTGTGAGGACTGGGTGTAGCTGTTTGTGACAGCTGTGGGGGACTGGGTGTAGCTGTATCTGTGACAGTTGTGGGACTGGGTGTAGCTGTATCTGTGACAGCTGTGGGGACTGGGTGTAGCTGTATCTGTGACAGTTGTGGGGACTGGGTGTAGCTGTATCTGTGACAGCTGTGGGGACTGGGTGTAGCTGTAGCTGTGACAGCTGTGGGGACTGGGTGTAGCTGTATCTGTGACAGCTGTGGGGACTGGGTGTAGCTGTATCTGTGACAGCTGTGGGGACTGGGTGTAGCTGTATCTGTGACAGCTGTGGGGACTGGGTGTAGCTGTATCTGTGACAGCTGTGGGGACTGGGTGTAGCTGTATCTGTGACAGCTGTGGGGACTGGGTGTAGCTGTATCTGTGACAGCTGTGGGGACTGGGTGTAGCTGTATCTGTGACAGCTGTGGGGACTGGGTGTAGCTGTATCTGTGACAGCTGTGGGGACTGGGTGTAGCTGTTCTGTGACAGCTGTGGGGGACTGGGTGTAGCTGTTCTGTGACAGCTGTGGGGACTGGGTGTAGCTGTATCTGTGACAGTTTTGGGGGACTGGGTGTAGCTGTATCTGTGACAGTTGTGGGGACTGGGTGTAGCTGTATCTGTGACAGCTGTGGGGACTGGGTGTAGCTGTATCTGTGACAGTTGTGGGGACTGGGTGTAGCTGTATCTGTGACAGCTGTGGGGACTGGGTGTAGCTGTATCTGTGACAGCTGTGGGGACTGGGTGTAGCTTTTGTGACAGCTTCTGTAGCATCTTACAGCTGTGGGGACTGGGTGTAGCTGTATCTGTGACAGCTGTGGGGACTGGGTGTAGCTGTATCTGTGACAGTTGTGGGGACTGGGTGTAGCTGTATCTGTGACAGTTGTGGGGACTGGGTGTAGCTGTAGTGCAGCGTGGGACTGGTTCTGTATCTGGACACTGGGGACTGGTGTAGCTGTATCTGTGACAGTTGTGGGGGACTGGGTGTAGCTGTATCTGTGACAGCTGTGGGGACTGGGTGTAGCTGTATTGTGACAGCTGTGGGGACTGGGTGTAGCTGTATCTGTGACAGTTGTGGGGGACTGGGTGTAGCTGTATCTGTGACAGCTGTGGGGACTGGGTGTAGCTGTGTGTGACAGCTGTGGGGACTGGGTGTAGCTGTGTCTGTGACATTTAGTGGGAATGCATGCAGCTTTTTCTGTGAGCGGTGAGCATGGACATTGTTGGCTGCTTAGCAGACTGCCACAAAGGAGCCCAAATTGTATTGCAATGAAAATGCATCAGCATTTGTACGGAGTTGTAGGTGGAGGTGTGCCCTCCCTGCTACAGCCCACCCTGCTTTTCCATTTTGAGAGACAGTCACATCTGCCCCCTCCCTCACTTCTTCCATTTTGAGACAGTTACATCTGCCTCCTCCCTCACCTCTTCCATTTTGAGAGACAGTTACATCTGCCTCCTCCCTCACTCTTCCATTTTGAGACAGTTACATCTGCCTCCTCCCTCACCTCTTCCATTTTGAGACAGTTACATCTGCCTCCTCCCTCACCTCTTCCATTTTTAGACAGTTACATCTGCCTCCTCCCTCATCTCTTCCATTTTGAGACAGTTACATCTGCCTCCTCCCTCACCTCTTCCATTTTGAGACAGTTACATCTGCCTCCTCCCTCACCTCTTCCATTTTGAGACAGTTACATCTGCCTCCTCCCTCACCTCTTCCATTTTGAGACAGTTACATCTGCCTCCTCCCTCACCTCTTCCAGTTTGAGACAGTTACATCTGCCTCCTCCCTCACCTCTTCCATTTTGAGACAGTTACATCTGCCCCCTCCCTCACCTCTTCCATTTTGAGACAGTTACATCTGCCCCCTCCCTCACCTCTTCCATTTTGAGACAGTTACATCTGCCTCCTCCCTCACCTCTTCCATTTTGAGACAGTTACATCTGCCGCCTCCCCCACCTCATCCAGTTTGAGGATCAGTCCAACCTACAATCTTTTGCTGATGTAATTAGCTTTTGTGATCAACAACACGCTCATTGCTGTTCCCTCACTATTTAAAAAGCACCTCCCATATTATTGTTACCATCTTCATTCATTGGTCTAAGGCTGGTCTGTTTCCTACCCCTAAAGAACTGTGTAACCCCAAGACTGATTTTTTTCTTTCTTCCCCTTGATGTTTGCTGTCTGCCTCCAGTTAATCCGTCCAGCAAGTGCCATGAGCATTAATCCTTTTTCACAGATGTAATGTGCAGAACACAGCGATGGTTGACTGATTGAATTGCACTGTATCTACCCAAGTAACTTGATTCATGTTGGGGGGGGGGGGGGGGCTTATTTTGCAGGGGGTGTGATTTTTATGAGTCATCTGTCAGCTGGTTATATCTGCCTGTGTGGGTCCCAGTGCAGCATGTCACTGATGGATATTTTATTCCTCCTAGTCCTAACCATGAGAAACAATGCGTGTGCACAGGGAAAAAAACTAAATGGGCAAAAATGTCTGTGCACCAGCAGGGGGGACAAGGAGAAAATGTCTGTGCGCAGGGGAAAAACTAAACGGGAGAACATGTCTGTCTGTGCGCAGGGGAAAAACTAAACGGGAGAACATGTCTGTGTGGAGAGAAGAAACAGGAGAAAAATGTGCACAGGGTAAAAACAGAATGGGAGAAAAAGCTGCGCACAGGAAAAAAGCAAAACAGGAGAAAATGTGTGTGCACAGGGGAAAAACAGGAGAAAATGTGTGTGCACAGGTGAAAAACAGGAGAAAATGTGTGTGCACAGGGGAAAAACAGGAGAAAATGTGTCATACATGCATGCTGGTGACACCGACAGGAAGACTACAGTGATTTTTACTGAGTTGCCTGTCATGGCTGTACTGCTGATGTGATATTCTTCAATAACACTGTGTGGTATTTTTGGATACTAATTATTCACAGGGTATTTTCACCAGTGTGTGTGTGTGTTAAGGGAGACTGGGGGTGATGGTCTCATTTTGTACAGGTGTTTTAAGTATATTTCTTTGAAAAATTGAATATCTGTGATGGTAGAGGTCATAAGACCTGTTCGCTGTTCTTAAAACGTTTCAAAGCTGGTCGCCATTCTTACAGCATTTCAAAGCTGTTCGCCATTCTTAAAACGTTTCAAAGCTGGTCGCCATTCTTAAAGCATTTCAAAGCTGTTCGCCATTCTTAAAACATTTCAAAGCTGTTCACTGTTCTTAAAGCATTTCAAAGCTGTTCACCATGCTTAAAACATTTCAAAGCTGTTCTTAAAGCATTTCAAAGCTGTTCGCCATTCTTAAAACATTTCAAAGTTGTTCGCTGTTCTTAAAGCATTTCAAAGCTGTTCTGTGTTCTTAAAACATTTCACCGTTCTTAAAATGTTTCAAAGCTGGTAGGACCAGAGCCATGGAAGGTGAGATTCAGAGCTCAGTGTGGAACCACCAGTCGACTGATGTCCTGCATGCCATTTTGTTGAGTGTTAGTTTGCATGGTGCATTGCATGACTGTGCACTGTTCTGCGTTGTGGTGTACTGCTGATGAATTAATTTATTTTAGTGATAGTATTTTGGTAATAGTATGCATGACCTGCAGTTCATGGTTGGCTTCCATCTGTAAGCACAGTGTTTCTATGTATTTTACTGCTTGGTGAAGTTAGCCAGCAGCCACTGCACAAGGTCCTTGCAACTTGCGTCATTACTTAATTCACCGACACATGAGCTGTTTGGGCCCAGTGCTTGAGGACTGCTCAGACAGATCTTGTGTCAGCATAGCTGTGTGGTTGAGGACTGCTCAGACCTTATCTCAGACAGATCTTGTGTCGGCATAGCTGTGTGGTTGAGGACTGCTCAGACCTTATCTCAGACAGATCTTGTGTCGGCATAGCTGTGTGGTTGAGGACTGCTCAGACCTTATCTCAGACAGATCTTGTGTCGGCATAGCTGTGTGGTTGAGGACTGCTCAGACCTTATCTCAGACAGATCTTGTGTCAGCATAGCTGTGTGGTTGAGGACTGCTCAGACCTTATCTCAGACAGATCTTGTGTCAGCATAGCTGTGTGGTTGAGGACTGCTCAGACCTTATCTCAGACAGATCTTGTGTCAGCATAGCTGTGTGGTTGAGGACTGCTCAGACCTTATCTCAGACAGATCTTGTGTCAGCATAGCTGTGTGGTTGAAATGGTTCAGAGCATCGGTGTTAACCTGTCCTTCCACAGATGTACCACATCTGCCAGCCAATGAACACATGCCACTTGGACTGAAGTGAAGGAAAGGCCAGAGGTCAAAATGGATGTAGCTCTTGAGTATTGGTATGATTGAATACTTCTACCTTCCCTTCGCTTCAACCTGTCAGTTTTGGTGTATCATGTGGCATCCGGTATTTTGAAAACAGGCTCAACTGCAGGGGGTTCGAACCGTCCTCCTCAACCATACGGCCAAAACTGCTGGTGTGTCAGCGCATCTATTGTGCTCCCACTCTGGCTCACCATTCTCTCAGTTTAACAAGTGCAGCCGATGAATTTCCCTACAATTCTGTGATTTTCACCCGATGAGAGACACGAATTCACAGCTGGAAGTCTGTGGGTCTTGCATGCTTGTTGTCTCATACAAAAAACTATACAGCCAGTACAATTTTTCATTACTGGATACAATACACATGCATCATATTTTCTGTTGCCATGTTTTTGTTTTTGTTATTTTTCTGTCGATATTCAGTGGCTTTCTGCTATCTTAACTGTTACTGCCGTTGTAATCATTTTTTCAGAGAAAAAGTTGAGAAATAAAACCAAAAAGTATGAGTAATATATTCAAAATAAAACCAACAAAGCAAATGAAATAGTATGGGTTCATGTATGTAGATATGTGTAAACCAGAGAGCAAGGGGAAGGAGGCGGTGCAGCCACTGTCCTCTTCCCCCTTCTCAGTTTTACACACCACATGCACACACACACACACACACACACACACACACACACACACACACACACACACACACACACACACACACACACACACACACACACACACAGAATATGGTACTATACACACACACTTTAACATGAAAATGAAGTTGGATAATTCAACAATGCCTGTGGCCATTTATGCAGTGTTGTATTTGTTGCACATGGTTGAACAGCTCATCAACTCTCACTCACTGATCCTCTCAAAGGTTGGTTTGCAGTTGCTCATTTCATTCTCTCTCCTTTCACAACTGTCATTTGTGTGTCCCACTGTCTTAGGGTCTGTGTCAGCTGTCTGTCCCAGTCTACAGTGGCTGTCTGTCCCACTGTCTGTCAGTTGCCTGTCCCACCATGTCATCAGTCTAGCACACCATCCATGCCAGCTTTCTGTCCTACTGCCTACTCTGCTATCCACCACTGTCTACCCCTGTCAGCTGTCTGTGCTATCATCGTTGTCAGTTATCTCACTGTTTCTCCTACCACCCGTGTCAGTTTTCTCACTGTCTGTCTCAGCTGTCTATGTTCTGCATTAGCTGTCTACACCACTGTCAATGTCAGCTATTTCACCTGTCTATCCCACTATTTCAGCTGTCGGTCACACTGTCTAAACTCATTTGTCTGTTATGCTGTCTATTCAACTAACTCTAAAATGCCCACTGTCAATCAAACTGTCTGACAGAAAAACATATCTATCCCACTGTCAGCTATCTCACTGTCTAAATGTCAGCTGTCTCCCCCCTGTCTAAAATGTCAGCTGTCTATCCCACTGTCTGCTTCTGGTTCATCCCGCTCCTCTGGTTCCTGGAAAAAAAATCAAACAAATCTTAAATCAGGAAAGTGGTTGGTTAGTACAATAGTAGGTGGGTTGGTGGGTTTGTTACTTGGTTGAATTCGTTCAGGATGGCAGATAATTTGTTTTTAATGTCCAGTCAACCATGACGGTTATATCGGGGCGATCAAAAGGATGTTGTATCAATTTATGAAGAAATGCAATGAAATATGTTCCCTCTAGATAGGGGGCTGCCATGGCACAGGAACAAGAAGAGAGGCCTTAAAGGAATTTTGTCAACATCTCCCAAGGAAAACTTGTGTGAATATATTGGAAAAACCTTGGGATGAATCATTTCTCTGCTTCTATGCTGTGGGTTGTAAATGCAACCAAACACAACAGTGGCTAAAAATTAATCTTTACACACAGTACACATGCTCCCATGCACTAAAACACATGTTCTGTAAAATGATATGGTCTGGGGACCGGGCATGAGAAACCATTACTTATACACACACGCACAACCCCACACAAACATGAGAAACCATTACTTATACACGCACACAACCCCACACAAACATGAGAAACCATTACTTATACACACACACAACCCCACACAAACATGAGAAACCATTATTTGGACACACATGCAACTTCACACAAACATGAGAAACCATTACTTATACACACACACACAACCCCACACAAACATGAGAAACCGTTATTTGGACACACATGCAACTTCACACAAACATGAGAAACCATTACTTATACACACACACACAACCCCACACAAACATGAGAAACCGTTATTTGGACACACATGCAACTTCATACAAACATGAGAAAACCATTACTTATACACACACACACGAACCCCACACACAACATGAGAAACCGTTATTTGGACACACATGCAACTTCACACAAACATGAGAAACCATTACTTAGACACACATACAACCCCACACAAACATGAGAAACCATTATTTGGACACACATGCAACTTCACACAAACATGAGAAACCATTACTTATACACACACACACAACCCCACACAAACATGAGAAACCGTTATTTGGACACACATGCAACTTCACACAAACATGAGAAACCATTACTTAGACACACATACAACCCCACACAAACATGAGAAACCGTTATTTGGACACACATGCAACTTCACACAAACATGAGAAACCATTACTTAGGCACACATACAACCAAATACAAACACCAAAAACCATTACTTAGACACACACACAATCACCACACAGATGTCATACAAACACACCCACCCATGAGAAACCATTACTTAGACACGCACGCACAATCATCACACAGATATCATACAAACACCGCCCACAAGAAACCATTACTTACACACATACACACACACAAACATGAGAAACCATTACTTAGACACACACACAAACATGAGAAACCATTATTTACACACACACACACACACACACAGTCACCACACAGATATGACACAAACATACCCACCCATGAGAAACCATTACTTAGACACACACACACAAACAGCCACCACACAGATATGACACAAACATACCCACCCATGAGAAACCATTACTTAGACACACACACACAAACAGTCACCACACAGATATGACACACAAACACACCCACCCGCAGTTCCTTGGGTTCCAAGTCCTCCCCATACTGAATGGCCATGTCGACCTGTATCAGCACGTCGTTGATGCTGTCCTCATCCGTCGGGTCCAGGGGCGAGAACCGTACCAGGCTGTAGTCGTCCACCTACAATGACACCAGGGGAACGGAGTGTCAGTATTTTTGTGACCTACCTTAGAGGCGTCTACAGAGGGGAACGGAGTGTCAGTATTTTTGTGACCTACCTTAAAGGCGTCTACAGGGGGGAACGGAGCGTCAGTATTTTTGTGACATACCTTAGTGGTGTCTACAGGGGGAACAGAAGTGTGCATTTTTCTGACAGACTGTAGAATTGTTTACCTACAACCACAACAGAGGGGAAAGGAGCGTCAGTATTTTTGTGACGTACAGTAGAGTTGTCTAAACAACCACACCAGAGGGGAACAGAGTGTCAGTATTTTTGTGACGTACTAGTCATCTACTTACAACCACACCAGAGGAGAACAGAGTGTCAGTATTTTTCTGATGTACTGTAGTCATCTACCTACAACCACACCAGGAGAAACAGAAGTGTATATTTTTCTACCAGACTACAGAGTCAACACACAAGGGAGTTAATTAGTGCTCAAAATACGTAACACAAGTACAGCAACAAAGACCTGGATCGCCTACAGTAACTCTCACCCGGAGTGCGTGTAAATACAAAGTACATAAACTCCACCAGAGGTACATCCTCAGAGTTGTCTACCTACAACCACACTAGGGAGAACTGGAGTGTCTGTATGCTTCTTCTGGGACACTGCAGTACAGCTATATCTTCTGGGACACTGTGGTACAGCTATATCTTCTGGGACACTGCAGTACAGCTGTATCTTCTGGGACACTGCAGTACAGCTGTATCTTCTGGGACAATGCGGTACAGCTATATCTTCTGGGACACTGCAGTACAGCTGTATCTTCTGGGACACTGCAATACAGCTGTATCTTCTGGGACACTGCAGTACAGCTGTATCTTCTGGGACACTGCGGTACAGGTATATCTTCTGGGACACTGCGGTACAGGTATATCTTCTGGGACACTGCAGTACAGCTATATCTTCTGGGACAATGCAGTACAGCTATATCTTCTGGGACACTGCGGTACAGCTATATCTTCTGGGACACTGCACTACAGCTATATCTTCTGGGACACTGCGGTACAGCTATATCTTCTGGGACACTGTGGTACAGCTATATCTTCTGGGACAGTGCAGCACAGCTATATCTTCTGGGACAATGCAGCACAGCTATCTAAAACCACACATAGGGGTGTCCCTGTTCTTCTGACCCACCAACATAAACTGATAGTGATACATTTGTCTGACTTTGTTCACAATCCAACATAAATCAATAATTTTGAGGAATGACTGCCAGATCCAGGTGAAACAATACTACTTAACTGTGTTCAAATTTCTGCTGACAGACCCAAAAGACTCCCCAAAAAATGTGAAGGTTGCTAAGTTACCATGGATGCGATAGCAGCATTGAGAGCTTTGTAGCGGTAAGCAAACTTTGTGTCATCAAACTCCTCAGCCAGCAGGGTCCCAACATCAGGATCCATGTATCTGGGAAACACAGCAACAGGTCTCTTAGTTTTAATCACAACACATCAACTGAGATCTGGAAAGTGAAATCAAACAGCTAGTGAAGAGGAGGCAGAACAGTCACATGTTTCTCGGGCAGTCACCTATTTTTGCATGCCTTCAAGAATGCTGTCTTTCCCCCAATCAGTGTCACCTTTACTCACCTCTCTCTTCCATTTCCTACTTCTGAATTGTGTGTGTGTGTGTGTGTGTGTGTGTGTGTGTGTGTGTGTGTGTTCTATATCCCCCTATTCCTTTCCTGCCCTTGTCCTGTTTTCCCCATTTATGTCCTTTGTCCTATCACCAGTCCTGTCCCATCTGCAATTGTTTCAAATGCTACCTGCCCCAAATGCTACCTGCCCCATAGTTTTTTGTCCATCTGTCTGTCCTACCTTCCCTGTTGTTTTCTGTCCCACCTGTCTGGGTCATTTCCCTGTCCTGCCTTTGTCCTGCCAATCCACTTACTGGTTTCTTGTCCCACCCTTCAAGCTGTTTCCTGTCCTATCCATCCCCACCTCTTCACCTGTGTACCATTGTACCTGTCTTGTCCTTTGTCCTATCTTTTTACCTGTCTTGTCCTACCTTTCTACCTGTCTTGTTGTACCTTTCTACCAGTTGTGTCCTATAACCCATCTTGTCCTACCTTTCTATTTGACATGTCCTACCTTTCTACCTGTCTTGTCCTACCTTTCAACCTACCATGTTCTACCCATCTTGTCCTACCTTTCCACCTGTCTTGTCCTACCTTTCTACCTGTTTTGTCCTACCTTTCTACCTGTCTTGTCCTACCTTTCTACCTGTCTTGTCCTACCTTTCTACCTGTGTCCCATCTGCCGAGCTGTAGCGTGTCCTATCCTACCTGTCTAACTGTTTCTTGTCCTTCTTGCTGAGGAGGTCCAGCTTGGACATGACGTTGACATGGGGGAGCTCCAGGTTGACCATGGTGGACAGCGCCGTCATCATGCCGGACACAAACTTGGACGGCTCCAACAGGAACTGGGCGTCCAGGAGGAAGACGCCACACAGCCGGAAGTTCCAGTTCTGCAACTTGTCGGCCAGCTGCCGCATGACGGGGATGTGTGTGTACAGCTCGATCTGACCTGCAGTGCCAGCAGCCAGAGGGTTAAACTTAAAGGGGATCAAAAGCGAAGAAGCCTCTTGGGGTTTATCAATACAAACAGAATATAAAAAAATAGACAATCATTTTTCACTCAATTTCAGGCCCTGTTTGGGGCCTAGTGATAGGAATGCTTTTTTTCTTCTTCTTTTTTTAAACAGTAATTTTTCTCTCAATTTGTTTGTTTTGCAAGTGTAATAAATGGGATAATATATATATATATATATATATATATATATATATATATATATATATATATATATATATATATATATCTCATTAGTAGGCCCACAGAAACAGCCCCCCATAAGGGGATATCCTAGTGCTTGTCAGAAATGAGTTAAAAAATCAAACCTGGTAAGTCAAACAAAATGTAGTCGTCTTCTACTTCATCCAGTTGTTCTTCCAGCCAGTCCAGGTTCTGGATGAGGTACCTTTGGAAACCATCAGAAAAAAACTGTCAGGGCAGGCACTGCAGTTCTAACAAGGCAATCTCCCTCTCACATCCACATGCAACTGTCAGGAGACATCACTGGCACTGTTTTACAATGCCAACATAGTAACAAGAAGCTTCTAGTTCTACTGCCATGGGACTGTCAGCATGCGCACATTTGTGCCACAGGACCGTCAGCATGCGCACATTTGTGCCACAGGACCGTCAGCATGTGCACATATGTGTCACAGGACCGTCAGCATGGGCACATTTGTGCCACAGGACAGTCAGCATGTGCACATTGTGCCACAGGACCGTCAGCATGTGCACATTGTGTCACAAGACTGTCAGCATGTGTACATTTGTGCCACAGGACCATCAGCATGTACACGTTTGTGCCACAGGACCGTCAGCATGTACACGTTTGTGCCACAGGACCATCAGCATGTGTACATTTGTGCCACAGGACCGTCAGCATGGGCATATTTGTGTCACAAGACCGTCAGCATGTGTACATTTGTGCCACAGGACCATCGCCATGTACACGTTTGTGCCACAAGACCGTCAGCATGTGTACATTGTGTCACAAGACCGTCAGCATGCGCACATTTGTGTCACAAGACCGTCAGCATGTGCACATATGTGCCACAAGACCGTCAGCATGTACACATTTGTGCCACAAGACCATCAGCATGCGCACGTTTGTGTCACAAGACCGTCAGCATGTACACATATGTGCCACAAGACCGTCAGCATGCGCATGTTTGTGTCACAAGACCATCAGCATGGGCACATTTGTGCCACACGACCGTCAGCAGGCGCACATTTGTGCCAGAGAACCTTCAGCATGTACACATTTGTGCCACAAGACCTGTCAGCATGTGCACATATGTGTCACAGGACCGTCAGCACATGCACATTTGCGCCACAGGGAACTTTAGTTTTCCACATCTGAATGGGTGGGGGGAGAGAAGAAGTAATGACCTTGAAGCCATAATGATAATCTGAACCCACAACTTTATCCTGAGTTCAACCTATTAACCATTCAGCCACCCAGCTTCAGTGCACGCTGATCTGGATGTGAATGCAAATAAACAGCAATCGGCAATATGTTGCACACAAAAGCACCAAGTGATGTGCAGTGAGACTTAGGTGTGTATTATACCATTAATCACTAGTAAGAAATTTTAATAATGAGTACTATATTATATTATATATATATATATATATATAGAGAGAGAGAGAGAGAGAGAGAGAGAGAGAGAGAGAGAGAGAGAGAGATGTATTAATTATTATAACCATCAAAAATAAGTAATATTAATCATCAGTAATATTTATGTGTATATAATTATCTGTATTATTATTAGTATATATGAATCTTATTGATATAAATACATGTCCACTCACTCCATGCAAAAAACAAGTCCTCCATTCGGTCCGAAGTGCAAAGCCTCATCCTCCATGGCGTCATCAATGTGAATCAGCTCTCGGATATCTGAAAGTGAAAACTTTCTTTTAACCATCAAAAAACATAAAACAATTAAATGATACTGTATGGCTCCCCCCACCCCCCCAGAATGTGCCTGTAGCATTATGACAGGAAGTTATGAAATAGTCATTGAATAAGGAATGAGTGAGGAGAGAATGATGTAGGTGATAAATTACAGCGACCAGGATAATCAGCCAAGCTCAGTATCTGATCTAAAAAGAGAATCATGAAGAAATTAGCAAAGTATTATGATTTACAGCAATGTGTGACAGGATGCACGGTTGAGGACTGGTGCCAAGAGGACATCAGGAATGTGGGCTACGTCAGGTATGGACGAGCAATGGACGTCACTTTTCAGATGCTAGACTGGCGTCTGCCAGTCAGGAGGACCTAGGACTTTCCCTCCAATTTATTTGTTCTCAGGAGGCAATGGTGATCGCAGACCACTTTGTGAGAATGACAACTGACATCAGTGCTAAGGGGCAGCACTGTGCTGGGAGAGTTCTGGTCTAATGAGTGAGCTGTGTAGCTGGACTCTAGCGTGAGAG
Source organism: Alviniconcha marisindica (assembly GCA_018857735.1). NCBI lineage: Eukaryota > Metazoa > Mollusca > Gastropoda > Provannidae > Alviniconcha > Alviniconcha marisindica. The sequence continues at coordinate 394,385 of JABMCL010002076.1, forward strand.
TGTGTATGTGTATTGCTTGGACTCTGAAGCATGAGTACATGTGTGTTATTATTAACCTAAATATAAAGAGAGAACAACCCATAAATCAGTCATAAAATAACTTGCATTTTTGTCATTGTTACATTAATTAAAGGTCATAACAAAAATTGGTGTTTGTTGACTGTTGTGCGCAAAGCATGTCCTTCTAGATAGCCAGTTTAATTATAGTAGTGTATTTTTTTACAACCTGCATACAGTACTAAATGGCTAGACCTGGCACAGACCTGCACACAACACAGCCTGTACTAAAGCCAGTGACCTATGTACACAGCCTGAGTCAGTAAGTACTATCAATGGTTTGACCCACACATCAGCCTGTATAGTACTAAACAGACAGGCCCACAAATATGTATGCTTCTTGAATACTAAACAGGTATATATTGTTGTAATTTTTTCTTTTTTTAAACAGGAAGGCAGTCACCAAACATTTGGCAATTTTATGCCAACTTGCCACTTTTTTTTTCTTTTTCTCTCTTTATTTTGTCATATTTATAATATCTCTCTCTCCACAGGTCTGCACATGTCCCAAACTGATGTTGTCCTGACCAAAGTGAAACAGCTAGACCCACAAATCTACATAGCATATTAAAGGGCTAGACCCATACATCTGCCTGCAAAGTAATGTACTAATTTAAAGGGCTACAGCCACACATTTTAAGTAATTTATATATAGGCATGGCAGTTTTTTACATATAACTTATAAGTGTGTGTATATCTCTCTCTCTCTCTCTATGTATATATATAAGCTAAAGGTCTAGACCCAAGAACTATACCACATTACCAAGCAGTACAGACCTGCATGCACAGGGTAATCAAAATGCTCTGCTGCTGGGTCCAGGTTGACAACTTGCACAGAGCGTCTCAGCACCTCACAGTGCCTCACAATGTTGCTGCAGTAGGTTGACTGAAATCAAAAATCAAATCAGAATCGGTTGAATGACCTGTCACTGTCAGCAGAAAAAACGATTCTGATATTATTAGTGATAAACATACCTGTGTGGGTTTTTTGTTTTGCTGTTGTTGTTTTTGGAGGGGTCAGTTTTTGTTTTTTGTCGCATACTGAAAAATCCTATGAGCATGCTCATGGTGGCGTTTGAACAAGAATTAAGTAGTTTTCAAGAAACCTTATGCCAGATACCTGGATGCTGCAAGTTACGGTCCAACAGATACAGATAGATCTAGTGCGGTATGCAGATTGAGAGAAAGGGGGCGTATGTCTAAGAGTAAGAGTGTGTATGTGCGTGTAGTTCATGATTTAGAATTATTGAGATATGTTCTTCGTTGTGCGATCGAACGACAGCTTTAATTTCCCACTGGGATTAATAAAGTATATTGTTATTGTTATTGTTACACAGTGTGACAGTAACTAGTAAGTGAACAACACTTTAGTCTTACCTTTCCACAACCCGCGGGTCCCATTACTAGCTGGCCGTACCGCGGCATTTTTAGGTACAGAAGTGAAAGCCTCTTGACTGATTCAGGCTATAAACTTCACCGATCAAACATATGTGGCAACAGAAAACGAAAGAAACGTTTTTCTTTACGTTTTCTTTCCCTCCCTGCTGGAAGCCATGCTGTTATGTATTGAGGGAGTAGTTATTAAATGTTTAGTGCGAGTGCAGTATACTCTTGAATAAGACTGTCCTTAAGATACTTTTTGCACACTATGCTTACATATAATTTCAGTATGTTTATGGATACATGTGCTTTTGTCTGTTTCTTCTGTATAAAAGATTACTGAGTGAATACTCAAAGCATTGAATGAGTTACTATGATATCTCCCTATATGTCACGTGACAACCAGGAAGTCGGCGGAAGTGGAGAAAGAGGGTGTCTGCTCTTTCAGTACGAGAGACAAACAAGCAACAAGATGCCGGTAAGCTTGTTATCGCCGTACATATAGTATTACGATTTATTGCTTTATCGTCGAATCCATCATCAGTTATATTTCACTCTATTCTATAGCCTTTAAAAGGCACATATTGAGGAGAATTCTAGTGAGTGTTTTCTCTTAGGTGACTCAGCCATGGTCGGTTGCACATCTCAAATTCTCAGTTACTTCCTTGAGGCAGCTTGCGAGTGTTATGTGTGTCTCAAACTGCAATCAGAATGAATTCCGCTAGCGTTCTCTCAGTGTCTGAATGGATTCTGCATTAAGACTGGCATTAAGATGGAAACCATGGAGGCTAATACAATAGTAATACTATAATTATTAGCGAGCTGCAGACTGGACACGTTGCTCATTGATTGTATTTAGTGTCAGTCTGGGTCTCCATCAGTCCATGTCTACATAATGTCACCACTCACCTCTTTTTCTTGCCTGTTTTTAAGCAGATCCCGCAGAAGTAACATAATATTTTAGCAGCTGATAGTGGTCACTAAAAAGAAATTTAAAATTGCATATTTTAAACTCAAAGTCAAAGAACAGTTATTGAAAATACAAAAGTTGCATAATAAACAAACTAGTAATTTTACACACACACATACACATTGGTGGGGGTTTTCCCATTCAGCTGAAGCATATGCCTCATGCTGGACATCTTTAACGCTAAGTAGCTGCAGTGTGTCACTGAAGGTTTACAGTAGGCATTTTGTATAACTTCATCAGTGTTTCCAGCCCTTTGTATCACAGTAACATTCTGTGTTTGATCTGATTCCCTGTGTGTAAGACTGTTGTTGATCATTTTTATATTAACGCTATTCTCCACTCTCGAGCAGACTAACTGTGCGTGCATGTGATTCTACATGAGGTGAAAAGATTTTTACAACACATTTTTGAATATCCACCAAAGTGGTGTACTTAAGCACTGGCATGGCTGGTGCCACATAAAACTGCTACCATCTCTGTGCGTTCTGCGTACACCATACAACCATGCACCATGTCACTTCTTGCAAATCCACATATATATATATTTGTGTGTGTGTGTGTGTGTAAGGTGCATGCATGTTTAGCTGTAACCTGCCACCTGCACTTTTGGCAGAATTACCAGGATCTTTTATACATGTGCTACTGCGGTAATACAGGTGTGGAACGGATAACAAAATAAGAGTGTAACACACTCACTGAGGGGGAACTTTTTGTTGCTTACAGGCCTACCACTCACAGTACACCAACCCACCCAAGCTGGTGGGGAATATGGCCCTGCTGCCCCTGAAAACTTCCTACAAAGGACCAGCCCCAAAAGAGAGTAAGTAAAGCACACAGAAACACTCCTTTACAGTTACACTCCCCCACCTGCACATAAACACACACACACACACACACACACGCATGCACGAGCACACACACACACACACACACACATATGGAATGGAGAGAGACTTATGGTAGTACTGTTTGTGGAATTGTTTTAACACATTTTCAAAGGTACTGGATGATTAAATGTGACAGATGTCAGAAGGAAAAGAAAAAAAAGAAGGGAGAGAATTCTGTTGGAGCACAGTAAGGGAAAGTGTTGGCCAAAGGTTTTAGTTTGCCTGAAAGGGGTGTACACAGTGGGAAGGTAAGACAGGTGGGGCATATAGGTAGGAGATGAGTCAGAGAAGAAAATGTTACAGATAGTTGACAGTTTGTAGTCTGTTCTGGCTTTGACAGGTAATCAATGAAGAGGTTGCACATGATCACTTGCATGCTTTGAAAACCAGTATTGCTGCAGAGTTCTGAACTTTGTGTAGTCTGCTGAGAAGGTGAAGTGGGCAGTCAGATAGATTCATACATAGAAGAAAATTACAATAGTCACAGACTAAAGACTTTTGGCTGCTTCAGCAGTCAGGTACTGATGAATAGAGCTGATTGATCTGATTTCCACATAAGCACAATGGCAGGCAGTTGAAATGTTTTTGTCAGTAGTCAGTATTCTCTGAAATCAGGAAACGAGGGTTGCAAGGACAGGTAGTGAATGGAATATCAGCAGTAGCAACATGAAGAGAAGTGGGCTGAGTGGCAGGAAAAATGGTTCCATCTGACTTCATAAGGAGAGCCACAGTCTTGTAGTCAGTAAGTAGCCATAAAGTACAAGTCGTTAGAAATAGAAACAACAACCCAGAGAACAAATCCAATGTGTGCCTTCAGCTTTGCCAAAGCAACGTCTAGGAGGGCATATGAAGCTCCAAAATGTCATCCAGTAATATCTTTCAGATGTATGGGTGTTCGTGCATCAGTTGGTGGAGTTGTAACAGTTGTGCCAGCATTAATAAAATGCCTTTTTTTGTGTTTCAGTGGGGGATGCCGATATCATCGATGAAGCCATCTATTACTTCAAGGCCAACATTTTCTTCCGTAACTATGAAATCAAAGTGAGTGTTTGGTTTGGCAGCACATACTGCCAGTCTCTAAAGACAGAACCCAAGTCAGTCTTGAGGCTTTTAGTGACAGAGCCTCATTTCTTTTTCTACTGACAGAGCTAAATACTGATGGAGCTTTTTAATGAGAAAGTGTATCGTAATTATATGATGCTTCATTTCATTTTACGTGTTGATTTTTTTATGTTCATTGTCTTTTTTGGCTGGTGAAGCTTTTTGTTTCACTGGCAGAGCCTGTACTGTACCTATACTGGTGGAACCTTCAGTGATACAGCCTTTAACTTAACAAAGGCTTTAGCACTGTCAGTGGATCCTGTGGTGTACTGACAGTGCTTGTAGTGGCAGAGTCTTTAGCTGTAGAGTAGTGCTGTTGTGCTGTAAGGCGGTAAGCCAGTGCATTAACCCCTTATCGAAGGATGACCGCTAGAATCCAGTATGTCCCTTCTTATTTCCACTAAAAATACATAGTTCTAGCTGTCAGCCCTCGATATGTTCTTGCCAGTGACAAATGACATAAATCCATTGGACATGCTGTTAGGAAAGACAGTGGGAAGTTGCTGGTAATACTCATTGTACTGTTGATTTCAGAGTGAGGCTGATCGAACACTCATCTACATCACTCTTTACATCAGCGAGTGCTTGAAGAAGCTACAGAAGGTCAGTGGATGTATTTCACTAGTGCGGTGTAAACTTAATACTTGTGTCTTGCAGCAAGAGCTACACTGGTGACCTTGATCATGTTGTAATGTCAGTGGTGTCAAAAAGAAATAGCTGACATTTTTTTTTTTTTTTTTTTACCAAGTTCTTGTCCAACTAAGTTTAAACATTGTCTTCATGGTTAATATGTGTGGACACCTTCATAAACATAATGCTTAAGTCTCTGTGCCACGTACTTATAAGGGAGATGTGTGATGGGTTACCTGCCAGTGCAAAAGTCTTTTGTGGTGTTATTCGTGAATGCTGTTTTATTGATGAAACTTGGCATCAGTGCATGCTGATATAGTGATAATCTCTCTTGAGCTCTATGCATTCATTACCAGTTTCACTGTGATGTGTAACCATTTTTAAGGATAATACTGTGATGTGTAACCATTTTTAAGGATAATACTGTGATGTGTAACCATTTTTAAGGATAATACTGTGATGTGTTATCATTTTTAAGGAGAATACTGTGATGTGTAACCATTTTTAAGGATAATACTGTGATGTGTAACCATTTTTAAGGATAATACTGTGATGTGTAACCATTTTTAAGGATAATACTAACAGAGTCTCACAGAGAGAAAAACTAATTTAAATTGTTTTCCCTTGAGGCTTCTTCAATTTTTGAATGTGAATTGAACTATCTGGGGAGTGTCAAAAGATTTTTTTGCGGGGGTGGGGGTAGTTGTGTTTGACACTCAGGTGGTGATAACCATATCTGAATTATTTTTTGTTGTGGTTACAGCAGATATATTCTATACCAAGGTAACAGTCTTTCTTATGGCCTTAAAAAAAAAAGTATAAAAAAAAAAGTAAGGACAGATAGCATGCTTTTTGATTGACTGGCTCAAACAGCATTTCTTCTTCACATCAGCAGGTACATCATAGACCACAAATTGTCAGAAAGAAGACCTGTCATAACTGCCAAACATCATTCAGTTGTTCACCTTGATTTTTGTCTTACTCTGAATAGCAAAGACAGTACACAAATGTTCTCTTTGTGCAGTCAGCCGTAAGTTAGCAAATGCTATTTTGTTATGTAGTCTTGGCTGTTAACACTTACTGTGTTAGCCACTCAGCTAGTTAGGAGGGGAATTAACACTCTCTGCCTGTCCTCGTGTGTGAATGCAACTTGTGTCATCTTGGTATAGAATAGTAACTTGGTGTTTTACGCCGAGTCAGCCAGTAGGTATAGAATACCTTTGGTTACATTTACAGTAGCACTGTTCATTTGTTTTGATAAAGATGAGGAGTATGTGTGTGTGTTTCCATGTGCTGCTGGCAGTGCTCGTCAAGGATCCAGGGTGAGAAGGAGATGTACACACTGGGCATCTCCAACTTCCCCATCCCAGGGGAGAGTGGCTTCCCCCTGAACGCCATGTACACCAAGCCTGCCAACAGAGCTGAAGATGGTAAGTACCCAGGGTAGATCTCTATCTCACAGAGTCCCACCCTAGGGATAGTGGTTCTCCCCTTAATGTCATGCACCCCAAGTGAGGGAACAGTGCTGAAGACAGTAAGTACCCAGGGTAGATCTCTATCTCACAGAGTTCCACCCTAGGGATAGTGGTTCTCCCCTTAATGTCATGCACCCCCCAGTGAGGGAACAGTGCTGAAGACAGTAAGTACCCAGGGTAGATACCTCCCACCCATGGGGTGATTCTCCCATTAATGCCATGTATGGCAAGCAGGGCGGCAGCACTCAAGATGGTAAATGCCCAGGGTAGATATTTGTCTTCAGAAGTTCAGCAGGAGAATGATGGGGTCTGTCGGCACTGACATCCCAGGTTTATAATTTTATTTTCAACTCCCTGGTGTGGGGGGTATCAATACCAAGCACACCCAGCCATCCAACTAAATTCTGTCTAAATTCTGTGGGGGTAGTTGGAATATAATTTGTGTCTTCCAAATATGACTCAAGCAATAATAATACGAGAGTGCAGCTAAATCAAATGGCAACTGCAGAGTGAGATCCTGGTGTGTGTTGACGTGCAGACACAATGCGTGCCTTCCTCCAGCAACTGAGGCAGGAAACTGGCATCAGACTACTGGACAAGGTGTTCGACTCCCAGACAGACAAACCCAGCAAGGTACCATCTCTTGTCACATCAGACATACATACAGACAGACACACCCAGCAAGGTACTATCTCTTGTCACACCAGACATGTATACATACAGACAGACAAACCCAGCAAGGTACCATCTCTTGTCACATCAGACATGTATACATACAGACAGGCACACCCAGAAAGGTACTATCTCTTGTCACATCAGACATACAGACAGACAGACAGACCCAGCAAGGTACTATCGCTTGTCACATCAGACAGGACAAACCCGGCAAGGTACTATCTCTTGTCACATCAGACAGACAAACCCAGCAAGGTACTATCTCTTTCACATCAGTCATACAGACAGACAAACCTGGCAAGGTACTCTCTCTTGTCACATCAGACAGACATACAGACAGACCCAGCAAGGTCCTATCTCTTGTCACATCAGACAGACATACAGACAGACCCAGCAAGGTACTATCTCTTGTCACAACAGACACACAGACAGACCCAGCAAGGTACTATCTCTTGTCACATCAGACAGACATACCCAGCAAGGTACTATCTCTTGTCAAATCAGACATACAGACAAATTTGAGTTGACAGTGATGCAGTTTTTCGCTCTCCTTTCAGTGGTGGCTGTGCTTTGCCAAGCGGAAGTTTATGGACAAAAGCTTGTCAGCACCTGGCTATTAGAACAGTTCTTCCCTTCACCGCCGTGGCTTGTGCGCTGTGTGGGTGCCTGTGCGCTGCCTCTCCATCTTCTCCATCCTTGATGCGTGAAACATTTAGTCACACAGGCAGCATGGGGGGGTGGAAGGTTGGGGGCTACCTGGTTTCCTCCACCTGTGCAAAAGTTAGCATTGGCAAGTTGTGTCTGGAGACGTATGACAGTGTTGCTGTGGGGGGGGGGGGGGGGGTACACATGTAAGAAGTGTCATGGCGTGAGGGGTTTTCTGTAGCTCTCGTTCAATAAATTGGCCTCTGGAAGTCGGTCAGTGTGTGTCTTTTCTCTGGTATCTCACTATCAGTGTTTATTGATAAGAATCCTGTAGGGCATTATGCTATTGCTGCTTCCCATGCTCTCAGATGTTCGGTCCGTTTCTCTACGGTGGCCTCCGCGCCCTCTGCTGTCCTGTAAGTCTGGGGTCACCCTTTGGCTGTTGCTGGCTATATGTTTCACAGAAGTGCCACCGGAACCACTTAGCAGTAAGCACTCGTGTCCTTTGTGTCGTGGCTGAAGAACAAATGATGCGAGAGGTTTGTGTCCGTCTTCTTCTTCAAATGTTGCTTAACTTCTGCAGACCAATGAGAGCCGTTAGGGATGGGGAGCCCGGGTTGGCGACCTTGACTTTCACACAGCTCCTGAGCTCTGATTGTGTCCTTGTTCCTCTTCCTCTCTGTCACTTTGTGTTGGGTAAACTCCCTTACCATCAGTTTGCCCCACCATTGTATGAACTGTAACCTGATGTGTAATGAATCGTGTTCATCCTGAAGATGTTTGATTTTTGTTGATTTGGACAACTGTGATTTTCATCAAGTTTACTTTACTTCAGTGTAAAATGTTCGGTTGTAGAAATGTATAGTCAATATTTTCATATGATTTTGCTGACACAGCCAAAAAGAGTAATCCTGTGTCCAATCTTTCTTTTTTAAATCGGTTAACTTCTCATCCTCAGTTTGTGCCACAGTGTCTCCAGTATGTGACCCACTGTCTTTGGCACACTGCCAAAAATGTTAACACTGTGTTAGCTCGTTTTCGGAGGTACTTACCGAGTTGATTCAAAACAAAACAAGTTAGTCTGGCTGGCGACGTGGACGACAGAACTGGGTGCAGGACAATCCACCACCAGACAGGAAACACCAAACAGTTCACCACCTGCCGAGAGAGCGGGTGTTGCTGCGTCATATTCTTTGTCATGAGTCGCATGCACGTGCGTGTAGCCTGGATGGCCACCTTCTGTAAGTCAGTGCTGACGGTCATTGGGTGACGGTTCCTGGTGGTGAACTGTCCTAGGTTGTCGTTTGAAGTGGTGAATTGGCCACGCTACGCACTCGTGTCCCAGGACACCTGTGTTAGGGTAACGGGGTTTGTGGGTGACGTGCACCAGTGCTTTGGTCACGGTCGTAGTCAACCTTTCAGTTTCTGTGTGCGTGGAAGAGCACGGCTGTTGTAATTCGAACTGTGTGGAAGGCCTGTTGAAAGTACAGGATCAGCACTGTGTGGTGTTGATATGATAACATTAGCGAACTAATCATTGCAAGTAAAGGACATTGTAAAGAGAAGTATGCCTAATCCATGTTACTGTTCTAAGCTGCTTTTTTGGTGGGAAATGCAATAAAGTTTTCCCATAATGCTTTCTCTTTTCTCTGTGTGTGTGTGTGTATCTGGAGAGAGAGAAAAATTTGCACGCGGGCACACACAGACACACACGCGCGCGCGCATACACACATGCACACACACACACACACACACACACACACACACACACACACACACACACACACACAGTCAGTCATCACTGACGTTGAAGAAACTTCTTTCCGCAACGGTAATGGGGAAAAAACGACCCGATGGCAGTAGCTGCGGCCGGAGAATACAACTGCACGTCAGTTGTCATGCGCATTACAGACAACAAATCCTTCGATGATACAGACACTGGGCGGTTTACTGAGACGGTATGATACGTACACTGGATAGTTTACTGAGACGGTATGATACTGTGAGCCGGTTTGGCCCAGCGGTAAGGCGTTAGGCTGGTAAGCAGAGGGACCTCGGCTGGAATCCGCTTCGGCTCTCCTTTCTCCTCAAAAATTATGGTCTGTGGACACTGTCTTGTGACTTTGTCCCTCACAATTCAGTAATGAAGCATTAAAATGGCTCTCATCACTGCCCATCTTAATGCAGAAGCCTCCCTCCCTGATACAGACATTAATTCACTGAAACAGTATGATACAGACATTAGATAGTTTACTGAGACGGTACTGATACAGACACTGGAAAGTCTACTTAGACAATGTTTCAGTAAGACTAAATGAGTGTTTCCGACTGAACACCGATCTTGCAAAAATAAACCAGATACGGCCACGATGCTGAGCGGATTGTCGCAAAGCCTAACTATAATTAAAATAGATCTGAGATCTTGATATACTGCTCACATCTTCCCTCCGTCACTGAAAAACTAACTCAGTGGCAGAATCAGTGGACTGCCTTCCCTGGCGCACTGTCCTGTGTGACTGACTAGCAGCAGTGGTTGAGTGTTGCTTTACGTCCACAGAAACCGTAGGCTTATTAGGGACGCGGGGAGCCCAGGACGTCCACCTCGACTTTCACACAGCTCCGGAGCTCTGAGCAGCAGCAGTGTCGGCACGTTGAGCTAATGTTCAATACCGTTTTCGATTCATATTATTTTGAGTGATGTGGGTTGTATCCCTGCGTTCCAATACTGGGCTGTGTGTGGCTAGCGCTGTGCTCCAATTTGGAGAAAATAAGTACACAAAATGGGAATGCGCCATTATTATGATTGATTCACAGTTCAGCCATTCTGATTATCGCTATAACCATTTAGTCTGACACCGGCATACGTACGCAATAACGCCGTCAGTGACTGACAATACTGACAACCCTGACGTAACTACGAACCATAATGCCATGCGCCGGGTGCTCAGTAGTTCACTGTACGACGAAGCCCATTCACACTCCGTAACATTTTTTAAAAAAAGAAAGAAATTACTGATTAAAAATAAAATATAATAAAAAATAAAAATGCAGGAGTGTCATAATACATTCTAACTTTCCGGCAAAGGCACTACTGAAACAAAATGCTTGAAACTGAAGTTTACAGTTTACAATCATGAAACAACGACAACACGCTCCGTATATTACTGACTATATATATATATATATATATATATATATATATATATATATATATATATATATATATATATATATATATACACACAAATCACTCAGCAACAACCTGGCAACGAGAAAACCTTGGGTGAAACTGAAACAGTGAAAACTAAAGCGGGCAGACCGCATTGAGACAGTCGTGAAGAACAGCCAACGCCATTCTGCATGCATCGCTGATAAATTAATGTACTAAATTAGGGAGAAAAACGGGCCGTGTGTTGTACATGCCGTACAGGCTAATATTATCTTTATCAGTTGTGCTTCTGGGTCAATATGGGCATAATGATTATAATGTCAGTTATAAATTAATGTAGGCTTCGTGCGTATAGTCTGGTTATATATGGCTGACCCGGCCTAGTCACAGTGTCCACAGTGTCCACGTTGGGGAAACTCAGTACTGCTGTGAGACGGGGTGGAGCGCATATGGGCTTTTCCGAGCGCATGGTAGATGTCATCTTGAACTGAACTGCTGAACTGTCGGCCACGAAGCATCACGAACGACTTTTGCCAGACCCGTACAGCGGTGAAACACTCAGTGATGACAGTCTTTTTCAGTGCAGCCGTACCGCCGCTACGTTTCAGTGCTGTGGTTGCTCTATGCCGCCGCCGGGCCCGACTCAAAAGACCGCCCGGCAGCGCCGCCGGCCTGGCTGGCTCACTCTATTAATTATGAACACTGAGCTAGAAACAGCAAAATTACTAAGCTGGTAATGTTCTTGCCGGTTCTACTCCGGCAGTCCGAAAGCTCGTTCATTTTCCTCCCTTCAGTCACACGAGCGTTTCACGAGGGTTATTGAATTTTATTCAAACATATTGTTCTAACGAAATGACTGAGTCAGTTCTGCCCCAGCATGTATTCATCAACCATATTATTACATACCGTCACTGGCGGCAGAGTGAAATTTTGGAAGACAACTGAAAACCTAACGGCAAGCTGTTAGACTGCACATTTTGGTCCCTTTTCCAACGATAAGTTCGTCCTTTTTGGACCATTTGGTACAGTCCCATCCCACAGCGAAGTCTGAGTCAACGTGAGAGGAGAGGAGAGAAAGCCAACAAAGAAAGGTCCCGAGCGCCACAAGCGGGTCAGGCGCCGTAGTACGCCGAGAGCCAAAATAGCTGAACTCATTTGCATATCATCGCGAGCGTCGGTGTTTCAGCTGAACACAGAGTTTAGGTAAGTTTCGGTGCCTTGTGCACTGTTTTTAACAGAGGAAATTGGGGGGCGATTTGCTTGCTAATCATGTAGTTGACCGGAGACGCCGTAGCGTACTTGGGGGACAAGGTATCACTTACGATCGCTCAGAATTTTGTAATGGGATCGCCCGCTCTCTCGAGTTCAGCCATTTCCACCGTCGCCATCTTGAACATCATAATGCGATCGACTGTTCGGCTTGCCGACAAGTTCAACCGATTTACCTTTTTTACGCGACTTGAACGGCGTTCAGACCTTAGCAGATGTCCACAATAAATTGATCACGGCCGTGTCTGTTGATAAAAAGGCGGGCATTTGATTATGCTATAAAATCTTTATGTGTAAACTGCCGCTTCCAGGTTTCTTTCAGCTGTGACCGTTGTCGAGTTCATCAGCGGCGCGTCAGTGTACGTAGACGAGTTCAGCGTGTTTACGTACGTCGCTATGTGCGTCTCGTCCACTGTTCTAATTACTTCCCCTTTGAAATGCCATCAGCTGCATGCTTTTTAACTTGAACTCGTTTTCATCATATGGCGCGCGAGGGTGTTTTGATCGCAGAGACGACGTTCAGAGGTCGCCACTGAAGCAAACTATCGTGGGTTAGAAAAAGAAAACGGCCGTCAGATTCATTAGTTACCATCACAGGGTGGCCGTGGGTGAGGCCGACCGAATAGTCAGGCACAAAGAAACAAGTCGGTTAAGCTTTATCTTTTTATAAAATATAAAAATAAAAATAAATATAAAACAAGAAAATTCAATGGAGTGGGTTTCAGAAATTTATTTAAGATTTATGTATTTTATAATTATATAAATCAATTTATTCTTTTTATTTTATTTTATAAGACTGCATTTTTTAAATTTTATTATTTTAATCCTTTAATTGTGTGTGTAGTACAACAATGTTTAATGGTTGCTATTTTAATTTTTATTGGTGTTTGAGTGGTGATTTTAATGGAATGAGCCTTCTCAAAACAGGTTTTGTCCAACAGAAAGAAGAGGTCAATAATAATAATTCTTATAATGCACTATTCTTGAACTCACTGTGCTGTACAAATAACTCATGACAAAACCCCTATTAACATGCAATTCAACAAACAGAACCTTAAATATTGTAGTCTACCATTATCACAAACAATAACTACATGTTTGCACACGCGTGTCGCACACACACACACACACACACAGTGACACACACACACAGTGACACACACACAGTGACACACACACACCATGCACACACACACACCAGTCAGTCCCTGCTCACCCACTCATATACAATGATTAGTAAATCACTAAATGATCAATATTCCCAACAACAACAAATTGAGTCACTGAATTTTCTCACTGACCCTCCCCACCCATCCTTCACCCCACCCACTTCTCTTTCCTGGATCTCTCATGCATTTAAAATGAAACTGAAACAATGGCTGTAATTTTAAACTTTTTGTTTGCAAGTCTCGTCTGCCATCTGGACAAAAGCAAAAACAAAACTGAAAGTGAAAACAACGATGTCAGCAATAACACAATGTTCAGGCAATCAGTTCCCCAGTTTCAGAAACTTAGGTTTTAGGTGATTTGGTGGGTTGATGAAACTAAAGTGATTTTGAAGAGCCAGTGAAATAATAATAATAAAATTATTGGCTTTATGGGCCACTAAAATTAAAATAATCATGATACACTGACAGGTGGCTGTGTTGGTAACTTACTGTTAGAGTTGAACTCTTATAAGAAAAGGACCAGGAAGACATAGAGAAAGGTAAGGCTAAAGTTGATGGGTAACATTAATTAGTAATACTAGACTGTACATGTGTGTCACTGTACCATCTGGCTGTTAGAGGTATGTCTGTTGTGTGTCATCTGTACTGTTTAGCATAAGTACCTAACTCATTAGGTATGACTGTTAGTATTTGTCGTTGTGTATGTGCATGCACACTGTTTAGACATCAGCGGTTGTTTTTGTGTCTGTACTGTTTAGAGTGGAACGTGATGTTGGTCTTTATGTCGGTATTGTGCAAACATTTTCTTCTGTACTGCAGCAACTTCCTAGATTGGAGATTGGATGGTGGAGGGGGTGGGAGGAGGGGGGTGGGGGTAACAGGAAGAATATCATTATGTGAGGAATACAGGAATCAGTGTATGATTCACTCTTTGTCTTGAGAAGGATTGTTAGTTGATTTACTCTTACTGTTACAGTGTTAGGCATGAGAAGGATTGTTAGTTGATTTACTCTTACTGTTACAGTGTTAGGCATGAGAAGGATTGTTAGTTGATTTACTGTTACAGTGTTAGGCATGAGAAGGATTGTTAGTTGATTTACTATTACAGTGTTAGGCATGAGAAGGATTGTTAGTTGATTTACTCTTACTGTTACAGTGTTAGGCATGAGAAGGATTGTTAGTTGATTTACTCTTACTGTTACAATGTTAGGCATGAGAAGGATTGTTAGTTGATTTACTCTTACTGTTACAGTGTTAGGCATGAGAAGGATTGTCATTCTTAACAGCATTGTAAATGTAATGTGATACTTGTGTGGTTGTGTTCAGAATTACAGCCCGGGGCATACCTGCCAGCCTTTGGCCTCAAGCGCAATCACACTCTGCTCCACCGACCGTCACCAGAACCAACCCCAGGCATGTCATCGGCACCTGGCACCAGACCAGACATTCCCATGATGCCGATGCCGGTGTACCCCCCCAACCCCAGCTTCATGCAGGCTGCAGAAAACCCGCACATCAACAAGGTTCCAGTTCCGGCCGCTCGGGGGCTGCACTCTGGACACATTGCCACGGCAACAGCGACGCCTCAAGAGCCGGTGCAGCACATTTCTAGTGCCGGGCAGAGCAAGGCTGGCAGTGAGCAAGCTGCCAGCGACGCCACTGAGGGTAGGAGCTGTTCTTAATTGGGTGGACTGTGTTCGCCAAACACACTTCACACAGTTCCACTATCAGAACTATAATTTGTTTCTTAATTGAGTTCGACAAACTTTTACTTCCTCGAACGTGGTTCAGACAGTTTGACGAACTATGGTTCGTTTCTTAACTGGCTTATAATGAATCTGAAACAGAACAAGGCCCAGAGTGAAACAAGGGAGTTAATTAGTACTCAAAATACGTAACACGGGTACAACAACAAAGACCTGAGTCGCCTATGGTAACATCTAGGAAAGTTGCTGACATGTAGCACAAAAGTAATAGGCTGATAGAGACTAATGACAGCATTGGTGGGGAATGGGCATTTGGTACTGGAGTAAAAGGCTTGCTTTAGTTGGAACTTTGATAAAGAAAGAAACACATCGTGCATGTATGTCAAATTTGATGATCCGTGAAATTATACAGAGCTGCCCCCCCCCCAAGTTTTAGTTTTTGTTGTTGGTTTTTTCTTTTGTTTTCTTTACTTGGTGGTCTCATAGCTGATTTGTACTTGAATTCTTGATTTGCAGCTGTGGACCCCAGTCGGCTCAAGTTTTGGAACACAGAGGAAACCATTGAGCTCATCCAGCTTTACAAGAAATATCTCCCAGAATTCCACAAGTTCGGCCAGCGCAAGATGAATGTTTGGCAGCGGGTGACGGAGGAAATGGTGTCCAAGGGTTACGGGAACTTTTCATGGGCTGAGTGCAGCGCAAAGTTCCGTAGTTTGCGAGACAGGTAAGCCAATTGTGACTGAGAATTTTGCCAGGTTGGCAATCTGAATGTTGGATATGGGATCCCAAGGAGCATGGTGGATGACACTGACAGACAAAGATGAATCAGAGTGTTAATACTTTATTATGTTTATGATGGCTGTGTGGAAAAAATGATAGAGAAATGAGAGCAGTGAATTAGACCTGGTCTTGGAACTAACTGGAGAGATGGACAACCTTTTTGATGATGCATCAAATTAATGCCATTTAAGAAATGTCAGCCTTGCAGAATTGTAGTCTGTATAGAAATGGACAGTATGAAGGACTGACATGTGGGTGTTGCATGGAATCTGCCATTGGCACTGAAAGAAAAAACAATTCTCATCATCAGTTCTCTGCAGTGTTTTAACTTTGGCTGCACATATTGCTATCAGTATATATATATGAAGTATTGAAAACAAATATTCATAGCATAAATGCATTATAATTTACATGATATCTATATGTGACATGTGTATAATATATAATACATGATGCACATTTTGCAGCTTGTTTTATTTTTTATTTTTGCTTCTGATTTTCTGAAGGATACACCAAAGTGTGTGATTATATGCACAGAATAACAAAAAAGAAAACTAAAACATGTCCTCATGTGTGCTTGCTTGTATTTGTTGGCGTTTGCTGTTCACTAGACACCATGGGGTGTTTGATTGTTGAATTGGAATTTATATATATATAGAAAACAGTAAGTTGTTTGAGGGAGAATGTGAAGTGGAGGGAGAGGAGAACTTGTTTGGTGAAGTGGAAAATGCAGAAAACAGTAAGTTGTTTGAGGGAGAGTGTCAAGAGTAGAGAGGAGAGCTTGCTAAGTTGTGACCTTTGCCTGTGTTGACAGCTACCGACGGACCACGACGGGGGGTCGCGCCCACACCTGGCAGTACTACCCACTGATGAAGGAGGTCATGAAGATGGAGAAAATGATCCTGGAGCAGGAGCCGACCACCCGTCCGCAGAAAGGAACCATCACCTGTGAGAACGAAATACGCGCCCCAGGCCTGGCATTTGCCAACACTGGTCTGGCTAACCCTGGTCTGGCTAATGCTGGTCTGGCTAACTCTGGCCTGGCTAATTCTGGGGTGGCTAATGCCTCCCTGACAAATAACGTCATCCCCAACGCCCAGCAGCCCAGCACCTCTCGCAGCGAAGACGGAGATGGGGATGTTGGCGATTCAGATGTGGATGACCTTGGCAGAAAAAGGTTGTTGTCGGACAGCAACGGACCTGCAAACAAAAAGGTAAAAGAATCTGACCCGGACACGGAGATGGTAATAGGCAGAAACTTCAGCGGAGAACCCGTCAAAGTGAAAATGAAAAAACCGCTGGGCCCCATGGGTGCACTGGGCAGTCTTCAAGCGCTAGGTAGGAGCTTAAGTCTGCCGCAGTCACAGCTGGTGGTTGCGGATGATGGTCAGGTGGTGCAGACGACGTCAGCGCCAACTGGCTTGTTTGTCAACGAGAGCGGCCAGCTGTGCAGCAACCAACACTCCGCCGGACGGCAGGTGGCGACAATGCCGCAGTGGTTCAAAATGTACGAGAAGCGAACGCGGGCGGAGAACAACCGCCGACTGGAGGAGCTGAAGGACATGCACCAGGAGAGCCTGGAGCTGCAACGGCAGACCCTGGAGGTGGCTCGCCAGAAAAATGAGCTGCTGAAAAACCTCATGGACTCCCTGGCAGAGTTCAAGTCCCTGCTGCAGAGATGAGACAGCCAGAGTGGCGTATTCTATGGGTCGTAGCTGATGACAACGCTGCTGTGTTTGAGGGGTACTCTGTTGTAGAGATGAGACAGCCAGAGTGGCGTATTCTATGGGTCGTAGCTGATAGCAACGCTGCTGTGTTTGAGGGGTACTCTGTTGTAGAGATGAGACAGCCAGAGTGGCGTATTCTATGGGTCGTAGCTGATAGCAATGCTGCTGTGTTTGAGGGGTACTCTGCTGTGGAGATGAGACAGCCAGAGTGTTGTATACTGTGGGTCGTAGCTGATGGCAATGCTGCTGTGTTTGAGGGGTACTCTGCTGGAGAGAGGTCTTGCCAGAGGAACTCTTTTTTTTAAAGAGACTCCACCTCACTGCTGCTGTGACGCTTTCAGGAACCAGTTGATGGAATCAGTGGACTCTGCCATGCTGCAAGTTGCACATGGTGATGGGTCCTAATCCGTCCATGGCCACCATCACTTCTCCCAGAAAAGTTCAATGGGCCTAATTGCCTGGCAGGTGGAACTGGACCACTGGTGACGTGGAAAGAGTGCTGACACTCCGTCTTTAAGGACACATAATGATGGGTGATCCAAAGACACACCTAAGTGGTGGTCCAAAGGTGGTCCACTACAGTAGGGTCATCTGTGCTGACATTTCACCTGGCTGACAGACATTCAGTATTACTATTATCACTGATCTCTATAGTTGGGAACTGCTGATAACAAGTTTAGTTTAAAACTGCAAGGTCAGCATTGAAAATAACGAAACATGCACATGTATATATATGTATAGCAGTCATAATATTTGTGGATGTTGCATACTGAAGAAGGTTATCACTGTGTGGATGTTGCATACTGAAGCAGGTTATCACTGTGTGGATGTTGCTGACTGAAGCAGGTTATCACTGTGGATGTTGCCTACTGAAGCAGGTTATCACGATGTGGATGTTGCTGACTGAAGCAGGTTATCACTGTGTGGATGTTGCCTACTGAAGCAGATTATCACTGTGTGGATGTTGCATACTGAAGCAGGTTATCACTGTGTGGATGTTGCTACTGAAGCAGGTTATCACTGTGTGGATGTTGCATACTGAAGCAGGTTATCACTGTGTGGATGTTGCTACTGAAGCAGGTTATCACTGTGTGGATGTTGCATACTGAAGCAGGTTATCACTGTGTGGATGTTGCTGACTGAAGCAGGTTATCACTGTGTGGATGTTGCTGACTGAAGCAGGTTATCACTGTGTGGGTGTTGCTACTGAAGCAGGTTATCACTGTGTGGATGTTGCTGACTGAAGCAGGTTATCACTGTGTGGATGTTGCATACTGAAGCAGGTTATCACTGTGTGGATGTTGCTACTGAAGCAGGTTATCACTGTGTGGATGTTGCTACTGAAGCAGGTTATCACTGTGTGGATGTTGCTACTGAAGCAGGTTATCACTGTGTGGATGTTGCATACTGAAGCAGGTTATCACTGTGTGGATGTTGCTGACTGAAGCAGGTTATCACTGTGTGGATGTTGCATACTGAAGCAGGTTATCACTGTGTGGATGTTGCATACTGAAGCAGGTTATCACTGTGTGGATGTTGCTGACTGAAGCAGGTTATCATTGTGTGGATGTTGCATACTGAAGCAGGTTATCACTGTGTGGATGTTGCATACTGAAGCAGGTTATCACTGTGGGATGTTGCATACTGAAGCAGGTTATCACTGTGTGGATGTTGCATACTGAAGCAGGTTATCACTGTGTGGATGTTGCATACTGAAGCAGGTTATCACTGTGTGGATGTTGCTGACTGAAGCAGGTTATCACTGTGTGGATGTTGCATACTGAAGCAGGTTATCACTGTGTGGATGCTGCATACTGAAGCAGGTTATCACTGTGTGGATGTTGCATACTGAAGCAGGTTATCACTGTGTGGATGTTGCTGACTGAAGCAGGTTATCACTGTGTGGATGTTGCTGACTGAAGCAGGTTATCACGGTGTGTTTTGTTGTGGATGTTGCTGACTGAAGCAGGTTATCACTGTGTGAATGTTGCTGACTGAAGCAGGTTATCACTGTGTGGATGTTGCATACTGAAGCAGGTTATCACTGTGTGGATGTTGCATACTGAAGCAGGTTATCACTGTGTGGATGTTGCATACTGAAGCAGGTTATCACTGTGTGGATGTTGCTGACTGAAGCAGGTTATCACTGTGTGGATGTTGCATACTGAAGCAGGTTATCACTGTGTGGATGTTGCTTACTGAAGCAGGTTATCACTGTGTGGATGTTGCTGACTGAAGCAGGTTATCACTGTGTGGATGCAGCTGAAGAACGAAGCCTTTGTTTTATTTTTTGGAAGCATACATCTCTTGCAATCAGTGAATCAGCCACAGTTTTCTCTCACGAACTGTGAGTGCAGCTTGTGAGTTAGGAACTGAGGTGGAAGTGAACGCTTGTAGTGGTAGGTGCACTGTCGCATCATGTGAAGCTGCAGTGGGATACAGCCATTCTGCCAAAAGTGCAGGTGGCAGGTTACAGCTAAACACACATGCACTGTACGTATGTGGCTTTGCATGAAGTGACATGGTGCATGGTTGTATGGTATACACAGAACACACTGAGATGGCCACAGTTTTATGCGGCACAAGCCACGCCACCGCTGTAAGTACAGCACTTCGGTGGATATTCAAAGACGCGCTATAAAAAGCTATTCACTCATGTAGAACCCTCTGCAAGTGCAATGAGTCTGCTCGAGAGCGGAGAATAGCGCTATATAAAAGCAATCAACAACAACAACAAGGCCAGAGGTTTATGGCAAAGGCAAAGAACACCAAGCATCATGCCGCAGAACTGGGTCACACCCTTGGCTGGTCTCACCACACGGGTTTTAGGAACATCGGGTGGCAGCCACGACGACCAACAAGCTCATGACATCTTCTCAGGCCCTGTGTGAGCAGTTTCTTTTGCACTGACGCTGTGACCGTCTCTTTTTACACTGACGCTGCGACCGTCTCTTTTTACACCCATTCTTGTGAGCAGTACGGGTGAAAACAGCAACTACTGCAAGTGGAACTAAATCAGTAAATGCATCAATTTCCATTGTTGAGAAAAGCCAAGAAAGGCAGCGATTTCATTGCCAAACTAGCAGGGAGAGTCTTTTCCTGAGGTCAGTGCACTCTGCCTTGTGACCTTGGAGTGGTTGCCTGTGTGGCGAGCATGTTGAACAGTGGTGTTTGGTGCTAAAGTCTTTTCACTTTCATGGCAAAGTCTGTATGGTGCACACAAAAGTTAACATTCCTGAAACTTAAAGACCTATTGAACTTTGAACCTGGTAGTCTCCGAGTGAATCAGTGAATGTTAATGAGTTTGATCAAAATGTTTATTCCGGTAGAGCTTTGTTTACGAGTAATACCAGCTTGTGAATGTTGTGTATTATTGTTTATTGTAGCAAGAGACTTTGTGGATGATTGTATACCAGTATTATGTATTTTGATGTAGGGGTTACAATGTTTTTACTGAAATGAGCAGTTTGCCCATACACAGTACACAACCTGGGCATGTCCAGTGCATTTGTCTTCTCAAAAAACACCAACAGAAATGCAGGAACCACTCTTGTTTAGGAAGAGATTGTTGAAGCCAAGCTGTGGTCATGGAGAAAGGTACCAACTTCACTCTCTTGTGGTAAATCTGTGCTAAGAGATCAAAACACTCAGAAGAATGCTTATTATATTCAGATGTGACAAAACATGTACATATTTTGAGGGCAGATCCTTTTTTCAGGCAATGAAGACATATAATGCACAAAGAAACGACAAGAGGAGTGAACTTTGCCCTCCTAATCTTTCAGTTGATAATGAAGTTGTTGCTTTTCAGCTTCATTGTCAACTGAAAGCAGCTCAGATTTCATTTCTTTCATTAGTCATTGTGTGTTGTCTGTTTGCATGTTGCTTGAAAAATCTGAGAGTCTACTTTGAAAATCTGTGCATGTTTTGTGCATGTATGGTCTGATTAAAGTTAGCATTCTTGTTAACCTTTTGTGCCTGTCCATCTTGTTCAGAATGCTGGCAGTCAACTTTGTTTCAGATTTTGCCTCTTTTGTGCTAATAGATATAAGTCAGCCTCCGCAGTCAAATTACCAAGCAGAGTGTGGCATGGTACCCCCCCCCCCCCCACACACACACACACACAAACGCGCACACTCACACACAAACGCGCACACACACACACACACTCACACACACTCTCTCTCTCTCTCTCACACACACACACACACTCACACACACACACTCACACACACCACACACACACACACCATCGATCCGCAAATCAGTCATAATTCGCACCAGAGGCTTGAGCCTGGGTCAGCTTATATTGTTTCCAAAACATTTTGAACGTTGTGGAATACTGCTGAGTGCAGAAGTAATGAGAGACCTGAGAGCGCCGCACCTAGTGTAACTGAAAGGTAACAATGAACCAAATGCATTATTACACCTTTATTATGTTTTAAATCTGCTGCATGTTTGTAACGGGCATTAGAAATTGCGCAGGTGGAGCACAAGAGATAACCTTGTTGGTGACAAGAAGCAGACTAGAGGTCAGTGTAAAAGCCAAAGGTATTTTGCTACAAAAATAAAGTCTCGTATCTGGGACTGAGGTTTCAGTGTCATTCCAGCTCAGGTGTTTGTGGCCATTGTTTACACAGCTTTACATAATATGTAAGTGTGGAAGCGTAATATGTGAGGTACTGAGTGAGTTCCAATAGTGATGTGATGTTTCAGAACAAGATTGTATAGAACTCTGCATATTGTAACATAATTATATTCAGAATTTTACTATGACAGTACTTTTAAAGGCCTATCTCAACAATATTCTTCATTCCAAGTCAGAGTTTTTAAAAATGAATTCCCTTTACTCAGTGGAAGAAAAAAAAAGTTGTTTCATAACATGATTACAGCTACATATTGTGATATAGTCAACATTTTACTATTCCTGTAACTTTAAAGGTCTGTCTGAACACAAATTTTCATTCCAAGTCCAAGTTCTCTCTTATCAACACCCTTCACACAGCAGAGGAAGGAGGGGAGGGGGGGGGGGGGCAAGGAGAGCTGTTTAAAGGGGAACTCAACACCCTTAGGAAGAAGGGAAAAAAGAGTGAGGAAATCTGTTTAAAGGGGACCTCAACACCCTTAGGAAGAAGGGAAAAAAGAGCGAGGAAAGCTGTTTAAAGGGGACCTCAACACCCTTAGGAAGAAGGGAAAAAAGAGCAAGGAAAGCTGTTTAAAGGGGACCTCAACACCCTTAGGAAGAAGGGAAAAAAGAGCGAGGAAAGCTGTTTAAAGGGGACCTCAACACCCTTAGGAAGAAGGGAAAAAAGAGCAAGGAAAGCTGTTTAAAGGGGACCTCAACACCCTTAGGAAGTAGGGAAAAAAGAGCAAGGAAAGCTGTTTAAAGGGGACCTCAACACCCTTAGGAAGAAGGGGAAAAAGAGCAAGGAGAGCTGTTTAAAGGGGACCTCAACACCCTTAGGAAAAAGGGGAAAAAGAGCAAGGAAATCTGTTTAAAGGGGACCTCAACACCCTTAGGAAGAAGGGAAAAAAGAGCGAGGAAAGCTGTTTAAAGGGGACCTCAACACCCTTAGGAAGAAGGGAAAAAAGAGCGAGGAAAGCTGTTTAAAGGGGACCTCAACACCCTTAGGAAGAAGGGGAAAAAGAGCGAGGAAAGCTGTTTAAAGGGGACCTCAACACCCTTAGGAAGTAGGGAAAAAAGAGCAAGGAAAGCTGTTTAAAGGGGACCTCAACACCCTTAGGAAGAAGGGAAAAAAGAGCAAGGAAAGCTGTTTAAAGGGGACCAAAAATGAACAACCATCACAGGTCCTAGGAATAAGAGTGCTAGAGAAAATGCACACACAGCAGTTTTCCCGTTGGTTTTTGCTCTAGTGTGTTAAATATTTACATTTGAAAGTTGTGAAAAAAGGGGCTGTGCGGCTGCCGTTTTGTGACTGGCAGTCTGTGTTGCTCTTTAACAAGCAAGGCCAGCATGGGTGGCTCTCACAATGTCATCGTGAGCACATCATGAGCCAGCCTTTTTCTGTTCATCGGTAAAGAGCCGACAAATATGACTGTGCCCTGCAATGGCTCAAAAACAGAAAAAAGCACTTCTATTGCGTAAATATTTATTGGACAACTGTATGAAGCTTGCAAGTGGAAATATTTGCACATCTCCTACATTTTCAGGCCATCTTGGGGTTTTTGTGTTTGTTTTTTGATCTCCTCAAACTTGAGCAGAAGCATTTCCTTTGCGGGAGGGGTGGCATGTTTTTACAAGAATTGACACGAGGATTTGTGCTGGGTTCACATTGTGTACTTGCTACAGTTATATGAGTGAATGTTTTAGTTTACCTTGAGAAATACTATAGAATATATATATATCATACCTTTGGACATAACTATATATGTGTGGAATGTGCATAAAACTGGATCTATTATGTGCATATTTTTATGCTTTAAAGTTAGCCATAATTGCTGAAGAAATTAGAGGTATATGATGTTTCACAATATAGTTTTATATATTTATACAGCTTTTTGTTTTGGAGTAAATATCTTGCGTATGTGAGTGTGTGTGTGTGTGTGTGCGCACCTGTGTCGGTGTGTGTGTGTAAGAGCGAGACTGTGCACACTGTGGACAATTTAACTTAAAACAGTAACTTCTCTGCACTGTTGCACTTGATGTGTGCCAATGAATGCACACAGCTACACAGACAATCTGTGTGTCAAATTCAGCCCCCATTCATTCTGCATTTCACTTGATGTATGCCACTGAAAGTACACACTAATACACAGCTACACAGATGATGAACCGCGGGTCATACCTCAGTCCCTATTCATTCTGCATTTAAGAAAAGGGTAAAAATCAAAGCATACAAAAATATTTTTTAGAAAACACTGCTCCAATTTATAATTGCAGAACACCAACAAGAATTTTTTTTAGAAAAAATTGTCCTCTTTATTTGGGGAGATGCATATAATTATACAGAATATATGATAATAACAGCAGTCATTTCCATAGCGCAGTGTCTCATCAACAAGGGCGAGTACACCACACTTTACAAGATCAACAAAAATGTATACATTAAAACTCAAAAATATACATTGTATTCCTCGCACACACACACTCAGGCACACAGATGGAATGTAATAGGGAATGAGAGATGGGGGGTGGGCACAAAAGAAAGAAGACAAGAGTTTGAAATCACTTGTTTGCAGAGGGGAGTTTTTAAAGCCGTTTTGAAGGCATGGCGGGACTGAATGTGACTGATGTTAGAAGGGAGGGAATTCCATTGCTTTGGAGCACAGTAAGAGAAAGAGTGTTGGCCAATGGATTTTGTTTGAACATGGGCAACACAAAGTATCCGGGTTTTTGCAGAAGAACGAAGCTGTCTGGAAGGGGTGTACGCGGTGAGAAGGCCAGAGAGCTAAGCAGGAAACACGTAAATGAACACACAGTGATCCATTTGGCAGAATCAACACACACAAACACATGCATACACACACATCATACAAACTAAACTTTACTGTATGTATAGGAAAATATCCCACCTCACAAAAAGGAACAAAAAGGGTGGATTCAGTGGGCTACAGGAAGGGTGGATTCAGTGGGCTACAGGAAGGGTGGATTCAGTGGAAGGGTGGATTCAGTGGGCTACAGGAAGGGTGGATTCAGTGGGTTACAGGAAGGGTGGATTCAGTGGGCTACAGGAAGGGTGGATTCAGTGGGCTACAGGAAGGGTGGATTCAGTGGAAGGGTGGATTCAGTGGGCTACAGGAAGGGTGGATTCAGTGGGCTACAGGAAGGGTGGATTCAGTGGGTTGCCTCAGCCAATGAGCCAGTCTGAGCTGCACCTCTGATGGCAGTGAGGGAGAGGGGCAGTGAGGGAGAGGGGCAGTGAGGGAGAGGGGCAGTGAGGGAGAGGGGCAGTGAGGGAGAGGGGCAGTGAGGGAGAGGGGCAGTGAGGGAGAGGGGCAGTGAGGGAGAGGGGCAGTGAGGGAGAGGGGCAGTGAGGGAGAGGGGCAGTGAGGGAGAGGGGCAGTGAGGGAGAGGGGCAGTGAGGGAGAGGGGCAGTGAGGGAGAGGGGCAGTGAGGGAGAGGGGCAGTGAGGGAGAGGGGCAGTGAGGGAGAGGGGCAGTGAGGGAGAGGGGCAGTGAGGGAGAGGGGCAGTGAGGGAGAGGGGCAGTGAGGGAGAGGGGCAGTGAGGGAGAGGGGCAGGAGGGAGAGGGGCAGTGAGGGAGAGGGGCAGTGAGGGAGAGGGGCAGTGAGGGAGAGGGGCAGTGAGGGAGAGGGGCAGTGAGGGAGAGGGGCAGTGAGGGAGAGGGGCAGGTGAGGGAGAGGGGCAGTGAGGGAGAGGGGCAGTGAGGGAGAGGGGCAGTGAGGGAGAGGGGCAGTGAGGGAGAGGGGCAGTGAGGGAGAGGGGCAGTGAGGGAGGGGGCAGTGAGGGAGAGGGCAGTGAGGGAGAGGGGCAGTGAGGGATAGGGGCAGTGAGGGAAGGGGCGATGAGGAGGGGGCAGTGAGGGAGAGGGCAGAGGAGAGGGGCATGAGGGAGAGGGCGTGAGGGAGAGGGGCAGTGAGGGAGAGGGGCAGTGAGGGAGAGGGGCAGTGAGGGAGAGGGGCAGTGAGGGAGGGGCGTGAGGGAGAGGGGCGGTGAGGGAGAGGGGCGGTGAGGGAGAGGGGCGGTGAGGGAGAGGGGCAGGGAGGGAGAGGGGCGGTGAGGGAGAGGGGCGGTGAGGGAGAGGGGCAGTGAGGGAGAGGGGCAGTGAGGGAGGGGGGCAGAGGGGGTGGCGATTCCGGTGAGTAGCCCTCACCTGTCTCCAACAGCACCTCTTAAGGCAAAGTGTGTGTGTGTGGGGGGGGGGGGGGGAGAGGGGGGGTATCAGATGGTCCTCATCCAGCCCACTGCAGCCCTGAAGGCATGCAGCAAGGGTAGACTTGATGTGCAGTCCCAACCCAGCTCTGCAGCATGGCTTTAAGATAATGCAACAAAGGTACCACCGCAGGACACTCCGTGCGGAGTGCTGTTCTGTAGTCTGGTGGGTGGAGTGCACAGGGAATGCAGGTGGGCAGCTGCCCTGCACTGGAGAATGGGGAACCTGTTTGGAGGAGCAGTTCTAGCTTCTCAGTCTGCCCTGGGGGGGTGGGGGGGGGGAGTTGTATGTTGTCAGTCTGCCTGCAATGGCAGCTGTAATACTTGTATGTTGTCAGTCTGCCTGCAATGGCAGCTGTAATACTTGTACGTTGTCAGTCTGCCCTGGAGGGGTGGTTTTATGTTCTCAGTCCATCCTTGAGACCAAGAAGGCTGCTGCTGTTGCTACTAGCCTTACAGACAGTATTGCAACTAGCCTTACAGCCACCTCTTGTGTCAGTCACTGTGACGACTAGCCTTAGAGTCAACTGTTGTGTCAGTCACTGTGACGACTAGCCTTAGAGTCAACTGTTGTGTCAGTCACTGTGACGACTAGCCTTAGAGTCAACTGTTGTGTCAGTCACTGTGACGACTAGCCTCAGAGTCAACTGTTGTGTCAGTCACTGTGACGACTAGCCTTAGAGTCAACCGTTGTGTCAGTCACTGTGACGACTAGCCTTAGAGTCAACTGTTGTGTCAGTCACTGTGACGACTAGCCTTACAGCCACCTCTTGTGTCAGTCACTGTAACAACTAGCCTTAGAGTCAACTGTTGTGTCAGTCACTGTAACAACTAGCCTTAGAGTCAACTGTTGTGTCAGTCACTGTAACAGCTAGCCTTAGAGTCACCTGTTGTGTCAGTCACTGTGACAGCTAGCCTTAGAGTCACCTGTTGTGTCAGTCACTGTGACAACTAGCCTTACAGTCAACTGTTCTGTCAGTCACTGTGACAGCTAGCCTTAGAGTCACCTGTTGTGTCAGTCACTGTGACAACTAGCCTTACAGTCAACTGTTCTGTCAGTCACTGTGACGACTAGCCCTACAGCCAGCTGTTGTGTAACAGTCGCTGTGATGACTAGCCTTACAGCCAGCAGTTCTGTCAGTCAGTGCGACAACTAGCCTTACACTAGTTACAGCCAGCTGTTGCGTCAAAGCCCTGGTGGTGCAGCTGTACATTCTCAGTCTGCCCTGGAGGGTAGCTCTATGCTATCACTCCATCGCTTGACTTGAGATCAACAAGGCTGTTGCTGTTGCTACTAGCCCTACAGCCAGCAGCTGCAACTAGCCCAACAGCCAGCTGTTCTTTCAAAGCTGCTGTTGCTACTAGCCCTACAGACAGCAGCCACAACTGCAACCAGCCCAACAGCCAGCTGCTCTTTCAAAGCTTCTGTTGCTACTAGCCCTACAGCCAGCAGCCACTGTTGCTACTAGCCCTACAGCCAGCAGCCACTGTTGCTACTAGCCCTACAGCCAGCAGCCACTGTTGCTACTAGCCCTACAGCCAGCAGCCACTGTTGCTACTAGCCCTACAGCCAGCAGCCATTGTTGCTACCAGCCCTACAGCCACCATTGCAACTAGCCCAACAGGCAGCTGTTCAGTCCAAGCCACAGGTGGGAAAGGATCAACACATCACATGAGCATCTTCTTCTTTTTCCCACTACTGGCACCACTGCCCGGCGTCCCGTCAAAGCCGCTGCCGCTAAGCACGGGGAACCTGTCCTCACCAGCCACCTCCTCCCGCTCCAGGATGAAGTTGATGAGGGCGCACGCCGCCAGAACCACCGACGGGATCTTGTCTGGCAGCATCTCCAGCAGCTCCAGGCGCTGGAAAGTGTTCTTGAGCAGCGTGGTGGTGCGGCTGAGGGCCACCATGCTGGCGGAGTGCAGGCGGTTGAAGTAGAACATCTCGTCAGACATGGGTGCGTTCTGGGAGAAGGGGATCCACACGTGGTTCCGGGCCGGGTAGTCCCTGCTGGCCAACACCTGTTCAGCAAAGAAAGGACATTAACACCTGTTCAGCAAAGCAAGGACACTGACACCTGTTCAGCAAAGCAAGGACAAGGACACCTGTTCAGCAAAGCAAGGACACTGACACCTGTTCAGCAAAGCAAGGACACTGACACCTGTTACAAGGACATTGACACCTGTTCAGCAAAGCAAGGACATTAACACCTGTTCAGCAAAGCAAGGACATTAACACCTGTTCAGCAAAGCAGAGGGTGAATGTTGCATCCCCAATCCCAGTTCAGCCCTGTTGACACCCCTCATGATGAAGCACTGCCGTAGCTAGTTGTGTTGTAAAAGGTTCAGAAAACATGGGACACTTATTTCTTGTTAGGTCCATCATCACTGTGACCTTCACCTTGAAGACAGTAACCTGACCTTGCTGGCAAACACCTTGGCAGTTCAGAAAGCAGGATTTGGGCAAAACCCTGATTCTGATACCCTCCCCCCCCCCCCCTCCCCCCACCATAATGAAGCAGGAGAGCAGAAGGAATAAAACAAATATATGACCAGCATACTTGCCAAGCACACCCATGCTCCAATACATCCTCCCCTACCCTGCACACCAAGTACAGGTGTCTACACACACACGCATAAGCTTAGACCTACAAACACTGCCACCCACATCGAATGCACCCCATTAACTTCGCATCAAGCCGTCCCCTACCTGGGCATAGTCGGGGAGTTTGTCCAGCAATCCAGGGAGATCACTCTCGTGGAAGGCAGCATGCTCTGCTGTGGTTCCAGGCCAGCCGGCGCTGACGTGCAGGAACCGCCGGTTAGCGTCACACACCGCCTGCAACAGGATGGACGGTCGCCCGTTGGGGTCACGGTAGGGAGCGCCACGCTTGGCCGAGCGTAGACGTAGTGGCAAACGACAGGCACCAAGACATCCCATCACCCCTGAATTAAGAGCAAAAGCAATGATAGATATCATGCTAAACAACCCATAATCAACAGATACTGAGCTAAACACACACACAAAATAATCATCAACCCATAAACTGACAGTCCCCATTGTTTTTATTTTATCAGTCTGCAGTGTCAGTCGGAGTGCCTTACCTTCATCCCCACCACCCCTGTCTGTTGTCTTTCTGTGAATACTGCACACACTGGTAGGAATGGGTAACAATGCTCTTGTGGTTGCTGTGGCTGTACCCAGGTAAGGCGACCCAAATTTCCCACAAGGGATGAATGTTTTGTTGTTGTTGTTGTTGTTTAAAAATAAACACCAGATCCAAAAGGTCTTGTTTGTTCCAGTCCTCAAGGCATGTTCTTAACAAGGAACTGGCCTTAATAAGCAATCTTTTATCCAAAAGGCCTGGTCATTCTCCGTCACGTACAAGAGATCAAAGTAAAAACAGATTTTTTTTTTTTAAAGGCAGTGCGTCCAACATGGGAAAGCTAAGACACATATCCTTGTTGTTTGCAGCCAGTCCTATTAACTAAGTATT
This sequence comes from Alviniconcha marisindica, assembly GCA_018857735.1. Classification (NCBI taxonomy): domain Eukaryota; kingdom Metazoa; phylum Mollusca; class Gastropoda; family Provannidae; genus Alviniconcha; species Alviniconcha marisindica. The sequence continues at coordinate 424,374 of JABMCL010002076.1, forward strand.
CTTCATCACTAACAAAACCAACACAAAATCCATTTCTCTTTTACCTGCTGGACAAAACTCATTTTGAGAAGGCTAGTTCTTTAAGCAGCAACCACTGTACATACTACATGTGTCTAACTGTCTTACCTTGGAAGTTGTAGTTCTGCTCAAAGGTAACAAGACAGCGTTTCACTTCATCCTCGAGGGACGGCCAGCGGATGGTTTGTGGCATCAGGTGCTCCACAATGGCGGTGCTGAAGAGGTGCACAGCACCGTGGAAAGTGCCGATGCTCCAATCAAACCGTTTCACAATCTGCTTCATGCTCTCCCGCCCCGCCAGCCACCACAGCACCCCCATCAGCTTGGAGTAGGGGCTGACCGTGCGGCCGGCCACCTTGAAGCCCACCACTTCACACAGCTCCTGCAAACAGGCCAGGCAAGTCACCTCACCATTCTCCAAACAAACACCAAAATATACTATATATATATATATTATATATATTATACTACACACGTGTCAAACGCCCAGCTAACAGCACTTTTGGGTGCTATACCATCTGGTGTATGGCCATTTTACGTTCTTAAGAATCGCCCTGATATAACTGCACTGGTTGACTGGGCATAAAATACCAACTTACTTACTTACTACATTATTAAGAAAAAAAATAAAAAATAAAAGAAGCACCAGCATTTTGTGGTAAAATTTATCATAATAATACATGTGTGAAACCTGAATAGGTAAAGATGCTACATTTTCTGGTGATAATTATCATGATAATAGAATCTAATACCAGAACAGGTAAAGGTGCCAGAACTACCTGACATTAGTGATAATGCTAGTGTTTTTGTGACTTGAGGACAATAACTAAATGACGACACTGAATATTACTAGTGCTACCTGATGATGCTACTACTGTACTAGTGGGTCTGTGTAACTGTAAGTTCTGTGGTGAGAGTAATATTACTAATAAGGCCAGAAAAGTTTTTTCCTGTCTTTTCTTTTGAGAATTATTTATAATCCAATTTACACTGACTTTTTACAGAAATTCAACCTTCTACAGTTCCAGCTAAACAAAAATTACCATTAAACTTGAAAAGGGCATTTTTCTTAACCTTACACGTTTTGTGCTATAATAATAATCACAGGCATTACGATCCATTGCAAGCATTCCAGAGCTGAAAGGAATGCTGGAAATCCAACAATACGAACACAAGACTCATGGCTTTCGCACCTTCTCTTGCTTTGGACCCCCCATTTGGAATTCACTCCCACAAGACCTTAGACACTGCTCAACCCTGTCATCTTTTAAAGCCAAACTGAAAACCTTCCTCTTCTCACAGTATTTCCATCCTAACTAATATCAGTACCCAGTTTCTGCTACAGCCAGTGTGTGTGTGTGTGTGTGTGTTTGTAGTGCGTTCATTTTTTATATTTTTTATACTTTATGTAAATTGTTTTAGTAGGATTATGCTCTACATCAGTACATGTGTATAGAATATCATATTTAGGTTAATACGTATCATGTGAGCGCTCAGGGCACTGAAGAGCGCATGATAAATGTGCATTAATTATTATTATTATTATTATTATTATTAATGGGAGTCCTAGTCCTACCTGGAAGGTGCTCCTCTCCATGTGGAAAGAGCTCTTGAAGGCGGGGTCGCGGAAGTAGGGGATCTTCTCCAGTTCCTTCAGCATGACCTGTGTGTCTGTCAGCCCCACCTCCTCCTCCTCCACCCCTCCCCCTGCTACAGGGCACAGCGCCCTGCCCCCATCCCCGCTCTCCTCCCCATCCTGCTTCAGCTTCTTGCGGGGATTTTTGGGTCGTCGCCAAACCTTCGGCTTGGATTTTGGCTCCCGTTTGGGTTTTTTGGGCCTCTCTGAACTCTGTTTCTTTTTGCGAGGTTTTTTGACTGGTTGTCTGAAATGACAGAACAAATAGAGCTCTCTGCATTCAGTGACTTTTAAATTATTTAATATTAACATGCCAACTGCCATAGAGCCTCAGTACTTCACTAAGTACTTCCAGAAAAAGAACTGGCTAATGCCATTGCCAGTAAAGAAATAAACTGTGTGCATAAGTACAGTATCAACATTCGTGGAAAATTCCTTAATAAACAATATTGAAAAAATACAGTCAACCATACCATTACCAGTAATACCAGAGTGCATGTGTGACAAAGCAACAATGAAATGCCATAATAATTCCTAACAGAAAAAGACCACTTGCAGTTGCTCTGGTTGGAGTCATCACTGATCACAGGTCTTCATAATGATATGGTGCATTACAGTAGCAGAATATATATATATATATATATATATATATATATATATATATATATATATATATATATATATATTCAAATCAGTATTACTGATAGTAAGTCATTTATTATTTAATAATAACTATGCCTACTCCCAGTCCCAATCAGAAAAAGATGAAGTTAAACCAGCGCTTGCTGAGTTGTTCTGCTATGACTTTGATTCATCACAGACGTTGAAATGGCTGCTGGCACCATACACGATACAGTTAATACAATAACAGTTGCAAAATAATCAAACTGATAACTGTATCAAATAATTCAAATCTGAAAATCATTTGCTGTTGTCCTTGTGTCAGTTATTCCGTGCGCTAATTAACTCCTTTGTGTGTTAATAACTGTGTCAACTCCCAACGGAAAAGAGGAAGAAGACCACACACACATCCCCCCCCCCCCCCCAATCCCAGGACCCGTGCTTCCACCCACCCGTTCTCATCCAGTTGCACCGTCTTCCGTTTCTTGCTGGGTGGTCTGGCCCCCACCCTTTTCAGCGGGACACGTCTGGCACTGCTGCCGCCATACTTGACAGCTATATGTCCGGCAATGCTCGCTCTGGTCCAGGCCTTTTTGGCCAGGTATTCGGCCTCTCTGAAGATCATGTTCTTGTGAGGCATCTCAGGAGGTTCGTCTGCGAACTCTCCCAGAATGATTCCTATCGTCTCCGCCAGCAGCGAGCACGCTTCTTTGTTGACAGGCATCATGAAGAAGTTGGACCTGCAGGCCTACGTTGATGCACAATGCCCTCACACCTGCAACACAGGAACAGCCCTGTGCGGCTGGCAGAGGATCTGGAAGAAGAACCAGTTTTTGTTTCCTTTGTCAAACTTGCATTCACACTTGGTTCATGCCTGCAAAAGAATTCAAAATGAAGGCATTTCGATGTTGAGGGAAATAGTGCTCTTGTGAAAAACAGTCCGATAACGATGACGCCCATTGAATTTATGCGATAACACACACACACACACACACACACACACACAGAGGATTAGACATTGTTTTGCATATCAGTATGTTATACGCAGATCATGGTGTCCCCGTTCAGTGGCGGCTGGCGGAACTTTTTCCAAACTGATGCTCCTTCAGCTGTGACCCTTCCTAATCGAGTCAATGGGCAATGCTTAGCTTCAGATAAATTTATACCACACTGTTAATTGCCCCCATGAAAAGAAAGGAAAGAAGAAGAAGAAGCGGAGGGGAGGGGGGAGGGGGGACAAGATTTCAGTCAAGACTATTTTCATCTCTATATCTCGATTTAACTTTATTCTCAGTTGGTGCAAAACCGACTAAGGGAAGTCATTCCATTCTTTTTACAGAATACAGCTGATGAAATTTGTGGCTGCTCGTTTGTAATTTTATTCTTCCAGCTAACTTTACGCTTGTGTCTTTTTAGTTGTCATTAGCTTAAGAATTCAAAGCTATGGCAGGATCTGCAGACAAAGAAGGTATGGTTGTCTTTACAATTATTTCAGTTTCGTCTTGAAAAAGACCAGAAGACGTGGCCACCCTGTCAAATGTCGGACTCAAGAGGTGCGAGTTGATACCCGTTCCCATACTGCAGAACCGACCACCTCAAATTCGCATTCTTCACCTGCACAGGCCTTTTTCACAGAGTTCTGTAGCTGTATGAACATGGAGGTGGACCTGGGCTCCCATTACACATTCCCAGTACACCCTTCCTTGATAAACCATATGGTTTCTGTCGTGGAACTGGAAGTTGGCAAAGCATCGAATCGGCGCAGTCGTTGACTGGAACTTGGAAGTATTGTATCCTGCTTCAACATTATGAAAATTCCTAACCAGTGGTTGGCTAAGTATCTAAATATGAGTACTGACCTGGATTTGGGGTTACTGTGGTGAAGTGGATGTTGCCTGTTGCTGATGTTACCTGTGAGTGTGATGTGTTGCAGAGGTGCTGGGTTACTACAGAAAGATCAAAGAGGAGAAGCCGGACATCTCCTGTTCCCTGGCTGCTGTGCAAGCCCTGGTCCTCTTTTTGGAAAACAACAAAAGTATAGCTCCTTTTTCTCCTTCACTTCATCTTCATTTTCTTAGAACACCTTTAGCCAAATATAACCTGTCATCTCTTTCTCTCCCTCTTCCTCGGGACCTCCCTCCCTGTCCTCACACACACACACACACACACACTTTTGTGTCAAGGGCCTCCTCCCTGTAAACCCTCACAACTCTCCCTCCCCCCCCCTCCACCCCTTCCACCCCCACCCCCCATCTTCCCCCAACCTCCACACCAGTTCCCCCTGACCCTGAACTGACAGCGAACATACAAATGGAGCTCTAGTGTGACCCTCCCCCCCCCCCCCCCACTGAATGCTTAGGCGCCATAATGATCAACAACTTGATCATGAAGAAGAAGAAGACACACACACACACAATACACATGTACACACACAAACAAAACACTCACACAGAGGAGACTGGTGTGCATCTGTGTGTGGTCAGTGCCATTTGTTTGCTTTCTTCTAAGTTCTGTATAATATAATACAATAGTGTTTCATGATGTTTGTGTATTCTGCCTATTTATGATGTATAATAAACATTGCACTTTGCAGTTCTCACATCCAGTTAAAACTAATTTTGGTATTTGCACCACTTCTGCTCTATAAAATATACAGTTCCAAATATATATATATATATATATATATATATATATAAAATATTCTTTCTGTTTCACAAAAACATTTCTTTTTCTTCTTCTTTTGTTGTCTGTTGCATGTTTGTGAGTTGTTTAAATCTGCTTTGACAGCCAGTCTGAACAAGCAAGCAAAAGTTCACATTCATTGTTTTATTTTATTATTAGTTGTATTACACTATGTAATATTTAACATTTTTGTGTGCCTGTGACAGTGGAAACCATCTCCGAGTTTAAGGACCGCACTGACCGCTGCATTGAGGCCTTGTCGGGAGCTGCGTCCAAACACTCCTCCATCAGCTCGGCTTGCCAGCTCTTCCTGCGGTTCATCACCCTCACCAACATGCAGTTCCAGGTGAGTACTTGAATCACCTCTCTCACCAACATGCAGTTCCAGGTGAGTACTTGAATCACCTCCCTCACCAACATGCAGTTCCAGGTGAGTACTTGAATCACCTCCCTCACCAACATGCAGTTCCAGGTGAGAACTTGAATCACCTCTCTCACCAACATGCAGTTCCAGGTGAGCACTTGAATCATCTCTCACCAACATGCAGTTCCAGGTGAGTGCTTGAATCATCTCTCACCAACATGCAGTTCCAGGTGAGTACTTGAATCATCTCTCACCAACATGCAGTTCCAGGTGAGTGCTTGAATCATCTCTGTAACTACCATGCAGTTCCAGGTGAATACTTTAATCATCTCTGTAACTACCATGCAGTTCCAGGTGAGTACTTTAATCATCTCTCACCAACAGGCAGTTCCAGGTGAGTACTTGAATCATCTCTGTCACTACCATGCAGTTCCAGGTGAGCACTTTAATCATCTCTCACCAACAGGCAGTTCCAGGTGAGTACTTTAATCATCTCTGTAACTACCATGCAGTTCCAGGTGAGTACTTTAATCACCTCTGTAACTACCATGCAGTTCCAGGTGAGTACTTTAATCATCTCTGTAACTACCATGCAGTTCCAGGTGAGTACTTGAATCATCTCTGTAACTACCATGCAGTTCCAGGTGAGCACTTGAATCACCTCTCTCACCAACATGCAGTTCCAGGTGAGCACTTGAATCACCTCTCTCACCAACAGGCAGTTCCAGGTGAGTACTTGAATCATCTCTGTCACTACCATGCAGTTCCAGGTGAGTACTTTAATCATCTCTGTAACTACCATGCAGTTCCAGGTGAGTACTTGAATCATCTCTGTAACTACCATGCAGTTCCAGGTGAGTACTTGAATCATCTCTCACCAACATGCAGTTCCAGGTGCGTACTTAAATCATCACCCTCACCAACTTGCAGTTTCAGGTGAGTGCTGCATTCATTTTCAAAGGAGTTCACTTTCAAATGACTTCAGTTTCAAAATGTGGCGCCTGTTTTCTGTGTCAGTACAACACTAGCTGTATGTTTCAGAACTTTGACCTGTCCCGAAGGAACATGATTCGCCGGGCGCACTACTGGGTGAAGAAGATGGTCAACGCCAAGCAGAGCATCGCCAGGCTGGCTGAGCCCTTTATACCTGATGGCACGGTGAGTTGCTGCTGCTGCTGCTCCTCCTCCTCTGCCTTCTCCTTCTTCTTCTGCTTCATCATGGGTCTGACAAAGTTCTTTTTGGTGTAAATGTTGCTACCACTGCCGTCAAGCAGTAGTATAGAGCAGACACAGTTTATGGCACTGTGAGTTGCTGCTGCTGCTCCTTGCTCCTCCTCTGTGGAAGCTTGTTTTAGTAAGATGTTTTCTTTCGGTGACTGCTTTTTGTTTTTTTGTAGTGATGATTACAACAGGTGACTGATTTTCCCCGAATAGTCAGTGTGTTTGGACCAATAAAGATGTCAATCACTCAGTGACGTTTATCGTATTGCAGCCATTTTATAACTGGGTATAAATTATGATTCGCCCAGAACTGCTCAGTTGGTGTTCATTTTCCCCTGACATGTACAGTATATATACATCACACCCACGCATGTGCACGCGCATGCGGACACGCATGCACACATGCATGCACACAAACAAAAAAATGAACACATGTGGGCACACACATGCACTAACACACACACAAGGTTTTGTGAATCACAGCTACTCACTGAGTAAGCCTACTATGCAGGTCCTGCTAACTCGCAGCTACTCACTGAGTAAGCCTACTTTGCAGGTCCTGCTAACTCACAGCTACTCACGCGTGGTGATGGAGGTGTTTAAGGAGGCAGTCAAGAAGGGAAAAGTCTTCAAGGTGTACGTCACAGAGTCACAGCCCGACAAGTCCGGGTAAGGAGATTTACAGTTAACATACGTATGCAGCCAAAGGCCTTGAGAAAAATACTCCCTCTTTCATGAGAGACTTGCCCTCTTTTGAGATCATTCTCTCAGAGACCACACTCTTCACATCTGGTATTTCTTCACCTAGGCCATGACACGTAGAAGCTGCATGATACTGGGATTTCTTCACCAGGGGCGTGATGCATAGAAGCTTGCATGATGCAGAGATTTCTTCATCTGGGAATTCTTCACTTAGAGCGTGATATAGGAGTCTGCCTCGCCTAGGGCGCAATACAGGGATTTCTTCACTTAGGGTACAATACCATGATTTTGTTACCTGTGGCATGATGCAGAAATTTCTTCACCTGGGGTATGATACAGGGATTTCTTTACCTGGGGTATGGTACTTTGATTTTTCCCCCTGGGGTATGATACTTGGATTTTTTCACCTGGGGTATGATACAGGGATTATTTTCACCTGGAGTATGATCCTTGGATTTTTTCACCTGGGGTATGATACAGGGATTTTTCACCTGGGGTATGATACAGGGATTTCTTTACCTGGGGTATGATACAGGGATTTCTTCACCTGCGGTATGATACAGGGATTTCTTCACCTGGTGCATGATACAGGGATTTCTTCACCTGGGGCATGATACAGGGATTTCTTCACCTGGGGCATGATACAGGGATTTCTTCACAGAGTGAAATACAGGTGTTTAGCTCACCTGAAATACAGGTGTTTAGCTCACCTGTGGTGTAGTGTTGTGTCGCAGTTTTCCCCATGTAGGGCATGATGCAGGGGTTTCCTCCAATGTGACAAGGTCACAGACTGCACAGCAAGGATTACTGACCAGGCCAGACGTTGAGATCACTTGTTTCTCTGCACCAGGTACCGCACTGCAAAAGAACTGAGGGAAATGGGCGTGGTCGCAACAGTCATCCTAGACGCTGCTGTCTCGTGAGTTTTGCTTGTCAGTGTTCGTGTTGCTGGCATCTGATCTCCTCCTTTTCTCAAACTGTTAGCTCACTCCGTACCGGAAGCTCTGTCACCTGGTGGTCCATGCGGAAGTACTGGGCAGTTTGATACGTCAGGAAAAACAGTTTCAGAATCAGACTGCACAGACATTTAAAAACTGGCGATTAATCAGTGAGAGGTTGCTCTTTGTATGCAAAGAAAAAAAGTAAATGCCTAAGCTGAAAGATTCCTTTGACTCCACATACCCATTCAACTCAGTGGAGCAGCCATTTTGTTGTGCTGGATATAAACACGAAGCTGCCTGTAGCCAAACAAATGCATGGGTCACTCAAGGGTAGATATAGTGACAGCAAAAGGTTTTCCTGAACCATATATGGGTTAGAGAAGGTAGCACAGGTATAGTTTTGAATCATGAATATCAATTGCAGCACAAATCATTCTTGGATTATTCCAAGGTGTATCCTGAGCTGCATTTCACAGGGTGTTAGAATGTTCCAGTGGTAGTAGGGAGAGAGCTAATGGACTGTTAGAAATGCAGTAAAAGGCCTAAAGAAACACAGGTTCAATCAAATGAAAACAAGATAAAAAAAACTAACAGTCAAAATACACATAACAAGACAAAACACCCCAAAATGGACAGAACTTAGGTATGGTTAAGATAAGATCAGATTACACAAAGGGGAGCGTCATGGTCATGTTGCCCACAAAAACTACTTTTGGGAGGGATTGCGTATCATTTGAATGAGGCAGCTACATCATGGAGAGATTGCATATCATTTGCATATCTTTTACATATGGCAGCTATATCATGGAGGGATTGCATATCATTTGCATGTCATTTTCATGTGGCAGCTACATCATGGAGGGCATCGCCCTGGTGGTGGTGGGAGCGGAAAACCTGGTGGAGAGCGGCGGCATCCTCAACAAGATTGGAACCTACACCATCGCTATGGCAGCCAAAGCCTACAACAAGCCTCTGTACGTGATGGCGGAGAGTCTAAAGTACATGGAATACTACCCCATACAGCAGGATGACATCCCAGCTTCCATCAAGGTCTGCCAGACACTCTCTCGCTGTTCTACTTATTGTTCTGCTTGAATTATTTTTCTTATGAGTCTTATTTATCTGGATAATAATACTAGTGTGCGTTCCTGTTGTATGCGTTGAATTTTGACAATATGTATTTGTAAAGAATGTGTAAGCACTTAGGGCCTGTGCGGGTTAGGCGCTCTAAGTGTTTATTATTATTATTATAATGGTCTAGCCTCCATGAAGGTGTGCCAGACAGTCTCTCTTCTTCTTCTTGTTCTTGTTCTGCTTGGATTCTTCTTATGAGTCTTATTTGTGTGGATAATGGTCTAGCCTCCATGAAGGTGTGCCAGACACTCTTACTGTTCTACTTATTGTTCTGCTTGGATTCTTCTTCTTCTGAGTCTTATTTGTCTGGATAATGGTCTAGCCTCCATCAAGGTGTGCCAGACACTCTCTCTTCTTGTTCTGCTTGGATTTTCTTCTTCTGATTCATTTGTCTGGATGAGGTTGCAGCCTCCATCAAGGTGTACCAGACACTCTCATTCTTGTTTTTGTTCCGCTTGGATTCTTCTTCTAACTCTTGTTAACTCTAACTCTTAACTAATTTGTCTGGATGATGTTCCAGCCTCCATCAGGGTGTGCCAGACGCTCTCATTGTTCTTGTTCATTATTATGACAGTCCAGCCTCCTTCAATGTGCGCTGAATTGAAGTTTCTTACTTAATTCAGCTAAGTCTTTGTGTGATTGATTATTTTATGGACAGATTATAAAGTTAATGATTCTAATTACCTCTGCCCTGATATAACTGTAATGGCTGACTGGGCGTGAAACACCCAGTTACTTATTTACTTACTCATAACCTCAACATCTATTCAGGAGAGATAATTGATGCATCCATGCATTGACAAACATATGAATATTTTCTGATGCTGTTTCAGTGAGATCATTGAAACTGCGTAATTTTCATCTTTATCAAACATTACACAGGGTTAGTTGGCCGTTGCCCATTTCAAGGTCATGAGAGAGTGTGAGAAAAAGAAACAAATGGAGGTTGTAATGGCCCCCTTTTTGGGCGTCATCAGTTTAGCCTTTGCCTCCCTTGGTACGGTGCTTGACAGGACGCCAAAATCCAGCGCCGTCTTGTCGTTGCAGTACAAGATCCCCGATGAGCAGGAGGAACGGGACATGGAGCAGGAGCACCCTCTCATCGACTACACCCCCCCACACCTCATCAACCGCCTCATCTCCGACATCGGTGTCCTGCCACCCGGCGCCATCCTGGATGAGATGCTGAGCTTGTACCACTGACCGGACTCAGAACTGCCTGCTTAGTCCGTCAGAGAGAGAGAGAGCAGTGTGCATCTTTGTGTGGGGTCCGGAACTTCTGCAGTGTGGACGTAGTCTGTCAAAGTGAGTCAGAGAGAGAGAGAGAGAGCAGTGTGCATCTTTGTGTGGGGTCCGGAACTTCCGCAGTGTGGATGTAGTCTGTCAAAGTGAGTCAGAGAGAGAGAGAGAGCGCAGTGTGCATCTTTGTGTGGGGTCCGGAACTTCTGCAGTGTGGATGTAGTCTGTCAAAGTGAGTCAGAGAGAGAGAGAGAAAGCAATGTGCATCTTTGTGTGTGGTCCGGAACTTCTGCAGTGTGGATGTAGTCTGTCAAAGTGAGTCAGAGAGAGAGAGAGAAAGCGCAGTGTGCATCTTTGTGTGGGGTCCGGAACTTCTGCAGTGTGGATGTAGTCTGTCAAAGTGAGTCAGAGAGAGAGAGAGAGAGAGCTGTCAAAGTGAATCAGAGAGAGAGAGAGAGCACAGTGTGCATCTTTGTGTGTGGTCCGGAACTTCTGCAGTGTGGATGTAGTCTGTCAAAGTGAGTCAGAGAGAGGCTGTGTTTGTATGTGTTTGTATCTTTGTGTGTGGTCAGGAACTTCTGCAGTGTGGATGTAGTCTGTCAAAGTGTCAAAGTGAGTCAGAGAGAGGCTGTGTTTGTATGTGTTTGTCAGTTTGCATCTTTGTGTGTGGTCCTCAACTTTGGCTGCTGATCTGATGCCACAGTGTGTGTACTTAGTCCACCAGAGTGAGACAGAGGGTGTGTTGCATTTGTTGATCTGTATGTGATCCTACCGCTCACCTGATGACACAGTGAGACAGAGGGTGTGTTGCATTTGTTGATCTGTATGTGATCCTACCGCTCACCTGATGACACAGTGAGACAGAGGGTGTGTTGTGGTTGTTTGTGTCTGTATGCGATGATGAATTTGTACCACTGACCTGATGTGACACAGTGAGACAGAGGGTGTGTTGTGGTTGTTTGTGTCTGTATGCGATGATGAATTTGTACCACTGACCTGATGTGACAGTGTGTGTGTGTCTGCATGTGTGTGTGCAGGCGTGTGTCTTGTGTCTGTGTGTTTATCACTGTATGTCATGCAGCAGCGGGTTGACTGATGTCGTGTTGCCCTGATGTGACGGTGTGTGTGTGTTTGTGTGTGTGTGTGCAGGCATGTATCTGTGTCTGTGTGTTTATCACTGTATGTCATGCAGCAGCGGGTTGACTGGTGTCGTGTTGCAGAGCGATGTTTCAGTGTGTAAGCGAAGGCCTTGCCGACCCTCCAAGTGATGAGTTTGTTTGTATGACTATGGGCTTTGGCAGTTGTCACTTGTGTGATTGTTCCTCTTGTGTGCGTAGTGTACCAGGTGTGCACCGTTCATGCAAGTGGACATTGCATACATAGTAATATACTGGGCATTGTGTACTCAGCATCCATTGCAGACTCAAGCACACATTGCACACTCAAATCTTGAATGTGGACTAAAGATGAGCATTGTGTACTAAAGTGTGCATTGTGTACTTAAGTGCGCATTGTGTAGAGTACATTTTGTGGTGTAGGCTGCATTATGTGGTGAGTATTGTGTACTCAGGTGTGCAATGACATTTTTTAAATTAAAGTCCTTTATCATGTACCATTGCCCTGATATAACCATCATGTTTGACTGGGCATTAAAAATCGGTTGTCTATCTTATAATGTACTGTGTAGTAGAATTTGGATACAAGATAATCCTCTGAACCAACAACATTATTTTCCTAAATATTGGTGTCTTTAAATTAGTTTTATTTGTTAAAAACTTTGCCTTGAATTCTTTAAAAAAGAAAAAAGTTTTATACATCAAAGTTTTCCCATTTCACTGAAGAAAACACATATAATTACAGTTGTCTGAATCTTTAAAGTTCATTTCATTCACCAGTGTTGTTGGACCTTGTGTGTGTGTGTGTGTGTGTGGGGGGGGGGGGGGGGGGGGGAGAGAGAGAGAGAGAGAGAGAGAAGAATCTCTGCATTTAGATGGACACTACCACCACAGAGATTCTTCCACAACAGTGCTCTTCCTCACACATTGCATTCCATGACTTACCTGCCCCTTCCTTTCATTTTCTGGTCAGCATCTGGACCTACCACACATCAATCACTGTCCTGTTTGTGTCTCTTTTAAGCAAGTTCCTTTGATCCAGGTTCTGCTGCACAATGATTATAACTGCTTTTCTCTCTTCATCAGCCTGACTGGTACTGGGGGGAAATAAAATACATAGCACTTGTGTGTGTGTGTGTGTGTGTGTGTGTGTGTGTGTGTGTGTGTGTGTGAGAGAGAGAGAGAGAGAGAAGGGGCTGGGACTGAATGACTGAAATTTCTTACACAGCGATGAAGACTGAGTCACAAACGCTTGTTGTGTATCCTGCTGACATTCAATATAAAAACACTCTAGCAGTAAAATAAATATAAATTAAAATGAAACCCAGAAAGAAGACGGAAAAGGGAGACTGAAATGAAGGCAGCTAACTACAAATATCAAAAGCAATTAAATGAATTTGAACATATTTTTTAATTTGGTTTCAAAATAGAAGAAAAATACCCAGGGGTAGGAATACAAAAAATAATAAGACATGTACCATCAACTGAACACTGTGGTACTTTGAAGAACAAGCACACGTGAAGCAAAGCAAGACAAAAGTGCAGGGGAAAGACAAAGACAAAAGAGGTGGTAAGATCAGCTGTCACACCTCAATACACGACACAAACACTGCATTTTGGAACTGAGGCATAAAACTGTTCCGATAAAAATGCAGCAATTATCAAAATGATACATGACGACACCAGTGAACAGAAACTAAGAACAGCTGAGAGTACATAAGAACCATTCAACAAATTAAAAACATTCATTCAATATTTAGCACTCCAGGACTGAAAGCTCAACATACAACAGCCATTCAGATTTTAACACCGCATTCGACATACAATATTCAACACGGACATTTTCGCCCTAATATAACCGCATTGGTTGACTGGGCGTAAAACACCAATTTACTGACTGGGCGTAAAACACCAATTTACTTACTTACTTGCAGGTATTAGCAGTCAGCGCGAGTTACCCAACATCAGGCCATCACACAGAGGACAAGCGAGAAAACTGATAGTCCTTCGACCGACCATGTTGCTTTACGTCCACAGAAGCGAGGTTGCGGGGGGGGGGGGGGGGGGGACAAAAGAATGAACTCGACGCACGAAGACGAGACCGTTGTCTAGCGGACCCTGCATGCGATAGTCACCGGCATTGCTGTTTCACTCCTCTGGAGGTCACAAGCAACTGCCAAGGCTCGGGCACTTTCTGCAGCGGGAACTTGATCTCCTTCTGGAACCCTGACAATCGATAGTCCTTCACTCTTGGACACCTTTAAGTACTCCTTTACCTCTTCTTCTTCCCTGTAGTGTCCAACACTCCGAAGGCTCTGGCACTTTCAGTGCATGCTGGGTTATTTTGGCGTTTCCATAATCCACCGATCTCTGACATGGACCATTAACGTGTGTATGGGATATTTTTGCATGCGTATACACATGCATCTGGAACTCCATTCCTTCCACCGTTTCCTTCTCGGAAATGAACATGACGCCTTCAAACGCTGTGTAGAATGCTAGTAAGTAAGTAAGCATGGTGCTTAACGTCCACAGAAACCATAAGGCTTATTAGGGACGGGGAGAAGAGGAGAGGGAGATTATATACCTATCGCTATACTGTCTCTACCAGAATGGCTCCTGCATTAAGATGGGCAGCAATGAGAGCCATTTTAAAGTTTCATTAATTGTGAGGGAAGAAACCACAAGATGGTGTCCACAGACCACAACGTTTGAAGAAAGAAGAGCCGAAGCAGAATCGAGCCGATGTCTTTCTGCTTACCAGCCTAACGCCTTACCGCTAGGCCAAACGCCTCACAGAAGGCTGGGTGAGCCCCTCCCCCCCCCCACACACACACACCAGTCCTATGCCACCCCTGTGGACTACGGTAACTCGGACTGTTGGGCTTACCACACTCCTACTGCTACTACTACGAAGTTGAACACAAGTATATACAACAACCATCAACAAAATGATGTTGGCCGCTTTGCGGAAGAAGAAGAAGAAGAATTCGCAGTCAACACGCAGCGTTGAACATGACCTTGGCCTGCATTGACTGAACCGGACCGGCCGCGTGGCCGGAAAGGGCATGTCGCGGACCTGCTGTGACGTCACCACTCCCAGGATCTCAGGCCAGCCGAGACTCGAGGTGGGGCAGTCTCGGCAGACTTGGAACCCCGAGAGAGGTGGGGGTGTTGAACGTGATGGCGGTGGGTCCTGAGGCTTGTCAACCAGCTGCCCGCTACCATCCTTCTTCCTTTCCGTTTGAAGTCTTTTCACAAACATGAGATTAGACTGATCTTACGGTCATCAAGACAACAACGTGTGTCAACAAACTACACCATAACAACAACAGACATGAGCAACCACTTGCCGCTTGCAACCAGTCCGTCCGTCCAGAGACGCTGCAATATCTCTGGTCACTCACGCCCTCCGCTGCCCACGGTGACGTCATGGTCAGCTTTGCTTCCGGGGGACGGAAGGACGTCATGCAGTCACTGACAAACTCAGCCTCTGTGCTGGCACCATCCCGCTCCGCAGCAAATGAGAGACAGCAGCAACAACACCGACAGTAACAACGACAACACTGACTACAGGGATCGCCAACCTTATCGTCAACATCAGTATATATAGATACAAGAACAGCGATAGTGACAACATGGACTATAGGGCCAACATCAGTATATACAAGAACACCAATAGTGACAACATAAACTATAGGGCCAACATCAGTATATACAAGAACACCAATAGTAGCAACAGCAGCAACTGGCAACATGAACTGTAGGGCCAACATCAGTATATACAAGAACACCGACAGTGACAACATCAACAATAGGGCCAACATCAGTATATACAAGAACACCGACAGTGACAACATGGACTAGAGGGCCAACATCAGTATATACAAGAACACCAACAGTGACAGCAGCAACTGACAACAGGGACTATGGGGCCAACATCAGTATAATTAT
>JABMCL010002076.1:442500-447500 GCA_018857735.1 Alviniconcha marisindica
AGAGAGAGAGAGAGAGAGAGAGAGAGTGTGTGTGTGTGTGTGAGTGCGTGCGCGCGTGCTGTCTAAAATCTAAGACGACTCTTAGGAAAAAGACCTACTGTATCGACCACGCTATGTGTAATGGTCGTTTAAATGTCAGATCTGTAATCAGTTTGTCAGACTTGAACAGCGGGTCAACCCTTCGTGATGTCATTAAGTCGATTTTTACTCTCCTTCATTTCCAAGTCAACGCTTTCCATTTTAGTTTAAAAAAAATCTTCCCTAATGATGCATGCGCACGTGTCAGTGCATGCATGAGTGCCTGAGTTCGTGCGATGTGTGTGTGTGTGTGTGTGTGTGTGTGTGTGTGTGTGTGTGTGTGTGTGTGTGCGTGTGTGTGTGTGTCGTCTGTTTGTGTGTGTGTGTTGTGTGTGTGTGTGTTGGTGTGTGTGTTGTGTGTTGTTGTGTGGGTGTGGGGCGTCTTTGGTGTGTGTGTGTGTGTGGTTTGTGTGTTTTTCTTGTGTGTGTGATGTGTGTGTGTGCGTCTTTGTGTGTATGTGTGTCTGTCTGTCTTTGTGTGTCTGTCTGTCTGTCTTTGTGTGTTTGTGTTTGTGTGTGTGTGTGTGTATGTGAATAAAATTAATATTTAAAAAAAGTATACTGCGCCTCTTCCAGTGTAAAACCGAGCTCCAAGCACAGCATGTTGTCACATCAGCTTATCATTTTATCACATCATATTAGCTAAGTAACACATGCATAAAAACAACGTCACATCAGTCACATGGCAGATAAGAAACACATGCATAAAAAACAATGACTCATCAGTCACAAAGTAGCTAAGAAACACGTGCATAAAAACAAAGTCAAGTCAGTCTGATAGTAGCTAAAAAACACATGCATAAAAAACAACGTCAAATCAGTTTCATGCATATTTAAGATACACAGGCATAAAAAAAGTCACATCAGTCTTGTAGTAGCTAAGAAACACATACATAATAAAACAACGTCACATCAGTCACAAAGTAGCTAACACCTGCATATAAAAAAAAACACACACGTGACATCAGTCTCATAGTAGCTAAGAAACGCATGCATAAAACCTACGTCACATCAGTCACATAGTGGCTAAGAAACACATGCATAAAAACAGTGTCACATTAATCACATAGTAGATAAGAAACACATGCATAAAAACAGCGTCACATCAGTCACATAGTAGATAAGAAACACTTGTATAAAGAAATATGAATAAAAACAGCGTGCATTAATAAAATTGTGTAATTATGATTAAATTAATATGCGCGAGCAAGCAATTACATACCGTCACGCGCACATGTCGTGAACAGTCCTTGCATTTTAAAAGACATAAGAAAATAAGGAATGAGATAATAGCAAATGAACAGTTTTGGATCAATAAGACAGCATGCATGTGACAACAAATTAACTGACGCAATTTGGATTAATCTCAAAGACACAAGCTTTCCATTAGACATTCCCATACACCCATAAAGGCATACAAGTTATTCATTTAAATGGCAGCTGAGCAACAGGACAAATGGAAACAAAAAATGAACACACACACACACCGCGTAGAAACAAACACATACACACGCACACACGCACGCACGCACGCACGCACGCACGCACGCACCACACACACACACACACACACACACACACACCACACACACACACACACACACGACACGCACACACACCGTAGAACACACCCCACACACACACACACACACACACACACACACACACACACACACACACACACACACATCGCGTAGAAATACACACGCACACACACACACACACACACACACACACACACACACACACACACACACACACACACACACACACACTCAAGCGCGCGTTTTAGCCAGCTTTTTCAATGTGTTTAAAAGAGCAGTCCTGTGAATCAGTAATCCAGTCACTCTATGAAAGAACGCGACGGTGCTCAGTAGGTCTAGGAGCCGGTTTGGCCCAGCAGTAAGGCGTTAGGCTGGTAAGCAAAAAGAACCTCGGTTCGATTCCGCCTCGACTCTACTCTCCCTTCAAAAGTTGTGTCCTGCTGTGGACACTGTCTTGTGATTGTGTCCCTCACAATTAATGCTGTCGTCGCTGCCCATCTGTTTGTCGACGTCATTCCGGTGGTGAGAGTGTAGCGATATGTGTAGTCTCCCTCTCCTCCTACGACCTGGGACCTCGGTCCCCGCAGTGCCTCTTCGGGGACAACTCGGCGTTAAACAACATTAACCATACCAGTGGGAGAGAGCGCAGTGGAGAAACTGTGCAAGCCATGATGCTTCAACCCAGCGAGCAACAGGCGGGAACAGAGTGCTCACGGTGACCGCCTGACCACGAGGACACCGCCCTACGTGACCCCTTTCTTCTCCGCGGCTAGCACGTGCGCCTCGTGTCTGTGGTGGACATGAGTCAACCGGCCTGTCGCCATCCTGGCTGCTGTGGACATGAGTCATCCGGCCTGTCGCCATCTTGGCTGCTGTGGACATGAGTCATCCGGCCTGTCGCCATCTTGGCTGCTGTGGACATGAGTCATCCGGCCTGTCGCCATCTTGGCTGCTGTGGACATGAGTCATCCGGCCTGTCGCCATCTTGGCTGCTGTGGACATGAGTCATCCGGCCTGTCGCCATCTTGGCTGCTGTGGCAGTTAGCGCGTGGACACAGGCAGTGACCGCCATGAAGTCCAGTGGTGCACGTGGCACGTGCAGTGCTGCTCACCTCTCTCTCGTCGTCTGGTTTGCCGCTGCTCCCGTGTGGTGTCGTGCTGTGGCCGCTGTTGTGTCCACGTCGGACTCTGAGGGGGGTCAGAACACCACGACTGGAGACCCCTTCACACAGCAGGTGACGGAGTTAGTTTTCCTGGCTGTGGGGGGAGGGGGGTTGTCGGGCGTGTGTGTGTGTGTGTGTAGTGTGTGGTGTAGTGGTGTGTGTGTGTGTGTGGTGTGTGGTGTGGTGTAGTGTTTGTGTGTGTGTGTGGTGTGGTGTGTGGTGTGTGTGTGTGTGTGGTGTGGTGTAGTGTGTGTGTGTGTGTGTGGTGTTGTGTGTGTGGTGTGTGTGGTGTGGTGTGTGTGTGAGTGTGTGGTGGTGTGTGTGTGTGTGTGTGTGTGTGTGTGTGTGTGGTGTGTGTGTGTGTGTGTGTGTGTGTGTGTGTGTGGTGTGTGTGTGTGTGTGTGTGTGTGGTGTGTGTAGTGTGTGTGTGTGTGGTGGTGTGTGTGTGTGTGTGGTGTGTGTGGTGGTGTGTGTGTGTGTGTGGTGTGTGTGTGGTGGTGTGTGTGTGTGTGTGGTGTGTGTGTGGTGTGTGGTGGTGTGGGTAGGGGTGCGGGGGGTGGGGGTGGGGGTGGGCATGGATTGTACAAAAATGTGGACCAACTCCTGAAGCATTGTAAAGTATTGTGAACGAAACCGAGGCTGCCTGGCTTGCTTTCAGTAAGCTTACTATTGTCCCATCTGCTGACAGAACATATACCCTAATAAATCCACACTGTTCTTTCTGGCGCACAGAACGGAGCATTGACCGTAGGGCCCCCTGGGAACGTCGGAAAAGAGACTGTCCTGAGACACTCTGTCAGACCAGACGACGACAATGGCACCTTGAATCCCACAACGTTGCAGACACCTCCAGAGCTGGGGCCGCGAGCAGTCGCGCCCACCCGTCCGTGTGCCAACGTCAGTGTGCACACTCCCACCACCACCACATCCACACCCACCACCGACAGTGTGCACAGTCAAACCACCTCCACACACACCAACGACACTGTGCACAGTCACACCACCTCCACACCCACCACCGACACTGTGCACAGTCACACCACCTCCACACCCACACCCACCACCGACACTGTGCACAGTCACACCACCTCCACACCCACACCCACCACCGACACTGTGCACAGTCACACCACCTCCACACCCACACCCACCACCGACACTGTGCACAGTCACACCACCTCCACACCCCACCACCGACACTGTGCACAGTCACACCACCTCCACACCCACACCCACCACCGACACTGTGCACAGTCACACCACCTCCACACCCACACCCACCACCGACACTGTGCACACTCACACCACCTCCACAGAAGGCGGGTTGAGACTAACCCCCCCTCAAGACACTTTGCAGAATCCACACAACATGCAATTTCCATTCCCTCCCAGCGATGCCATACAGAATCAAACCACTTCCGCACGGAGCCTGTCCACTCCAGTCCCCACCCAGACCTCTAGGGTGAATGGAGACACCTTCCTGGATAACGTGACCCTGTCTTCCCGGAACATGGCTGACTGTCTGGCCAGGAGGGGACGTCTTTACTTCTCAGCCTACCGGGTGTCCATCACCTACATCAGAGAAGTGAATCAAGCAGGTATGTCTAGGTGGTCGGCCTTTATTCGCTTACTCTATAGTCCTTCTGTCTGGAACTCACTGACACTTCCCATCTCTTCTGGAATTTCGTTTCTTCAAGCAGTAAATATATTTCTACTATACCGGTATATAGCTCAGTCAGAATTCCATGTGTATGCTGTGTGTGTGTGTGTGTGTGTGTGTGTGTGTGGTGTGTGTGTGTGTGTGTGTGTGTGTGTGTGTGTGTGTGTTCGGAAATGGTGGAAGGTGGGGGTAGGGTGGAGGGTGATATTTTTGGGCGAAGACGCTTTTAGTTCGTCTGAATTACTGCAATTACTAGTGTTATCTTCATTGTTTCGAGAGCTGCGTCTGTGCTCCATGCATCATTGCATCGATCTTACTCTGTCTGAGGTCTTCAAGACCTAAATATAATGCCCCAACAATCAGTTACTTCATTCTACTGATTCTTGTTTTTATTACTTCTGATTTTTTCATTACTTCTTCTGATTTGTTCATTACTTCTTGATTTTTTATTATTACTCCGGTTAAGGTCTTCCAGACCTAAATGTCATGCTCCAGCAATCAATTATTTCCTCCTCCTCCTTCTTCTTCTTTTGTTGACCTCTCTCTCTCTCTCTC
>JABMCL010002076.1:450000-475000 GCA_018857735.1 Alviniconcha marisindica
ATCGTCTTGATTGATCGTGAGCGGACAAGCGTCTGTTGCCAGGTCATATAGCAGCTGAACATGTTGGCTGGCTGGTTGGCTGGGTGGTGGGAAGGTCTTGTCAGTTGTTGGTGGGCTGGCTGGACGAGTGCAGGGTTGGTTGATTAGTTGGCTGGTTAGATGCTTGTTTGGTGGCTTGGTTGGCTGGTCGTTGTGGTTCACCGACGTCAGATGCACATTTCGTCCATGGCACCGACCTGACTGTAGGTCTGGCCCTGTGGTGACCCGAATCGGTTGACGGGCCGTTGAAATCCCCGAACCCTGGTCTTGCAGGATACATCCAGAGCCCGGGCTGGGAGAAGGGCCTGAAGTACCCGGCCATGATGGAGAGCAGAGTCACCCTCACGCCCCCTTCCGGTCACGTGACCTTAATCAGTTTCCGGCAGCTGTACCTGGAGAAGCCGTGCAACTACGACAGCCTGTCGCTCTTCCAGGAAACCGCCTCGGCGGCCCACCTGCTGTGGCGGGTGTGCGGGGAGGTGGCCCCGCCTCCGCAGTTGCACCGGGCCACCCAGCTGCACGTGCACTTCGTCAGCGACTTCAACGTCCAGTTTGGTGGCTTCCGGATGTTCTTTTCTTTCCACGAGGTTCGGGACTGGGTGGGGTAGGGTGGTTAGTGTGTGTGTGTGTGTGTGTGTGTGTGTGTGTGTGTGTGTGTGTGTGTGTGTGCGTGCGTGTGTGTGTGTGTGTGTGTGTGTGTGTGTGTGTGTGTGTGTGTGTGTGTGTGTGTGTGGGTGGAGGTGTGTGTGCGTGCGTGCGTCTGTGTGTGTGTGTGTGTGTGTGTGTGTGTGTGTGTGTGTGTGTGTGTGTGAGAGAGAGCGAGAGAGAGAGAGAGAGAGAGAGAGAGAGAGAGAGCGCGTGAGTATCCAAGGATTGTAATTGAGGTTCATTTAGACCTAACATCGAGTCCTTGCTAAACTACTAATTAAGTGAAAAATGGAGAAAAATAAAATTTGATCTTTACAAACTCGATTAATATTTATACAGGAAAAACAATATACAAACAAGTAAAACATAATACTACCACTATTAATAGTAAGAGAGAGAGAGAGAAAAGGAGTGTGTGTGTGTGTGTGTGTGTTTTATGCATAAGATAATTATTTATGATTGTACATTTTTTGAGGTTCGCACTATTTGCTAGTTATTTTGTGTAAAATAAAGATAATCTCTATATTGTGTAAGCTTACACGTATTTTTCCTACTTTTTCCTACTTATAATGTTCAGTGCTTGAACCGCAGCAGATGCTTTCTGTAGCTACGTTATTATTATTACTACGGCATTATCATAATGTGGACTGTTGCATGCGTCCAAAAAACAAAACAAAAAAAAAACAAAAAATCACAAAAAATACCGAAAACACTTCATGGCGCAGATTGAACAGATGAACATTATTTCGAACAATCGGCGTTAGTCAGAGAGCTCGCTTCGCCCTTTCCCGAGCGTAAGATTACCCCGTGTGTGTGTGTGTGTGTGTGTGCAGGCTTCCTCAAAACCGGAACAGACGTCAAATGGTCAGTGGAACTGCTCAGTGCCTCACTGGCCTGATTTCCAGCGTCACTTCCGGTGCAACCTAGAAACGGAATGTGCGTCGGGTGAAGACGAAGAGAACTGTCCGTATGGCCACTGCGGCCCTGGCCGTCTTTCTGCTGGTACAGTCTGTCCCTTGATTATGTGTCCGTCCGTCTGTTTGTCTGTCCGTACACCCACAGAGACCTGAACTTCTCAATGGTGGTGTAATCTGTAAATAATAATACATAAGATGTCTATAACGCTATTCTCCACTGAGCGAGCTCAACGTGTGTGTGTGTGTGTGTGTGTGTGTGTGTGTGTGTGTGTGTGTGTGTAGAGAGAGAGAGAGAGAGAGAGAGAGAGAGAGAGAGAGAGAGAGAGAGAGAGAGAGTTGATTTTCTCTCTCTGTCTCTCCGTCCGTACAGCCACTGTCAGTTTTGAAGCTTTGTGTATTTTATTCATTTCTTGCCTTACTGGCAACTCCAAATCGTTACTGATGTTAAAAAGAGCTCCTTACCTGCATTTCTAACAAACCTGCCGGATCGTTATTTGCCTTACTGACACACTTCTGTACTAATTGTTACCCGCATTTATCGACCACCGACGAAATCGTTATTTCCTGACACTTTAAAGGAAGCCAGTGTTACGTCTTGGTGGACCCGGGCCATGACGTCACGTGGAACGAGGCTTTCATTGGCTGCATCACGCGCGGCACGCGCCTTGTCAGCCTCAACACGGCGCAGGAGTGGAGTGACGTCACGGGCGTGCTCTCCATGGGCAGGTTGTCACGACGGGTGTACATCGGGCTGAAGTCGCCTTCCTCCACTCTCTCGCCCATGTAAGTTATTATGACCCACTTTTTGACCCACTCTCTCGCCCATGTAAGTTCTTTTTACCCACTCTCTCGCCCATGTAAGTTATTATGACCCACTTTTTGACCCACTCTCTCGCCCATGTAAGTTATTATGACCCACTTTTTGACCCACTCTCTCGCCCATGTAAGTTCTTTTTACCCACTCTCTCGCCCATTTAAGTTATTCTTTACCCACTCTCTCGCCCATGTAAGTTATCTTTCCCACTCTCTCTCTCTCCCATGTACCTTTCCAACTCTCTCTCGCCCATGTAAGTTATTTTTACCCACTCTCTCGGCGCCTGGATGTAAGCTATCTTCCCTACGCAGTCGCCTGGATGTAAGTTATCTTTCCCACTCTCTCGCCTGGATGTGGGTCATCTTCCTCCGCTCTCGCTTTTGTAACTTGTAAGTCATCTTCCCCACTCTGTCGCCCGAAAAAAATTGTTCATTCGCTTATCAGCTGTCTTTATCAGGTTTTTGTAAGTTATAAACTCTTTCCGTTTCCAGCTTTTGTCGGCATCGCCCTCAGATAACCGTCATGGTTGAGCGGCTGGGCGTTAAAAGTCAGTTGTCTGTCGTTTGTCGGCTGTATAGGTACAGGAACGCGTGGCAATGGGTAGACAACTCCATCGCTTTCTACACACGCCACCTGGCGGCGGCAGTGATGAGCCCGGCTTGCGGAGCCTTCCCCGAGGGCAACGTGACGCTGGCAGAGCTGGGGGAGTGTAACAAAGCCGCCACAGCGCATTATCTGTGTGAATTTCCCCTCCCCACCGAAAACGGCCTCCACGGTGGAGATGAGAAAGCACAGGCCTCCATCCTGCTCTCACTTCCTCGGGATCAAAACTTTGACTCCATCGGCCACCCCGTCATCTGTCCCCAAGGTCACACGACGCACGGCTTCTTGGCTTGTGACGTAGCCAGCTCGTGCTGGGCAGACAACTACGTCATCAGCAGCGAGGGGTTGGGTGTTGCTGGGGCGTCATGCGCGGCGCCCCTGACGTCACTTCCGCCGTTGTTCCTGTGCAGCAACGGACGGGAGCGCGTGCCGTACACGCTGGTGTGCGACCATCGCCGGGACTGTGGCGACGACAGCGACGAGGATTTCTGCCTCTTCCCGCGGTGTCCTGCTGGCTCACAGCTACAGTGCACCAACCGACAGGTGGGCCGCGTGGCTACTGACAATAACTACTGTACATGCCAACCGCTACCTGTTTGATATGTGTGTGTGTGTGTGTGTGTGTGTGTGTGTGTGTGTGTGTGCGTGCGTGTGCGTGTGTGTGTGTGTGTGTGTGTGTGTGTGTGTGTGTGTGTGTGTGTGTGTGCGTGCGTGTGTGTGTGTGTGTGTGTGTGTGTGTGTGTGTGTGTGTGCGTGTGCGTGTGTGTGTCAGATGGGGGCGGGGGTGGGGACTGGGAGGGAGGGAATTAAGGGTAGGTAGTAACATAATGATTCATTTTCTTTATATATTGCTGCTTCTCATATGGCACATGTACTTGTATATTATACATTGTTAGTTGTCTTAATTATATGTACTATGTTTGTGAAACTTAGAAAACGTTGGAGAATGTTGTAAAGCGCAGTGAGTTTGGGTACACCAGAGAATAGCGCTATACAAAAATGATCTATTATTATTTCATAACAACAGTAATAACCATAATAACACTCCCAACAATACACTAATATTGTGCCAGAAGTGCAAGTGGCTCTTACAGCTAAACACACACGCGCCCTACGTATGTGGCGTCGAATGAAGAGACAGTGTAAACTGGCGCATTGTTGTATGATGTACACAGAATGTGCGTGCCGAGACAGCAACAGTTTCACGTGACATCAGCCATGCAACAAGCAAATAGCGCTGTAAGTACGCTACTTCGACTGATACTCAAAAACGCACTATAAAAGGCTAGTCACTCATTCACGATCACGTGCGACATGAGCGTGATGAGTATTCTCGAGAGCAGAGAACAGCGCCATATAAAATCGATCAATTAGTCATTTGTGTTACAGACTGTTGGGTTACAGTGTTGCGTTACTGACTGTTGGGTTACAGTGTTTTGTTTCAGAGTGTTGCGTTACTGTGTGGGTTATATACAGAGTGTTGGGTTACAGTGTTTTGTTTCAGAGTGTTGCGTTACAGTGTGGGTTACATACAGAGTGTTGGGTTACAGTGCGTGAAGCTGGGAGCGCGCTGTGACGGAATGACTCAATGCACGGACTCCTCGGACGAAGATGAATGCGCCAAGGTGATTAACAGCCAGGTCATCCAGTTACCTCCCCCTGCCATAGTCACACTGGACGGTCGCGGGGGGGTCAAGGTCACTGCCCTCAACCTTTCCGCTCTGGCTGGTGACCCAGCAGCCCTTTGCCCGGACACCCACTTCCGGTGTCCGGGGGGCGGTTACTGCCTGCCGGTGTACGTGCGCTGTAACGGTGTGCACGACTGCCCGGGCCGTGAGGACGAGGCGGGGTGCGCCAGCTCCACGTGTCCGGGGTTCTACCGCTGCCGGGCCTCCACCGTGTGTCTGCACGCGCAGCACGTGTGTGACGGCATCTTCCAGTGCCCTCGCCAGGACGACGAGCTCTTCTGCCGCCCGGCCTGTTCCCCGAGCTGCACGTGCCACGGACTGGCAGCCACGTGTCGCGAGGCCTTCCCCGCCGTCCACCACCCAGACCTCCGCTTCCTGGATGCCAGCGGGACGGGGATGTCTCAGCTGGACCTCGTGCACAACGCCATGCTGGTTCACCTCAGTCTGGCCAGCTGCCGGCTGCAGCACGCGCGTAACTTCACCTTCCCCAACCTCAGGAGCTTGGACCTGAGCAACAACTCTGTTACTCACATCGCCGTTCGCCACTTGAGGGCGATGCCCAGCTTACGGACGTTGGTTTTGTCGCGAAACCCCCTCGCGTCCTTGTTCTACGATTACGCGACTTCGTCCGCGCCGCCGTTTCGGTCCCTGCGTCACCTGGACTTGTCCGAGGTCCGAATACTCAAGTTGAGCTCCTCGATCTTCCAACCCTTCCCCGGACTGCACGAGCTGAACCTGTCCGCTTGTGACGTGGAGGAGACGGACAACTTCCGGAGTCTGGCCAAGCTCCGAGTGCTGGACCTGCGAGGTTGTCCCTTGTCCACCTTCCCCGGCGACGTGTTTGAAGGACTGAGCAAGCTGCAGGCGCTCTTCGCTGACAACTACAAGCTCTGCTGCCCGGCCACGCTGCCCGACGACTTTGCCCTCGGCAACTGCCTCGCGCCCTTCAACGAGCTGTCGTCCTGCGATGCTCTGCTGAGGTCGGACATCTACCGGGTCTTTCTGGCCGTCTTCGCGGCCTTGTCTCTTCTCGGCAACCTCGGCAGCTTCGTGTCCCGCGTCTTCCTCCACAGGACACCCAACGAATCGGGGTTCGCCATTTTCGTGACCCATCTGTGTCTGTCGGACTTTCTGATGGGTCTGTACCTGGCCATGGTGGGGGTGGCGGACAGGCTGTACCGGGGCAGCTACGTGCTGGCAGACACAGCCTGGCGACACAGCGCGGTCTGCAAGGCGGCCGGCTTCCTCTCTCTACTGTCCAGCGAGGTGTCCGCCTTCCTCATCTGCCTCATCACCCTCGACAGATTCCTCGTGCTTCGCTTCCCCTTCAGCACCGTTCGGTTCCACAAGCCCTCGGCCAACTGGGCGTGTCTGCTCGTCTGGCTCACCGGGCTGGCGCTGGCCGCCGCCCCGCTCCTCCCCTGGACCGCCCACTGGCGCTTCTACAGCCAGACCGGCATCTGCATCCCGCTGCCCGTTACCAGGAGCGACGACTTCGCCGGCCAACACTACGCCTTCGCCGTCGTCATCGTCGTCAACTTCGTCCTCTTCATGCTGATCGCAGCCGGGCAGGCCTTCGTCTACACCTCCGTCCGGGCCAACAGCATGTCCGCCTCGGAGTGCAGCAAGAAGTCGGTAGACGCCAGCATCGCCCGCCGCCTCATCACAGTGGCCATGTCCGACTTCCTCTGCTGGTTCCCCATCGGCTTGCTGGGCCTGCTGGCCGCCCAGGGCGTGGCGGTGCCGAGCGAGGTCAGCGTGGCCATGGCCATCCTCGTGCTGCCCGTCAACTCGGCGCTCAACCCCTTCCTCTACACGCTCAACAGGGCGCTGGAGCACCGGCGTCGTGCGCAGGAACTCAAGCTGAAGAAGCTGTGGATGGCGCGGGCCGCTGCGTCGGACGTCTCAGTGGCGCCCAGAGGTTGAAGATCATGTTGGGGGACATACTGGGGACACGGATGGCGTGTCTACGATCACTGTGTCTGTGTGGTGGCTAGAGATTGAGGATCATGTTGGGGGACACGGATGGCGTGTCTACGATCACTGTGTCTGTGTGGTGGCTAGAGGTTGAGGATCATTGGGGGACACGGATGGCGTGTCTACGATCACTGTGTCTGTGTGGTGGCTAGAGGTTGAGGAACATACTGGGGACACGGATGGCGTGTCTACGATCACTGTGTCTGTGTGGTGGCTAGAGGTTGAGGAACATCTTGGGGGGCACGGATGGCGTGTCTACGATCACTGTGTCTGTGTGGTGGCTAGAGAGTTGAGGAACATACTGGGGGGCACGGATGGCGTGTCTACGATCACTGTGTCTGTGTGGTGGCTAGAGGTTGAGGAACATACTGGGGACACGGATGGCGTGTCTACGATCAGTGTGTCTGTGTGGTGGCTAGAGATTGAGGAACATACTGGGGACACGGATGGCGTGTCTACGATCACTGTGTCTGTGTGGTGGCAGATTGAGGAACATACTGGGGGGCACGGATGGCGTGTCTACGATCACTGTGTCTGTGTGGTGCCTAGAGATTGAGGAACATACTGGGGACACGGATGGCGTGTCTACGATCACTGTGTCTGTGTGGTGGCCTAGAGATTGAGGAACATACTGGGGGACACGGATGGCGTGTCTACGATCACTGTGTCTGTGTGGTGGCCTAGAGATTGAGGAACATACTGGGGGACACGGATGGCGTGTCTACGATCACTGTGTCTGTGTGGTGGCTAGAGGTTGAGATCATGCTTGGGGGACACGGATGGCGTGTCTACGATCACTGTGTCTGTGTGGTGGCTAGAGGTTGAGGAACATACTTGGGGACACGGATGGCGTGTCTACGATCACTGTGTCTGTGTGGTGCCTAGAGATTGAGGAACATACTGGGGACACGGATGGCGTGTCTACGATCACTGTGTCTGTGTGGTGGCAGAGATTGAGGAACATACTGGGGACACGGATGGCGTGTCTACGATCACTGTGTCTGTGTGGTGGCTAGAGATTGAGGAACATACTGGGGACACGGATGGCGTGTCTACGATCACTGTGTCTGTGTGGTGGCCAGAGATTGAGGAACATACTGGGGACACGGATGGCGTGTCTACGATCACTGTGTCTGAGTGGTGCCTGGAGATTGAGGAACATGTTGCGGGACACGGATGGTGTGTCTGTGATCTGTGTGTCAGATATCTAAGTGGTGCCCAGAGATTAAAGAATATGGTAGGTGACACGGATGGTGTGTCTGTGATCAGTGTGTCAGATATCTAAGTGGTGCCCAGAGATTAAAGAATATGGGGGACACGGATGGTGTGTCTGTGATCAGTGTGTCAGATATCTAAGTGGTGCCCAGAGATTAAAGAATATGGTAGGTGACACGGATGGTGTGTCAAATGTCTGAGTGGTGCCTAGAGATTGAGGAACATCCTGGGGGACACGGATGGTGTGTCTGTGATCAGCGTGTCAGATGTCTCAGTGGCGTCAAGAGATTGCAGATCATGCTTGGTGACACAAATGACGTGTCTGATCAGTGTCAGGTGTCTCATTTTATGGTGCCAAGAGATTGTGAACCATGCTTGGTGACACGGATTATGTGGGTGCGACAGTGTGTCAGTTTCTCAGTGGTGTCCAGAGATTGACGAATATGTTAGGTGACACAGATGACGTGTCTACGAGCAGTATGCCAGCTGTCTCAGTGGTGTCCAGAGATTGAAGAATATGTCAGGTGACACAGATGACGTGTCTACGAGCAGTATGCCAGCTGTCTCAGTGGTGTCCAGAGATTGAAGAATATGTTAGGTGACACATATAACGTGTCTACGACCAGTGTGTCTCAGTTGTGTCTAGATTCAAGATCATGTTGGGTCTAGATTCAAGAACATGTTGGGTGACACAGATGGCGTGTCTACGACCAGTGCGTTAGATGTCTTAGATGTGCTAGAGGTTGAAGAAGGTTTTGGGTGACGCAAAATGAATGACATCAAGGACCAGTCTGTGGGCCGGGTGTCTCGGTGGGGTTAAAATGCTTCGGATTATTGCGGCTGTCGGCTGTCCCAGCGGTGTCTGGAGGTAGGGAACGTACTGCAGCTAGACACAGATGACGTGGTGTTTTGTTGTGGGTGTATAGCATGTTTATGACAGTGCCCTGGACAAATGTTGGAAACGTGTCGACGTCGGAGGAGTCACGGGGCTTTAAAGAGGTTTTCGTGACAGTCGTGTCACGGTGATTTCACCGAATGATGTGCTCTACACCCATGGTCGTCAGGTGCTCTCAAAAAACGTCCTTGACAGCCAGTGTCATCAAGTACCGCACTGGTCAACATCCCCAGCCTACGTTCCTGTCGCAAATAACTGGCGGGTCAACCTGTCCACAGCCTGCCTGAGGTCCACACTTCCGTTGTAACTTGAATGAACTGTTCAAATCCCCAGCTCAAGTTCCTGTTGTACACTTATACAACTATTCTTCATGCCTTCGGATTGTGTCACTATTGTAAACTGACCCAACGCTTCCAGCTCCCGTCTGTATTGTAAACTGACCACCAGTTCTATTTCATATTTGCACTGTAAAACTGACCCACTATCTCCATCTCATATTTCCACCGTAAACTCAGCGTATCCATCTAACCTTTTCACTGTAAACTGACTCAGTGTCTCCACCTAACCTTTCCACTGTAAAAAAAACTGACCAAATGGCTCCATCTCACATTTACACTGTAAACTGACCCAGTGTCTCCATCTCACATTTTCACTGTAAACTGACTCAGTGTATCCATCTAACTTTTTCATTGTAAACTGACTCAATGTTTCCACCTAACCTTTCCACTGTAAACTGACCAAATAGCTCCATCTCACATTTCCACTGTAAACTGACCCAAAGTCTCCATCTCACGTTTCTGTCGTAAACGGATCCAAATGTTTAAGCGTCATGAGCTCGTAGATACTGGTCACGTCTTTCGCTCCTGGTCCCGTCTCAAGGTTCTGTCTATACAGGTCATCATCAAGCAGTCCCCCCCCCCCCACCCAGGTGTCCCTCAATTGCCAAGACACTTTCTTACAGCGCAGGTAAATGCTCAGTCTGTGGCGGGCACAACAGTACTAAATCACAGTGTGTTGCTGGTCAGGTATTGAATAGTCGCACACACACACGTGCGCGCATGCACACACATACACACACACACATATATACACACACACACACATATATATACACACACACATATATACACACACACACATATATACACACACACACACATATATAAAACACACACACGTGCGCGCATGCACACACATACACACACACACATGCACCACAGTCAGTATTTCAAAGAGTTCTTTTGAAACAAAATATTATTACTTAGAACATTGCAAATCAAGAAAGAATGATCCAGAACATAAATGTAATACCCCCAAAAAATCATCATAACTTTTTTTTTTTTTTTTTTTTTTAAAGAATGGATGTGGCAAAAACAAAACAAGCCGGCACATATATGCATTCTTCATGGTCACAGGCAACATGAACACTGTATATCTTGCATGACTGTCAATGGTAGTGAGAAACATGTGCATCTTGCAAGACACTGGTGAGCAAACACACTGACCCTGCACACATATGACCTCGCCTGAATGCCACTGTTATGTGCACCATGCATGACAACTGGCCATTCACTGGCAACACATTGTCACTCATAACACACCTCATGTGACTGGTAACAAGAAATGGGCTTGTGTTGCCTGTTACTGCACATCGTCAAGGTAAAAACAAGTGTTTACATATATTTCATATAACTGCCACAGTTTACAAAAACACCTCCACCCAAAAGCAAAAAAACTAACAAAATTTCTTGAATTTTTTCTCTCTCTTTCTTACCACAAACATATATTTTGCACAGGTGTCACTGGTGTAATGAAACACTATTTCTTCCTTGGTGGTATGGGCATGAAATTACAGTGACAACACACTGACTCACTGTTTTCTCTTTGTGTGTAGACACATCATTACATGTGTAAATAATGGCCCATTGTACACCATACATATGGTGCGTTCATTGGTGGTATCCATTTCTATTAACTGAACAGTTCATTGATATACCAAGCTTTGTTACCCTGTCAGTATCAATGTTTCAGTAAAATGCTGGCCAACTTTCAGTTGAAAATGTTCATATTGCACCATTAATAAAACTTTTGTCTCAACAAAGATTTATTTTAAGGTCTGTATACACTAGATACAACCTTCTATTTTACAGGCTATAAATAATTGAAAACCACTTCCAAATCATTTATAAAGGAAAGCTGTAGTCTTCAAGGTGACAAAACACACACACACACAAACATGCATTCACACAGACATATCTGTACACACTGACACCACAAAGACACACATGCATGCATGCTGACATTGACACCACTCACTGACACAACACACTCTCACAAGACACACACACTCTGGCACCATTACACTGACAAGACACATCACATATTGACACCACATCATATGCATGTATGCCCACATGCACACACTGACACAACATACAAGTGCATGCACACCCAACACAAGAATGCACAAACAGGCCCCGAAAACTTTGTTCACAAGCACCAACACTTGTGAGTGAGTTTATGGCTCTGTTGTGGGTGTTCTATTAATATTGCATAAGCCCTAACAACAAAAGATAAAATATCACACACATCAAAAAGGTCTTATTACTATCATATTTATACTGATGATTTATGTATATTAAAACAGGTAAGTGATTTAGCTTTTCATCTCAATTATCATCATTTTTCACCGTTTAACTGTTGTTTAAGTGTCATTTTGTAGCTTGACAAAGGGGATTACCCCCCAAATTTGCAGACTACTTTTTGTTCTAATAAATAGTGTTCTTTTGAACCTTTTATATGTTTAGATATCATTGATATTGATAGTCTCACTTGCTCTTGGTCCAGTTAATTCCCTTTTTTAAGCTTAATGTTATTTTCAAAATGTCTTCTTTTCCCCATTTTTTGTTTTTAAAACTTACTCGATACCATCTTCAAATATTGCTCTTCCAAGGCACCTCGTTTTGTTTCTTGTAAATTATTTGCACCCCAGAGCATATACATTGATCACAGTCATGATCAGTGCCACTCCCCACCAAGATCCCAAAACCATTTTGCACTCCCTACCGCTATATACCCTGCGCGCTCCTTCAAATGTTGAACTACCAACTCCCTACCAGGAACTTCGGAAGACCTAGTTGCTCCTACAAAGACCATAAAAATTATTAAAGGCAGAACAACGCACTCCCTACTGAAACCACTGAGCACTATTCGCTCCTACCAAGACCATAAAGTTACTGCATATATGAAAAGAGAGAGCCATGTAATGTCAATTATAAGTGAGTTTTTCTAATGCGTTTTGTTGTTTCCAGTTCAACATGCACACCACTTTGATCCTCATGCACGCATGCACATATGTATATATATATATCAATTATCATAGGATTCATTGCACTGGAAATGTACTTAGTAGTAGTACTAATAACAGTATCACATTCATGCTGAATCTTTACACTGGGACTGTTTCTCTTGAGTCTTTCGTTTTGGGTGAGATGGAATTACAGAGATGGTTGAAATACGCTTGCAAATGGCTGATGTGGAAAAGATGTCAAAATACAAGCAGTGCATTAGAATTAGGCGCAGCCATGACCATCATTTTGATGACTCTGCTATTGTGGGATTGGCTATTAGACCGTTTTTTTACTGAATGGTGGACACTGAGTATCAATAAGCACAAAAACAAATTAGTTTGCGCCTGAGCACCGGAAGATGAGACAGGCACCCTGTTTTATATGGGAGTGGCACCTTGACCATCATTAAGTGTTGAACTCCAACACAATATTCTGATTAAGCGAGTTAAAATGTGAATAAAAATGGCCATCTGAAAGGGTGGTTTTATCTTTGTAACATTTTCCGCTTCATGGTCAGTGCCAGGCATGTGTTCTTCCTGCACGTTGTAACTATTTCTGTCTGTGTCCTCTTTCCATGCATCAACCAAAGGGCAAATGCTCAATCAACTTGCATTCACTTCAGTCCGCACAGGAAGTGAAGAGAAGCTGAACATCAGACTCATTGAACTTATTATACATAGCATATTGGTGATTTGTGAGAAAACCAAGGTCAAGTTGACACAAAAGTATCATACAGTTAGGACATGTAAATCACTGACTGGAGAAATTCAATAAATTGTGCAAGTGTGACTTGCTACATTCAGGACTTTCTTGCTGTTTGTCCATCCGGGTACAGACTCTGAAAAAAGCTCTGGGTCACTAGGATTCCAGCAACCCATTCCGGTTAACATGGGCTACCACCAGGCAAAACCTGAAAGGATGTGCACCTACATTTACAATGCCCAGGGAAATCCTAACACCTGAATGGTTTTACTAAGGGTCTCCTCCCTGTCATTACACTGGGGACTCAAACCTGCATCAGTACTGCACCGGGCTTTTCGGTCCGATGCTGTACCAACTTAGCTATCCCCACCCCACCGACAGCTGTAACACTCACAGTTACACAGACTCACATCAGCACCACCCCACTGACAGCTGTAACACTCACAGTTACACACACTCACATCAGCACCACCCCACTGACAGCTGTAACACTCACAGTTACACAGACTCACATCAGCTGACTTTGATCATGCAAGCCAAAAAGGGAAGCAAACTCGGTCAGCAGTTCTTCCCTCCAAATCAAGTGTTCCTTCAAACTGCAAATCATGGTCACAGTCAAAGAGCACAAGTAACTGCAAGGTGTTAAGAGGTATCCACATCCACACACACACAGTAACTGCAAGGTGTTAGAGGTATCCACATCCACACACAGAGAGTAACTGCAAGGTGTTAGATGTATCCACATCCACACACACAGAGTAACTGCAAGGTGTTCGAGGTATCCACATCCACACACAGAGAGTAACTGCAAGGTGTTAGAGGTATCCACATCCACACTCACAGAGTAACTGCAAGGTGTTCAAGGTATCCACATCCACACACACAGAGTAACTGCAAGGTGTTAGAGGTATCCACATCCACACTCACAGAGTAACTGCAAGGTGTTGAGGTATCCACATCCACACACACAGAGTAACTGCAAGGTGTTAGAGGTATCCACATCCACACACACAGAGTAACTGCAAGGTGTTAGAGGTATCCACATCCACACACACAGATTAAAAGGGACTAGAGGTACCAAACATCCACTCACACAGTTAAAGGGACTAGCATCTACCATGACATCCACACATACAGTTAAAGGGACGGGCATCCTCTGTGACATCCCCCCACATTTTAAAGGGACTGGCATCCTCTGTGACATCCACCCACATTTAAAAAGGGGACCTTGGCACCCAAACTTTTTGGACAATCCACACACCACACAAAAGGGACTGGTATCCTCTGTGACATCCATACATTTTAAATGGACTGGCATCCACGGGTGACACCCTACACATTTTAAAGGGACTGGCATCCACTGTGACATCCACACATTTTAAAGGGACTGGCATCCACTGACATCCACACATATTTTAAAGGGACTAGCACCCACTGTGACATCCACACATTTTATAAAGGGACTGACATCCACTGTGACATCCACATTTTAAAGAGATGGCATCCATTGTCATCCACACATTTTGAAGGGACTGGCATCCACTGCAACATCCACACATTTGAAAGGAACTGGCATTTGCTGACATCCACACACATTTTAAAGGGACTAGCATCCACTGCAACATCCATACATTTGAAAGGAACTGGCATTTGCTGACATCCACATACATTTAAAGGGACTGGCATTCACTGTAACATCTGCACACTTTTATGAGACTGGCATTCACTGCGACTTCCACACAGTTTTAAGGGATTGGCGCCTAATGTGGTGTCCAATTTGATCAGCTGTTGATGAAGCACAAGACAATTCAACCCAACATGGCTTTCCACAGTCAGCTAAAGGGGTCCTTCGCTGGTTTTCAAGTCTTGATCCACAAAGAGTTCCAGACAACCTCCCTAAATCAGGTCACTACCAGCAGTCACAGCATAGGGCATCTCGTTCTCCACCAAACACTTTGTCTTGATCTCCCAAACCCGGGCCCTGACTGGCTGCGCAAGTAAAGAACTGCAACACCAGTCTTCCTGCGTCTGCCCACAAAACCCCACCCACAGGTTCTGATGAAGTTCTGGGCGTTTCTTCTGATGGGGTTTGGGGGTCTGAAGATATAGTTCTTGGCAGTGGTCTTCTGCTGTTCTTGGTGGTGGTCTGGGTGGTGGTCTGATGGTGTTCTGGGTGGTGGTCTGATGGTGTTCTGGGTGGTGGTCTGATGGTGTTATTCCAAAGAGTTCTGGGTGGTGTTCTGATTGGGTTTAAGTAGCGTTCTGAAAGGAGGGGTTTTGGGGGGTGCTGTTTTTGGGGGGGTTTTTTTGGGGTTTTGGGTGCTGTTTTGATGGAGTTTTGGGTGGTGCTGTGATGGAGCTGTAGGTGCTGTTCCTGTTGGCTTTGTCATCTTGTCCTGCTATTGACTTTGTCACCTTGTCCTGCTGTTGGCTTTGTCATCTTGTCCTGCTCTCTCAGGACCATAACTGCAGAAAATACACACTCCTGCAATGAAGAAAGTAACTTGGTGTTTCACGCCCAGTCAGCCAGTAGGGTTATAACATCAGGGCGAATCCCTCCGTGAAGATTTGAACACAAAGCAAACTGTGGACACAGAGAAAGAGCGAAGAGGGGCTGCAGACCAGCCCGTTAAACTCGCTCGTAGAAGAGCATGTAGGCCTGGGAGGCCAGCACTGTGGACAGAGACACTCGCTCCACCGAGCAATCTGACGCCAGCCACCACGACTCCGCCATCTGCTGCTCCTGCTCAGACTTCAGCTTGATGGGGCCTCGTCGGTAGGTGACGAAGTGTCCCGACTCCACGTCACCCAGGTGAGAAATGACGGCAGCAAGGCGATACACACAGCGCCCTTTCGTCTGCAACACAACAGACATGACGGTGAAGTGAAGTTTAGTCCCCTGTAGTCAACATGACATGCAGACTTCTGCAAAATGACAATGTGGTGCTCTTTAATGGTACAACATGGCGTAGTGCCCGTTTGTCTACAATGTGACAGTGTGTTGCCCTTTGGTCTGCAACATGACATGTGTGCCCTTTGGCTGCAACATGACAATGTGTTGCCCTTTGGCTCCCTGCAACATGACAGTGTGTTGCCCTTTGGTCTTGGCCTTGCAACATGACATGTGTTGCCCTTTGGTCTGCAACATGACACAGCCCTTTGGTCTATAACATGAGTGTGTTGCCCTTCAGCCCGCAACATGACAGTGTGTTGCCTTTGGTCTGCAACGTGACAGTGTGTTGCCCTTCTGTCTGCAACATGACAGTGTGCTTTCCCTTCAGTTCTGCAACATGACAGTGTGTTGCCCTTCTGTCTGCAACATGACAGTGTGTTGCTCTTCTGCAACATGACTGTGCAGGGCCCTATGGTCTGCAACATGACAGTGTGTTGCCCTTCTGTCTGCAACATGACAGTGTGTTGCTCTTCTGTCTGCAACATGACTGTGCAGGGCCCTTTGGTCTGCAACATGACAGTCAGTGGAGTGGAATCCCTTCTGGCTGCAACATGACACTTACTACATGATGACACCAACAGAAATACTAATCTTAGCACAGAAGATGGACTGTAAAATATGACAGTAAAAGAAGTCGGCTTCAACACTCACAGAAAGTAAAAGTGATCGTCGGCATCCTTGAGAAAAAAGACAAAGGAAGCAGCAATCTTAAGCCTGTAAGACAATGGTGCAATGGCAATAACAGTAAATGTCCTTTGTTTTCAAAACAAGCAGTGCAGTAAAGCAACTGCTACAAAATAAATGTTCCTTCAACCTTATTAATGGTCCAAACAAACCTAGCACCAAAAGGTTGCACAGCACAAACCTGAGACTTCATGAGGTGGGAGTTGTGATTGACATCAGGTCGAGAGGCCGGGCCATTATGATTGACATCTGCCATGGATGGGGGCAGGATGAGGGGGGAAGGGGGTCGCAGGAACAGACCGTTGCGAGCATTACAGGCATCATAGTTCAAGGCTCGCAGAAGATTCACTGCAGCACTGGACCTGACAAAGACAGACAAATACAGACAAAACAGTGACAAAGACAAACAAATACAGACAAAACAGTGACAGATAAGGACAAAACAGTGACAAAGACAAACAAATACAGACAAAACAGTGACAGAGACAAACAAATACAGACAAAACAGTGACAGATAAGGACAAAACAGTGACAAAGACAAAGAAAAAACAAAGTACAGACAAAACAGTGACAGATAAGGACAAAACAGATACAAAGACCAAACAGTTACAAAGACCAAACAGTTACAAAGACAAAACAGTGGCAAAGATCAAACTGCTACAAAGACAAAACAGTGACAAAGACCAAACAGCTACAAAGACAAAACAGTGGCAAATAAGGACAAAACAGATACAAAGACCAAACAGTTACAAAGATCAAACAGTGACAAAGATCAAACAGCTACAAAGACAAAACGGTGACAAAGACCAAACAGCTACAAAAACAAAACAGTGGCAACGATCAAACAGCTACAAAGTCAAAACAGTGACAAAGACAAAAACAGTGACAAAGACCAAACAGGGACAGACAAAGACCAAATGGTGACAGACAAAGACCAAACAGTGATAGACAACTAGAAGAAAAAAAGACATTCTGTCATTCATAAGAAAAGAAAATCATACTGGAGACCATAATAACTACACTGACCATAACAGAGGTGACTCATTTATTTGAGAAAGTTCTTTCTTTTTCTTTCTAGTTGTTAGACAAGTCTGACTGAACCTAAGCTACAATCATTGTAAAATAAAGGTTGATAGTTCTAATTCTCTATAACTACAACCATTGTAAAATAAAGGTTGATAGTTCTAATTCTCTATAACTACAACCATTGTAAAATAAAGGTTGATAGTTCTAATTCTCTATAACTACAACCATTGTAAAATAAAGGTTTATAGTTCTAATTCTCTAGCAGTATCACACACACATGCACATCAATACCACAGTGTACACCTTATCACCCTTATATATAATCCTACTCCCCCCAGTAAACACACACAGGTACATCAACACCCAAGTATACACCACACATATTCTTACCCATACCCCCCCCCCCACACACACACACACACAACATCAAAACCCAAGTGTACCCTTTACTGACACATGCTCCTATCCACAAACACATGTACATCCCCCCCCCCCCCCCCAACACCACACATACAGCACTGCAAAGCTGTCTGCTTACACATACCTCTCACTGCAACTGTCTGCACACTCCCCCCTCACACACACATGCATGCATGCACACACGCACCAGCACACAACACACCACACACACACACCACACACACACACAGCCACACACACACACACACAGACACACGCGCACACACACACACACACACACAGACACAGACACACGCGCACACACACACACACACACCTGTTGCCAGGCAAGGCCTGTTTGCCACCACACAGACTGTGCTTGCCCAGACCGCAGGAGCCGGCCTTGTGGTAGAGAAAGGCATCCATGGTCAGCGTCTCTGGGAAACTGACGTGCTCCTGTCGCTTGATGGGCTGCCCCTCGCACGTCATCTGCAGCCGCTGGATGTGCACGCTCAGGCACTGGGGCAGCTGGCCAACCAAAAGTCAAGAGCGACGGGCAGTCATATCGCATACTTTATGTGTGAAGCAATGGCTTGAGAAATGTTCAAACAATGCTTCAACACAACTACAAGTCTGACTCAACGTGTTTTCATAAGAGTGATACAGGGAAACGATGCTTCAATACAACAAGTCTGACTTAAAAGAGTTTTTGTAAGAGTGATACAGGAAGTGGTCCTAAAAGAAAGACTGTCATAAACAGCAGCTGGAAGTGGTCCTAAAAGAAAGACCATCATAAACAGCAGCTGGAAGTGGTCCTAAAAGAAAGACCATCATAAACAGCAGCTGGAAGTGGTCCTAAAAGAAAGACTGTCATAAACAGCAGCTGGAAGTGGTCCTAAAAGAAAGACCATCATAAACAGCAGCTGGAAGTGGTCCTAAAAGAAAGACCATCATAAACAGCAGCTGGAAGTGGTCCTAAAAGAAAGACCATCATAAACAGCAGCTGGAAGTGGTCCTAAAAGACCATCATAAACAGCAGCTGGAAGTGGTCCTAAAAGAAAGACCATCATAAACAGCAGCTGGAAGTGGTCCTAAAAGAAAGACCATCATAAACAGCAGCTGGAAGTGGTCCTAGAAAAACCATCATAAACAGCAGCTGGAAGTGGTCCTAAAAGAAAGACCATCAAAACAAACAGCTGGAAGTGGTCCTAAAAGAAAGACCATCATAAACAGCAGCTGGAAGTGGTCCTAAAAGAAAGACTGTCATAAACAGCAGCTGGAAGTGGTCCTAAAAGAAAGACCACAATAACAAGCAGCTGGAAGTGGTCTAAAAGACCATCATAAACAGCAGCTGGAAGTGGTCCTAAAAGAAAGACCACAATAACACGCAGCTGGAAGTGGTCCTAAAAGAAAGACCACCATAAACAGATCCAGCAAAAGTGATCTCACAAGATGAATACAGTCCTTGGTGAGGTGTTCACTGACATGGAATTATGAAGGTGACGGTTTCTGAAAGCCTGGTCTTTGAAGCTGGCTGGTCTCTCTCCAGGGCGACTCTCATCAGAGTGGTCTTTCAGCAGGAAGGCCTCCATCATAGTGGTCTGTCTCACTCGCATGCTCCTCTCCCCAGATCTTTTTTGCATGAAAGTTTACCTTGTTCTTTTAGTTGCTATGTTCCAGCACACTTGCCAGCACTGTAAGCCTGAGCACTGCTTAGCAGGAATGCCAAAAGTACGGACTGGTCTACGTAAAGACAAGGCAACTAAATGGTACAAAATACAAGCTTCTGCAGTTGATGCTACAGATACACATGCAAGGTCATATTCTGACCTTCACTCAGGCAACACAGATGAGCTGTGAGAATGTTCACCGTTTTTCAGCTCTTTAAAAAAAGTTTTTTTGGATTTTTTTTATCTGCCCACCAGCTGAAATGTGATGGGTGTCACCAGAATGCCACTTTTGGACGGTGGCTGTTGGAAAAAGTTATGGAGACTGGAAAGGTCTGTGTAAAGTCACACATGCTGACACACACACACAAAAAAAAAATTGGGGGGGGGGGGAGGGGAATAAAATATTTAAAAAAAAACTTTGCCCCAGGCAGCAGAAATGATGTCCTGTGTGTGGTTAAAGCGGCTCCATCCCCACTGCTTACCTTTCCAATGGTAAGCGTGCGCTTGATGGCAGGTCGGCTGCTGTCCTTGCTGGCCGATCGCTTCTTGGCACAGCCTGGGCAGTGGGCGTTGTCAATGACCTCCGGGGTGACGTACTGAGCCAGCAGACTTTCCAGACCCAAGTCCTCCTGGCAGACCAACATTAGCGAGGTTAGTTACACAATGTACACATACCCCCTCCGCCCAGATCACACATGCACACCTTCACACTCCTACACATTTACATACATACACACACATTCACACTCCTACACACACAAAGTAACACACACACACACACACATTTACATACATACACACACATTCACACACACATTCACACACACACACATTTACAAAATACACACACATTCACACACAAAGTAACACACACACACACACATTTACATACATACACACACATTCACACACACACACACACACACACACACACACATTTACATACATACACACACATTCACACACAAAGTAACACACACACACACACACACACACACATTTACATACATACACACACATTCACACACAAAGTAACAACACCACACACACACACACACACACACACACACACTTACATACATACACACACATTCACACACACACACACACACACATTTACTACATACACACACATTCACACACAAAGTCCACACACACACACACACACATTTACATACATACACATACATTCACACACACACACACACACACACACATTTACATACATACACACACATTCACACACACACACACAGTTCTCACCATGAAGGAGTACTGTGGCATGGTCAGCGTCAAGCAGTCAAACACGTCATACTTGACTGGGCACTGGTAGCCGCAGGCCAGGCAGGCAATCTGAGAGGCCAGCAGACCATGAAGCGGCGATTCCTGTTTCCGTGGCAACATGGGCAGGTGGCTGGTGATGCGGGTCCTGGCCACCGCCCGACACTGGTGCACGTTCCTGGTCTCCTGCACAGGCCAATTCAGTCTGCTACAGTGGTCTGTCCACTCTACTGTCCTCGTTTGTCCGCAGGAAACGAAAGCCGGTTGCAAGTCGGCGTGCCCAGAGAGGTGTATTCTACAGTCCCCATCTTTCCATCTATAGGAAACTAAAGCCAGTTGCAAGCGTGCCCAGAAGTGTACTATGCAAGCATGCCCTGAGAAGTGTACTATGGGAGTGTGCCCTGAGAAGTGTACTATGGGAGCGTGCCCCGAGAAGTGTACTAAGTGAGCGTGCCCTGAGAAGTGTCCTATGCAAGCATGCCCTGAGAAGTGTACTATTGGCATGTGCCCTGAGAAGTGTACTATGCAAGCATGCCCTGAGAAGTGTACTATGGAAGTGTGCCCTGAGAAGTGTACTATGCAAGCATGCCCTAAGAAGTGTATTAAGTGAGCATGCCCTGAGAAGTGTACTATGCAAGCATGCCCTGAGAAGTGTACTATGCAAGCGTGCCCTGAGAAGTGTACTATGTAAGTGTGCCCTGGGAAGTGTACTATGTGGGCGTGCCCTGAGAAGTGTACTATGTAAGTGTGCCCTGAGAAGTGTACTATGGGAGTGAGCCCTGAGAAGTGTCCTATGCAAGTATGCCCTGAGAAGTGTCCCATGGGAGTGTGCCCTGAGAAGTGTCCCATGGGAGTGTGCCCTGAGAAGTGTCCCATGGGAGTGTGCCCTGAGAAGTGCACTATGGGAGTGTGCCCTGAGAAGTGTACTATGGGAGTGTGCCCTGTGAAGTGTACTATGTGAGTGTGCCCTGTGAAGTGTACTATATGAGCGTGCACTATGCGAGCGTGCCCTCAGAAGTGTACAAAACGAATGCGCCCTGACAATAATAATGTACATTTATCATGCGCTCATCAACGCCCTGAGCGCTCACGTGATGCATGATACATATTAACCTAAATATGATATTCTATACACATGTAGAGCATAGTCCATGGGAGTGTGCTCTACACTCCCTATCTTCGCACAGGAAACCAGAGAGAGTGTGGAGCATGGCCAAAGGACAGCTAGTGTGGCAGGATCACAGTGCCCCCTCAGTCTGACCAGTCCCCTGCCTTGGTGGTGTCTCACACAAACTCGGCCATGGAGTCAGGCTCTTTCTGCAGTTGTCAGGTCCTTAACGTGTCTGCGTACACATGCCTCTAACCTGTAAAGCGGTGATGTCAAACAGGGACAGGACTTTTGGCGGGGGGCATGTCTCCTCATCCAGCGTCTCCGACAGGGCATGCATCAGCTCATGGCAGTCCTGAACAACAGCGGCAAACACTCGAGTCACGTCTTAAATTGGGATTAAAAACAATAACAAAAAACAAATGCTCAGATGACTCAGACAACTGGCATTCAAAACAGTAAAATAACGCTTTAAAAGCAGTTAATGTCTCCACTGACCACTCTCAACAAAAACAGCTCAACTAAATTCTAAACATGTCTCTTTCTCTCTTAAAAAAAATGAAATAAAATATCAAAATAATGAATACAAAATATTGCACCAATTCCATAGGACTTTGATTGGACTTAAATGCTGGTGAAAGCAAACTAAAAACTACACGTTCTCAAATAACACCTCCTTTCTTAAATTATATAATGCAATTTCTGTCAGTTGTTTTATGTCTCACACACAGACACAGACAGAGACTCAGAGAGATACACAGGAGCAGAAAACACGGCAAATGGTACCAGAAGCAGCAGAAGATTCAACTTGAGACAACAAACTGCCATTCTCAGTCAGGCAAACACTGGAACTCTTTTTACTTAAGGAACAGTTTGGGGACATTTCTGAGAGGAATGGGTGGGTTGTTCCAAAGGTCTTAGCTGGGTACCACAGATCTACAACTCGGCTGAACTGAATGGACAAGACTGAGCCACAGACCTGCTGTCCAGGGGAGATGACCCATCCCTTTCTCTCCATGGCAGTCAGGACGTTGGCTGGACTATACACATCTGGCTGAGGCTCCTCAGATGCGTTGTTCAGAACTGTCACATCACACATGGAGATATTAGGGTGCTGTGTGTGTGTGTGTGTGTGTGTGTGTGTGTGTGTGTGTGTGTGTGTGTGTGTGAGAGAGAGAGAGAGAGAGAGAGAGAGAGAGAGAGAGAGAGAGAGAGAGAGAGAGAGAGAATGTGTGTGTGTGTGTGTGTGTGTGTGTGCGTGTATGCATGCATGTTTTGTGTGCATGCATGTGTGCTTGGGTGTGTGCATGCATACATGTGTGTGTGTGTGCGCGTATGCGCGTGTTTGTGTGTGCATGTGCATGTGTGTGTTTGTTGGTGTGTGTGTGTGCCATTTGATTGGGTGATGGCAAGGCATGATCTTTATAAAACCAAAACACATTTTTTATTTCATGAAATCATTCCCC
Organism: Alviniconcha marisindica; assembly: GCA_018857735.1. Taxonomy (NCBI): domain Eukaryota; kingdom Metazoa; phylum Mollusca; class Gastropoda; family Provannidae; genus Alviniconcha; species Alviniconcha marisindica. The sequence goes on from JABMCL010002076.1 coordinate 473,436, forward strand.
ATAGCATTTCTGGCAGGGAATGAAAAACCCTTCGAAACTATAAAAACAAGATACAACTTTATTGCCAAGTGTCAATACAATTGCACAAGAAAAAACAAAAACAAAAACAAGACCACATGTACATTGACTACAACACATTAAAGATCCAGGAGTCCACGCACGAGTTCACTGGATTATGCAAACATCAAAATAACCCAGCATGCACTAAAACTGTAAACATGTCAGAGCTTTCAGAATGTTGAAGCTGGGAGAAGGAGAAGAAGATAGGTGAACCCATCCCCTTTAAGTCATCAAAAACACGGATCCCTGCTCTGCATTCAAGACCCACCTTTGAGCACTCTGAGCACGGCAGCGGTGAGGGAGCCAGATGCATGGAGTTGGGACGTGCACCTGCTCCCCAGCCACTGCAGCAGCGACGGACAGGCAGCCCACGACTGCAGGATCACATTCAGGAAACAGGAGTTGCCAAAGTTGTGAAGGCCTGGAAAACCTGCACGCACACATATCTTTTAAAATACAAGTTACAAGCCTGAGCTGTGGTACTTGTAATAAATATCTGGTCCATTTTTATGGACCTGTTGTTAAAAATGACTGGCCCCATACACTTTGTACACTTACTGGTCTGAATCCATCTGACCAGTTGCAATAATTATAATTTATAATAATTTTTAATTATTATTATTATTATTTAGTAAGGTAAAATCCAAAGAGACGGTCAGAAATTCCTGGACCGTTTTAAAAGTTATTTTGGGTCACAAATATCATCATAATCATTAAATGAGGTCCATATTGACCAATTACAGCCGAAATCCGCAACAAAAGGTGATTTTGTTTCATATATTTTTGTCTTTGATTGTTTCAAGTCAGCATCACGGATTGCAAATGGTGAACGAAGCTGATGAAGTGCTGCTAGGTAAGTGGCCTCGTTAAACAAGCTACGGCAATTAAAAACCACGGAAAATGCACAGAAAAAAACTGCAATCTGAGAACGTTGAGTTGTGAGTACAACTGTCTTGCCAAAATCCGCACTAAGAAAGCGTTCATGTTGTTACTGGGAAACTAGGTCAAACGTCAAAGGGCAACATCCGCCGACTCAAACTGACAATCAAAGACAAAAATATATGAAAAAAATCACCTTTTGGTGTGGATTTGGGCTGTAATCGGCAGATATGGATCTCATTTAATGATTGTGATGATATTTGTGACCCAAATAACTTTTAAAACGGTCTAGGAATTTCTGACAGTCTGCTTGGATTTTACCATTTATTACTATATTAGAATAAAATATAACTGATTACGTATACTTTTACTGTAATTACAGTAGTATGGTTAAGATAGCTATTATTTATATTTGACTCTTTTGAGGCTTGAATTAGTTGAAAGCAAATTTTGCTTTATCATCTCTGCTTGTAGACTTTGTAAAAATGTTTGTTCTCTCTCTCTCTCTCCTAAAACAATGCAGACACCAAGATGAATAACTCAACAGTTGATTGCAGAAGAAAAAAAAAAACTGCGTGGACGTCTGACAATGACGTGCAGTAATTAATTCTACAATTTGTAACCAC
>JABMCL010002076.1:480000-527500 GCA_018857735.1 Alviniconcha marisindica
AGAGCCATACCTTGTTACACACCCAACTGGTGAGACTTCACGTGACAGGTGATTAAGGCAGAAGACTAGACCAGTGTCACCACCTAACACTAACAGCCATTGTTTGGGCAGTTGTGTGACGTTCATTTGAAAAATCTGTTGCAAACGATGTGGGAAGTTTTTTTGTTTGTTTGTTTGTTTGTTTTTCCACACAGATTCTTGTGATTATTGCATCCAGGCAAAACTAAAATTTCTTGCATTGCATGGGTTAAACGGTTTTAAAATATTTAGTAAGAAAAGGCAAGTTTTTCTCTGGATGAAACGGAAAGTAGACTGACCCATTGTCCTAGGATCTTTGTACATACATTCAGAGCCATCATGTTTTCTTTATACTATGCTGAGTGCCATATGTGTTTTAAAAATCAATATCATGCTGCACCACTTTTTCTGGTTGTGAGACAGGATTATGGTTGTGACTACTGTGAGACAGGGGTTCTGGTTGTGAGACAGGGGTTCTGGTTGTGACTACTGTGAGACAGGGGTTCTGGTTGTGAGACAGGGGTTCTGGTTGTGACTACTGTGAGACAGGGGTTCTGGTTGTGAGACAGGGGTTCTGGTTGTGACTACTGTGAGACAGGGGTTCTGGTTGTGAGACAGGGGTTCTGGTTGTGACTACTGTGAGACAGGGGTTCTGGTTGTGAGACAGGGGTTCTGGTTGTGACTACTGTGAGACAGGGGTTCTGGTTGTGAGACAGGGGTTCTGGTTGTGACTACTGTGAGACAGGGGTTCTGTGTTGTGAGACAGGGGTTCTCGGTTGTGACTACTGTGAGACAGGGGTTCTGGTTGTGAGACAGGGATTCAGGTTGTGACTACTGTGAGACAGGGGTTCTGGTTGTGATACTGTGAGACAGGGGTTCTGGTTGTGAGACAGGGGTTCTGGTTGTGATACTGTGAGACAGGGGTTCTGGTTGTGAGACAGGGATTCGGTTGTGACTACTGTGAGACAGGGGTTCTGGTTGTGAGACAGGATTCAGGTTGAGACACTGTGAGACAGGGGTTCTGGTCTGTGAGACAGGTAGTTCTGGTTGAGACAGAGGGTGTAACTAGCTTATGAGACAGTGGATTCTGGTGTCAGACAGGAGCTTTACTGCAGTGGTGTGTAGACAGCCTTACTGTGCTAGTGGTTGCTTGTTTCAGGCAGCCTTACTGTGCAGTTGGTTGCTTGTTTCAGGCAGCCTTTACTGTGCAGTGTTGCTTGTTTCAGGCAGCCTTTACTGTGCAGTGGTTGCTTGTTTCAGGCAGCCTTTACTGTGCAGTGGTTGCTTGTTTCAGGCAGCCTTTACTGTGCAGTGGTTGCTTGTTTCAGGCAGCCTTCACTTTTGCAGTGGTTGCTTGTTTCAGGCAGCCTTTACTGTGCAGTGGTTGCTTGTTTCAGGCAGCCTTTACTGTGCAGTGGTTGCTTGTTTCAGGCAGCCTTTACTGTGCAGTGGTTGCTTGTTTCAGGCAGCCTTCATTGCATGGTTGCTTGTTTCAGGCAGCCTTCTTGGTTTGCTTGTTTCAGGCAGCCTTCATTGTGCAGCGGTTGCTTGTTTCAGGCAGCTCTTACTGTGCAGTGGTTGCTTGTTTCAGGCAGCCTTCACTGTGCAGTGGTTGCTTGTTTCAGGCAGCCTTCATTGTGCAGTGGTTGCTTGTTTCAGGCAGCTCTTAGTCTTACTATACAATGATTGCTTGTTTCAGGTAGCTCTTAGCCTTACTATACAATGATTGCTTGTTTCAGGCAGCTCTTACTGTGCCATGATTGCTTGTTTCAGGCAGCTCTTAGTCTTACTGTGCAGTGGTTGCTTTTCAGGCAGTGCAGGCCTTGTTGTGTCTTCATGAAAAAAACATTGTCCACCGTGACCTCAAGCCTGAGAACTTCCTGCTTACAGATTGCACCCAGGTCGGCCATTTTGCAATATGCACTGTACTTGTGCAAGTAAAACTATAGACCTGCCGTGTTTTTTTCTCTCCATTCTGTGCTGCTGTCTTCGTCTGTCTCGAGTCTGTTGCTGCCTGTTTTAAGTTGTGTAAATTAAGCTTCATATAGTCAGTATGCTCATGTGTGTGGGTGCTTCTGTGTATGTGTGTGTGTGTGTGTGTGTGCTTCTGTGTGTATGTGTGCGTGTGTGTGTGTAGGTGTGTGTGTGTAGGTGTGTGTGTGTGTGTGTGTGTGTGTGTGTGTGTGGTGTGTGCTGCTGTGTTGTGTGTGGTGTGTGTGTGTGTGTGTGTGTGTGTGTGTGTGTGTGCTTCTGTGTATGTGTGTGTGCGTGTGTGTGTGTGTAGGTGTGTGTGTGTAGGTGTGTCTGTGTGTGTAGGTGTGTCTGTGAGTGTAGGTGTGCTTCTGTGTATGTGTGTGTGCGTGTGTGTGTGTGTGTGTGTGTGTGTGTGTAGGTGTGTCTGTGTGTGTAGGTGTGTCTGTGCGTGTAGGTGTGCTGATTTAGTTCATTGATTAATTATTTTAATAATATTATTAAAACAAATATTTGCTGGTTAGAAAAAGAAATAGTAATATTTAACACAGTAATAACAATAATAAAATTTTAAAAATCTGTATGTACACCAGAGCATGGAGCTCTCTCCATTTACATCTATCACAGAGTCTTATTTCTCACTTTTAAATATAATTTCCCTGCCTCTAATTTTTTAATAGTTGTTAGATTATGCTCTGTTATATTTGTAATTGATATAATTATGATATCGTATCACATTTGGTAAACATCAGTCTTTTTCATAATCACCCCTTATTGTATCCCACCTTACTACGTATGGCTTTTCTCTTATACTAATACTGCGTATTACTCTTTTCTCTCAGAGGGCGGTACTGAAGCTCTCTGACTTTGGGTTTGCTAAGGAGGACAGGGGCAACCTCATGACCCCTCGTTTCACTCCCTATTATGTCGCTCCCCAGGTGAGTGGAACCACTACCAGGACAGTTGCTGCAGATCCTCAGGAGCGGTGTGTGTGGGAAGCGGCCACATCGGCTCACACCTAGGCTGCTTTTCCCAAGCAGAGCACACCAGTCCTCCCTGGGATCTGCTTTGTGTGTCACGTAGACTGTTTTGTAGACTGTGTCAGGTAGACACAGCAGGGTGGATGTTGACGCTGCCTTATGTGTCACATAGATGCAGCAGGGTGGATGTTGATACTGCTGTGTGTCAGGTAGACACAACGGTGGATGTTGATACTGCTGTGTGTCAGGTAGACACAACGGTGGATGTTGATACTGCTGTGTGTCAGGTAGACACAACGGTGGATGTTGATACTGCTGTGTGTGTGTCAGGTGTACACAAAAACCCCGGGGTGGATGTTGATACTGCTGTGTGTCAGGTAGACACAACGGTGAGGTACATGTCTGACACAAGTGGATGTTGATACTGCTGTGTGTCAGGTAGACACAACGGTGGATGTTGATACTGCTGTGTGTGTGTCAGGTGTACACAACAGGGTGGATGTTGATACTGTTGTCAGGTAGACAGGGTAGATGTTGACGCTGTTGTGTTTATCAGGTGCTGGAGGCTCAGCGTCACCAGAAAGCAGCACAGCTGGATGGGACCCCGCCTTCTCCTTACACCTATGACAAGGTACTGTCTTTGTCTTTGCCACAGCATTCATTCATTCGTTCGGAAGAGGGGTTGGTGGTATAATCCTCATCAGAATGGTAGACATTGAAGGCAGTTGACTTCTCTTTGTCTCTAACTGGCTGTCAACTATTTATGCTCCACAAGATGGTGGCGATGATGATGATGATGGTGATGGTGATTCGGGGCTGTGACATATGCATCATGGGAGTGATACTGTACATCGTGCTGCACAAGGTGATGCTGAGCAAGATGATGAAAGATGATGATGATGTTCCAGAGCTGTGACATGTGGAGTATGGGACTGGTACTGTACATCATACTGTACAAGATGATGATGATGATGATGTTTCAGAGCTGTGACATGTGGAGTATGGGACTGGTACTGTACATCATACTGTACAAGATGATGATGATGATGATGTTTCAGAGCTGTGACATGTGGAGTATGGGACTGGTACTGTACATCATACTGTACAAGATGATGATGATGATGATGTTTCAGAGCTGTGACATGTGGAGTATGGGACTGGTACTGTACATCATACTGTACAAGATGATGATGATGATGATGTTTCAGAGCTGTGACATGTGGAGTATGGGACTGGTACTGTACATCATACTGTACAAGATGATGATGATGATGATGTTTCAGAGCTGTGACATGTGGAGTATGGGACTGGTACTGTACATCATACTGTATAAGATGATGATGATGATGATGATGATGATGATGTTTCAGAGCTGTGACATGTAGTGAATGGGAGTGATACTGTACATCATGCTGCACAAGGTGATGTTGAGCAAGATGATGATGATGGTGATGTTCCAGAGCTGTGGAGTATGGGACTGGTACTGTCCATCATACTGTACAAGACGATGATGATGATGATGATGATGATGTTTCAGAGCTGTGACATGTAGTGCATGGGAGTGATACTGTACATCATGCTGCACAAGATGATGATGATGATGGTGATGTTCCAGAGCTGTGACATGTGGAGCATGGGAGTGATACTGTACATCATGCTGTGTGGCTACCCACCATTTTACTCAGAGAATCCTGCACATTCCATGACAGCGCACATGCGCAAGAAGATCATGACTGGGGACTACGCATTTCCACCTGATGAGTGGGACCACATCTCAGAGGACGCCAAAGACATCATCAGACGGTCAGTGACAGTGACCAGACAGCTCTGGCTTGTAATGATGATGGGTACTACTTGCATGATGCTTATTCTAATCAAGTCTGATGACACCAAACTACAAGTTTTGTTTCTGCTAGAACTTGACTCCAGTTTGAAACAGGAAACTGTGACTACTGTAGTGATACCTTGGCAAAGACATAAATGCCACATACACTGGTAGGATTAGGCAGAGCTGTTTTTGTGAGTGTTGTAGCCGTACCCAGGTAAACACCAAACCATCATATTACACTGGCAGGTCTAGCAGCACTGACTGTTGTAGCCATACCCAGGTAAACAGCAAACCATCATATTACACTGGCAGGTCTGACTGTTGTAGCCATACCCAGGTAAACACCAAACCACCACAGTTACACTGACAGGTCTGACTGTTGTAGCCATACCCAGGTAAACACCAAGCCACCACAGTTACACTGACAGGTCTGACTGTTGTAGCCATACCCAGGTAAACACTAAACCACCACAGTTACACTGACAGGTCTGACTGTTGTAGCCATACCCAAGTAAACACCAAACCGTCACAGTTACACTGACAGGTCTAGCAACACTGACTACTGCAGCTGTACCCCATTAAGGTGTGATCAGTAAAAAAGGAGAGGTTTGTGTGTGTGTCAGACTGCTGTATTAGTTTAAAAAAAGGAGAGGTTTGTGTGTGTGTCAGACTGCTGTATTAGTGAAAAGGGAGAGGTTTGTGTGTGTCAGATTGCTGTATTAGTGAAAAAGGAGAGGCTTGTGTGTGTGGCAGATTGCTGTATTAGTGAAAAAGGAGAGGTTTGTGTGCGTGCCAGACTGCTGTATTAGTGAAAAGGGAGAGAGGTTTGTGTGCGTGCCAGACTGCTGTATCAGTGAAAAAGGAGAGGTTTGTGTGTGTGGAAGACTGCTGTATTGGTGAAAAAGGAGAGGTTTGTGTGTGTGCCAGACTGCTGTATTAGTGAAAAAGGAGAGGTTTGTGTGCGTGCCAGACTGCTGTATTAGTGAAAAAGGAGAGGTTTGTATGTGTGTCAGACTGCTGTATTAGTGAAAAAGGAGAGGTTTGTGTGTGTGTGGAAGACTGCTGTATTGGTGAAAAAGGAGAGGTTTGTGTGTGCGTGGCAGACTGCTGTATCAGTGAAAAAGGAGAGGTTTGTGTGCGTGGCAGACTGTTGTATTAGTGAAAAAGGAGAGGTTTGTGTGCGTGGCAGACTGTTGTATTAGTGAAAAAGGAGAGGTTTGTGTGCGTGGCAGACTGCTGTATTGGTGAAAAAGGAGAGGTTTGTGTGCGTGGCAGACTGCTGTATTGGTGAAAAAGGAGAGGTTTGTGTGCATGGCAGACTGCTGTATTGGTGAAAAAGGAGAGGTTTGTGTGCGTGGCAGACTGCTGTATTAGTGAAAAAGGAGAGGTTTGTGTGCGTGGCAGACTGCTGTACGTGGACCCCATGGTGCGCATGACGGTGCAGGAACTGGCTGCCCACCCCTGGCTGGACAGAACCTGCTGTGCTCACAACAAAACGCCCCTCAGCTCTCCCGTCATGCTGGCCAACCGGGTGAGTCTGTGTCCGTAATCCATTTTATGTCTGCACACAGCAAGACACCCCTCACCTCTCCCGTCATGCTGGCCGACCGGGTGAGTCTGTGTCTGTGGGCCTGCCTGTGTATCATGTATCTGTATGCAAGTGTTTGTGTGCATGTTTCATATGGATGCGTGTCAGAGTATTTGTGTGAGAGAGAGAATGTGTGCGTTTTTGTTTTAATGTATCTGTGTGTGTGTGTGTGTGTGTGTGTGTGTGTGTGTGTGTGAGAGAGAGAGAGAGAGAGTATGTTTGTATGCATTAGAGAGAGGGAGAGACACAGAGAGAGAGAGAGAGAGAGAGAGAGAGAGAGTGTGTATGCATGTGTTTGTGAAAGAGGGCAAGCATCTGGATGTGAGCATGTTTGCGTGTGCAGACATGCACGTATGTACCTACATATACATGCATGAGCATGTGCTACATGCAGTTAACCAAATGCATGCATGAGTATAACATTTTTGGGAGTAGTTCACATAAGGGCAAAGGTGCCTTGTGTGCGATATCTGTAAATATGGCCGACTGATGAATTTTGACATTAAGAAGCGCCAAAGGTCTGCAGGCTTCAGAGATCCCCACTTACTTGTGATGCTCTGTCTTGAAGCCGTTAAAAACAGCCAGAGCGGAATGCGTGACAGGGCAGTTTGCTGTCCACAGGACCAGTGGGCGGAGGTCAAACACGCCCACGCCCTTGAGACCACCCAGTTGCGTCTTGCCGACAAGGCCATCACCCTCAAGGCCATGACCTGCGGTGGACAACCCCATCATACGCAAGCGAAAACGAAGGTGACTGCACTAGGGTATCATTGGCAGGAGCTGCCACGAGTATCATTATTGTCGTGACAAAAGTTTTGCTGTGACAAACATGCGTTTGTCGCGACAAACATTTGTCAAAATTCGTGACAAAAATATTTTGTCGCGACAAACGTTTTGTCGCTGCAAGCATACTTTTGTCGTGACAAACACGTATTTGCAAAATTATACTTGTGGCAGCTCCTGCCAATGATACAGGCAGGACTATTAACAGCTACACACACACTCACACCTCCTTACACATACTATTCCGAAACAAAACAAAAAGAATACTATGGGCCTCTTCTTTTTCATTCAGTTCCTGCCCTGACGGGTACTACTACTTCTTCTGTAGTCCTTTGTAGACTGATGCTTATAGTGCATGCTGGGTTGTTTCCATAATCCACATCATAATCCACTGAACCCCTACATGAACTACAGAATCTTTTACCTGCGGATTTCCTTGTCTTGTGTCTCATTTTGATGTTGTGATTGTACAGACACAATATGTTGTGACTGTCACAGTGTGCCATGTCTTGTGTTTCATTTTGATGTTGTGATTGTACAGACACAATGTGTTGAGACTGTTACAGTGTGCCATGTCTTGTGTCTCATTTTGATGTTGTGATTGTACAGACACAATGTGTTGTGACTGTCACAGTGTGCCATGTCTTGCGTTTCATTTTGATGTTGTGCTTGTTACAGAGAGTGTGCCTTTGTGCCATGTCTTGCGTTTCATTTTGATGTTGTGCTTGTTACAGAGACAGTGTGCCTTTGTGCCATGTCTTGTGTTTCATTTGATGTTGTGCTTGTTACAGAGACAGTGTGCCTTTGTGCCATGTCTTGCGTTTCATTTTGATGTTGTGCTTGTTACAGACACAATGTGCCATTGTGCCATGTCTTGCGTTTCATTTTGATGTTGTGCTTGTTACAGACACAATGTGCAGTGTCCTTGTCTCATTTTGATGCTGTGGTTGTTACAGGGACACAGTGTCTCGTGAGGATAGCTCGGGAAGAGACGTTTCCCAGAGCAAGAAACCCATACTCCCACAGTCCACGTCAAGCTTTGAACCCAGATTGGAAACAGCAAGCCTTTGACACAGACTGGATACAGCTGGTCTATGGCAGAGACTGGATACAGCTGGTCTATGACAGAGACTAGATACAGCTGGTCTATGGCAGAGACTGGATACAGCTGGTCTATGACACAGACTGGATACAGCTGGTCTGTGATGCAGATACAGCTGGTCTATGACACAGACTGGATACAACTTGTCTATGACAGACTATATACAGCTGGTCTATGACAGACTAGATACAGCTGGTCTATGACACAGACTGGATACAACTTGTCTATGACGGACTATATACAGCTGGTCTATGAGAGAGACTGAATACAGCTGGTCTATGACAGAGACTGGATACAGCTGGCCTATGACAGAGACTGGACACAGCTGGCCTATGATACAGACTGGACACAGCTTGACTATTGACACAGACTGGATACAGCTGGTCTATGACAGAGACTGAATACAGCTGGTCTATGACACAGACTTAATACTGCTGGTCTATACCACAGACTGGACGCAGCTGGTCTATGACGGACTGGATACAGCTTGTCGATGACACAGACAGGATACAGCTTGACTATTGACACAGACTGGATACAGCTGGTCTAAGAGTAGGATACATACAGACTGGATATTGCATTCCTGACATGGACGGGACACAGGTAGTCTATGACACAGGCCAGATACAGCTAGGATCTATGAGCGACTGGTTTCAGGTGATCTCTCACAGACTGAAAACAGGTGGTCTATGATGTAGACAGGATACAGCTAGTCTATGAAACAGACTATATAGCTGGTCTATGTTGCAGACAGGATACAGCTGTAGTCTGTGACACAGACTGGATACAACTGGTCTGTCACACAGGATACAGCCAGTCCTTAACAGACTGGATACAGCTGGTCTAAAGACTGGAAACAACTGATCTTTGATGCCGACGGGATACAGCTATAGTCCATGATACAGATTGTATACAGCTGGTCCTTGACACAGACATATATATATATATATATAGACACTGGATATTAAAAAAAGACAAGAAGAAGAAAAGACTAGCATATTTGTTTGATTGATAAAAAATGGTTAATAACTAATTTTCTTTTGTGTCTAAGCCCTTTGCCTCTGCACCTTGTAAAACAGCTCTTGTTCCCTTTCAGTTTCTTCTTGTTCAGTTTTCAGCACCAGACTATCACAGCAACTAACAAACTTGGGGTACATATATATACATGTATACAACTGACTTGAGAGCATGTTACTGTTAACGAGATCTCAGCCAGACTGAGCAGTATTTGAGTCTAACTGGACTGAATGTGTGCGTGTCTGCTTGTCTAGAATGTGTAAATGCATATTTATTTTTTGTAAAACCCACTGTATTAAAACAGCACTGCCCTTGGTACCTTTATTTCAACCATAGCATTTTCTGATTGTAGCAGTGGATTCTTGTCAGCAGCTGTTGGTGGTTTGGGACAGGATACAGCTGGATATGACAGACTAGATACAGATGGTTTGTGACACAGGATACAGATGGTCTGACACATGATACAGCTGGTCTGCAGCAAACCAGATACAGCTGGTCTGTGACACAGGATACAGATGGTCTGTGGCACACTAGATACAGATGGTCTGTGACACAGGATACAGCTGGTCCTTGACATACAGGATACAGCTGGTCTGTGGCAGACCAGATACAGATGGTCTGTGACACATAATACAGCTGGTCTGTGACAGACTAGATACAGCTGGTCCTTGACACACAGGATACAGCTGATCCTTGACACACAGGATACAGCTGGTCCTTGACGTACAGGATACCACTGGTCCTTGACGTACAGGATACAGCTGGTACTTAACATACATGATACAGCTGGTCCTTGACATACAGGATACACTCAGCAGTTGGTGCTTGACGTACAGGATACAGCTGGCCCTTGACATACAGGATACCGCTGGTCCTTGACATACAGGATACAGCTGGTCCTTGACAAAGACAGGACTGACAGTATTCATAACAACATGTGGAGATTCTGCAGCATTTGTCTTCTTTGGCGTCAGGCAGTCTGCTACAATCAGCCGACCTGATGGCTGACATTTTGAGAAACAGCAAAGGTGAACAACATGCTGTTGAATGGACGTACTCAATGTCCACTGATACACTGTTCAGTGCTGCTTCATGGAAATAAGATTTATTTCCTTGTGCTCACACATAGTATTTTACAGCACTGCAAGTGTATACATGTAACTTTGTAACACCTGTTTGCACACAGGTTGTACATCTTCTCGCTCATCATTCACACGAAACATTCAGCATTTAAATAAAGTATGGTGTATAAACAAGAGTCACATAGTTCTATACATTATATGTAACATTCAGTAAGTATTGGCACAAGTAGCATTGAAGGCATCCATGGCAAAAGTTGTAACACAGCAGTTGTCTTGGGAGACAATATATGCACCATCATTGGCATCAAACTGCCTGTTGGTGGTGCTTATTGAACTTTACCAGTGCATACGACTTTCAGTGACTGAATTTATTTGAGGGCCACAATGGCATTAAGCATGTTGAACCAAAGGAGCATGTATTTCTCAGTAAATGTGATCAGTTTACTACAAACCAAATAGACTTGTATGTGAACAGCAAGGACTTGATCAGGCAGATGATGCGAACTTTGACTGTGGTGGTCATTCAGAGAAAATAATGGAGCTGTTTACCTAAATCAGCATAAATCTGAATCTAGAAAATCTGAATTGACTGAACGAGAACTTACTCAGAAAATATTTAACCCCTTCACTGCCCCAGCCTGTAAAATATCCGGGCTGAAAAATGCATACATACACTCCTGCAAACGGTATATTTCATGGTCCTGTAACAAATCTACTTTTGATACTGTGCATTTTGATAAAAATTATTTCACATGCTCGTGCAAAGGGGAAAAAAGACCGTACTGATTTCAAATTTGGCACTTTTGTTGGTCGTTTTCAGAGTGATGGCGCGGCAGTGAAAGGGTTAAATAGGATAAGGTCTTAGTCAAGCTGCATAAAAGCTACTTGTAAGTTGGATAAGAACTTAAAGCACTGATGCATGAGCAGTTTTGGCTGAGGAGGACTGTTTGAACCTCATGCATTCAGTCCCATCTGTCTCAGATGTTCTGGCTGCCACAGTAAACTTGAAACTGATGGGTTAAAGCAAGGGGGAGGTCAGCATATTCAACTTTGCCACCGCTTGAGAGTTACCATCCCTTGTGACCTCCGGCCTTTCCTTCACTTCAGTCCAAATGGCAAGCGCTCATTAGCTGGTGGGTACAATTCATCCATTTGCAAAACGGCAGGCTGTATTTGGAACAGACTGACGCTCTGGGCCATTTCAATGCTGACGCATGATCCATTTGAGATGGTGTTTCAGACAGTCTTCACCAAACAAACAGCCAACGTGGCTCATGGTCAGTGCCTTCACTCCTAAGTTTGAATGAAAACTTGTAAGTTTAGCTAAGAATGCAGTCAGAAGTACAGCTTTTAGTTTTAACTGTGTGGTGCCCCTGTAACCTTAAAATTCTCTCATTGTCACTGCAGAGTGATATGGTTGGTTAAGGCTCATCAGTATTAATCAGGCATGGAAATTGATTTGAAAGAAAAACTCTGAAATCTAGTCACCACCACACACCTCCGGAAAATTCCCTTTCAAAACTTTTGTAACATTCGCTTTTTCTTAGCTGAAACATAGCACAGAAGCATGTAAGAATGACTGCGTTCAAGCCTGTTGCCAGCCCACGAGAGTAATATGCGAGAGTGACTGTGTTCACAATTACATGACCAAGATGGGTGATAGCCGCATGTGAACGTGCTCCATGTTTTTCGGGTATTCGGTGTGGAACTAAAACCGGTGCTTCCTTTTTTTCTTTTTCTTTTTTGTACAGCAGGTTTCTTTTCCCTGTGGACAATTTTTTTCTCCACGAAAAGTCAGTTTCACTGCCATGGAAATTTGTGTTTTCGCAGACAATTCCCATGCTTGACTACTGTCAACTGGAGTTTGTCATTGATGATATCTGCATCATATGGTGGGAGTTGTACCTTTTTTTAGGTCTCTGGTGCTGCATTCCTTGTTATGACTGGGACGTCTGTCAAGCATTAAATCTGACAGTTCTTTTGAAAATTCGATGAAGCCATTAAAGTATATATATATATATATATACAAATGATGCTGCTTTGATCTTTGCTTTGCAATATATAACTGATGTTGTGTTATAATTCAAGTGCGCCCCCTTTTGATTTAAATATCAAATATTTGAAACAAAAATGACAGCGTTTATTGTCGGTGGAAGGATCAAAGCTGGTCGGGGTCAGTCGTGACAGCTAACAAAAGGAGTTTGACGACATTGCATACATGGCCACTGAGAGTAGATGGGAGGACAGTAACAACAAAAACTTGTTTTGGGCATATTATGCTGCAAACTTCTCTGACGAAAAAACACACACAATGATCACAACCAGTCAGTCCATGTTTACTTCAACTTTTCAAACCACAGCAGTCATTCCATCAAACATATATTTACAGGACATCCACAACACAAGGTCAAACCATATGATAATTTCAGTTTTGCGTTAATTTATTTGACACAGGGCTACAGGTTGCAGTAAACCTGTTGTGTACTCAATACAGAACAATTTCAGTCTAATATTGACTCAGACGGAGATAACACACACACACACACACACAGAGAAAACATAGAAAATCAAAGAAAAACAAGTTGGCTTAAAAATCCCAACTAAGTAACTTGGTGTTTTATGCCCAGTCGACAATTTAAAATTCCAAATTTTCAGCACAACTGCCTTCTTCTGGGGTTTATTTCTTACAATTCAACATGGGTAAAAACACTGTTCACACAACAATTCTTAAACTACAAGTGACAACTCGATGAATAAAAAACATGCACTGTATAATATAGGGCCAAACAAACTGTTGACAAAGAGTTCACATGGGCCTCTAGTGTGTGTGTATATCTATCTATCTATCTGTCTATCTATATATATATATATATACACCTGCAGTGGCATGGACACATTCACACACATACACATGAGGAAAGACATACAGTGCTGCTGAGGAAAGAGAGACAAATTGTGCAGCAAGTGACCCTTTTGGCATGGCTTGTCACATGTTGACAAAATGTGCCAGGGTGATAAAACATGCAAGCAGAACATCAAATTTGACACACTTTGCTGCTCTGGTGATAAAAGTGGCCACATATTTGACAAAACATGCCACAAAGTGCACAATTTTAGGCTTTCCCGAAAACAAAAAAACTGACAGATGGAATAAAAATTGTGTTATGGTCCAATACATTGTTAGACAGGTAAGACTATATTGTCCAGTAAAATCAAGCTACAGCCTCTGCAAGAGTGCCGCCAACTCCTCCACCTAACTCTTTTCTACAGGGTGGTTGAAGGGCTGGTACTGGCACTGTCTCCTGATAAATTTCTGACTTGACAAAAACTTAGTAGACTCGCTGGAACCAGACAACAATCTGGCTACATCACAACTAACACCAATGGTGACTATAAAAAACCACGATAAGGCCTACACAATTCCATGATGCCGCACAGACCAACCATGAAACTCGTTCTTTATCAAGAATGCAACTGACTGGAATCACCTGGACAACGCCACTGTTCACGCCGCCTCTGTTCAGCGGTTCCACAGCCAACCATGATGGTTATATCTGGGTGAAACACATTTTGCCAAAGCACACAACAATGATGGATACAGAATTGTTTTCTAACACCCAGTCAACCATGACGGTTATATCTGGGTGAAACATATTTTGCCAGAACACACAACATATAATTGGTTTTTGATGCCAAGTATACCATGATAGTTATACCTGATAAAATTTTTCCAGAACTCGCAATGATGATAGATACTGTAACTGGTTTTAAAGCCCAGTCAACTGTGATGGTTATATCTGGGTGAAACACATTTTGCCAGAATTCACAACAGTGATCTCTCTCTCTAATATAATATATATTATATATAATTGTTTTTTAACACTCAGTCAACCACGATGGTTATATCTGGGTGAAACACATTTTGCCAAAACGCACAATGATGATAGCTCTATTGATAAAAAAATTTTAACACCCAGTCAACCACGATGGTTATATCTGGGTGAAACACATTTTGCCAGAACTCCTAACGGTGAACTGAAACCAGTCATATTGCTCACGAACACCGACATCACCTGGCGAATAATATAAGTGGACAGAGAAACTGTTTAGCTGCAAAAGATCTATTTAAAGCCAATCTGAATTCAAACCTTCCACGTTTATAACCTTTAACGTTTATTCACTTATAAACTGACATTTATTCATTCTTTGGTATGCAATTTGTGACTGAATTTTGAACTTCATTCGGATGCTGCCTTCAGTGAAGCGCATGTGGCCTGTCTGCACTCCAGCAGTAGACTGTCACTTGGGTCAGCCTTGTGACAGGTCTCCCTTGAATTCATTATCATGAGCGGCTTAACAGTGTCACTGCCCAGCGCTGAATGGAAGTCAGTCCTTCCAAATGAAGGCCACAGAAATAATGAAAGGCTGCGCTAAGGATGTTGTCACAAGTGCAGCAGCAAGACTCCAGACTGGGCCTTTCACTGTGGGGACGGACGGAAGCCAGGAACGTGGAGAGCTACTACCTGATGGTGGTGAGGTACCTGACCAGCAACGGTGTAATCAACACTGAACTTCTACCTGATGGTGGTGAGGTACCTGACCAGCAACGGTGTAATCAACACTGAACTGCTACCTGATGGTGGTGAGGTACCTGACCAGCAACGGTGTAATCTACACTGAACTGCTACCTGATGGTGGTGAGGTACCTGACCAGCAACGGTGTAATCAACATTGAACTGATCGCCAATCCATGCGCAGAGTGAACATTTTCCAGTTGATGAATGAGACGTTTGACAACACTGCTGTTGACTGGGGGTGAGGTACCTGACCAGCAATGGGGTTATCAACACTGAACTGATTGCCAATCTGATCTCTGCAGTCTTTAACTGGAGTGAACATTTTCCAGTTGATGAACGAGACATTCGACAACATTGCTGTTGACTGGACAAACTGTCTGTCACTGGTGTAAGTAAGTAACTTGGTGTTTTACATGAAAGAAAGCTATGTTGTTAAAACCAGAGAAAGGGAGAGATGTAGTGTTTACAAGCGTGAACTCAGTTAATAGGGGAATCAATTCAAGGGAAATAACCACTATTCCAGGCGAACAACAACAGTCTCACGCATCGACCGGCTTCGCACCCGACTTCCTGCTCTTTGGACAGGAGCCCCGGCTGCCGGCGGACGATCTGCTGGGACGTCCTGCTCGCACTGCAGCAGGGACAGTCGACTGGGTGCGGCAACACCGCCTCCGCCTGCAGGAGGCCCGCCACAAGGCCTTAGACCAGTTGAAGCAAGCTGCAGCCAAGAGGGCCCGCTACACGGACAGGGGAGCCGCTGACCATGTGCTACATGTGGGTGACCGTCTCTACGTACACAACAGTGTGCTGGGCCGCAACAAAATCCAAGACTTCTGGTGGCCTGAGCGGCATCGGGTGACAGCAAGGCCCTTTGACAACCACGTCTACGTGACTCAGCCACTGGCTGGTGGCCCTGAGCGTGCGGTGCACCGAGAAGACATTGTGCCGGCCACCACTCCTTTTGTTGTTGACGCTGACCAGCAGTCTCCATCTCCGAGGGCAGACGTCAGGGACTCTGAGTCTGACAGCGATGATGAACTGTGCATTTTGCCACCGCAGACTCCAGCTCCTGCTGTGCCTGTAATGCTACCTGTGGTTCCACCTGTGTCTCCGCCTAGACCTTTGTAGATTAAATAAGTTGTGTTTGTACATTTTGTTCACATGGTTTACAGGATGAGAAAATTGTACTTGTAGTTGTACGGGCCAAGGAAACACAAATGTCGGCCATTCTGTGGTCCAGAGGGCCAATTTGATTGTAGCGAGAGCATGCTTTCCTTGCAGCCTGTGCCACCCTGTTATCTATGCGTGTGAGTGAGCATTTTGGGGGTGCTGCAAAATTGTCTTCTGGCTGAAAACAAATCCTGATTGCCGTACACCTGCTGTGGTGTCCTCTTTGACTGGTTCCGCTGCCTGTCTTCTACCACTGCACACTGTCGCATACCCAAAACACAGCCTTTTGCTATCTGTTGTGTAGCACTCTCATCTTAAGTCAGAACAAATACAAGAAACAGCAGCGGTATCTCCATGTGACTGGCATGGAGACGGACAGTGAAAAGGCAGAGAGAAACTTCCAGGACGACGCTCTTTGTGGACAAATCACAGTAGAAGACATTCCACTGCATCACAGCGATTCAAAAGAACTGATTCCAACACCTGTTGTTACGTCAAAGAGTTATCACAGTAGAAGACATTCCACTGCATCATGGCAATTCAAAAGAACCAACTCCAACACCTGTCGGTTACGTCAAAAACCTATCGCAGCAGATGTTCCACTGCAAACTTCCAAACTTCGTGTCAGATCTCCTGGATCAAGGTGAGGAAGAAAACCTGCTCAGCTGGCACAACGCTGCCATCCCAGGTGATGAAATCTGGATAAAAACTGGCGGTGACTACGGAGGTGTGGACTGCAAAGACTTGCACAAAAACCTCATCAAACTGCTGAAGCCATAAAAAAAAAGAGATCTCAAACTTAGAAACAGTGCACCGGAAAGGCACCAAAATTAGAGTTGTTTGGGGATTACGACTTCATGTTGAAGATTTTCGGCACTGCTGGTACACAGTCTGTACAGCCATGCTTGTGGTGCAAGGCAACCACATTACAAATTCAAAACGCACCATCAGCACAGCCTGAAATACCAAAGCGCAGCTTGACAAACCTGGAATGGGATCACCGGCAGTACAAACTACATGGTAGTAACAAGAAAAAAAAGAAAAAAACATGACAACATTGTACATTCTCCACTCTTAGATTTGCAGATTTCACAGGTTACCCCAACATATGTTCACATATTGTCAAGAACTGTCAAAAGATGTGGCATGCTTGAACAGGAGTGTTATGCACTGGATAAAAAGATGGCAGACTACACTGCAGAAGACAGACACCTACACAGCAAGTGATAGGAACACCCCTTTCGGCCAGCATGCAAGTTGTCTGCAAAACATCAAAAAGAAGGAAAGACTATTGGCAGAGTAAGTGAGTAAATTGGTGTTTTAATCTCATCTTGCACCAGGACGTGGTGTAAGTATGAATAGGATGCATGCGCAGATAACTCACTTTTGGTTCGCGCGTGTTTGATGCTCACATTGTTCTAATTTTCAGTCCCTTTTTTCAGTCCTTTGTCATGGTTTTGCTAGTGTTCTTTCTTATGGATTACCAGTGTTTGCATTTGTAAGAGAATATTTGTGGCTGTGTTGGTTCCTGGTGTTTGGATTCTCTCAAGGTAGGATGAGAAATTCTTCCTTTCATTGCCCCAACAGGGGCTGGTAGATTTCCCCCGCGATGGTGGACAAAGACAAAGAGTGCGGCGGTGCGGGAATCTGATGAAGAGACTGCTAGTCCTCCCCAATCAGAGATGGTTCAAACCCCTTGCTTGTCAGACATTTTGAAGGCAATTACTGGGCTGGGTAGCAGACTGAACAATTTACAAGATCAATTAAACGCTCTGTCTCAGTGTGACCCGGCGGTGCCGGAGCAGAGCAAAGATTTGATGGTCGGTGACCATAATGAAGAAGCTGGCGGTGTCAGCGTGGACTGTGCTGGGTCAGCACAGAATTGTGACTCGCTCGCTGATGGTGAACAGCAGTTTGGCAGTAGTTCTGCCAACCCGAAAGACTGTGAAACTGATTCGGTCAGTGAGCTATTTGTGGCGGTGCCACAAAAGAGACCTGGAGCGTCGAGTGTCGACATGCTGGACACCATGGCATCTGATGCTGAACTAAACATGGAACAGACCACAGGGCCCTCGGGTGTTTTACGCCCAACTGTCGGCAGCGAGAAAACCAGTTGCCTGAGGTTCTTGACAGAAGGGAAAGAAAGCAGACTGGCACCGACACAGACCAAATGGATGAGGAGGCCCAAAGTAATCTGGACACTAAGACATCTTAGAAGAGGAGAGAAATGAACTGGAACACAATGACCTCGCAACTGTCTGGTCCAGTGGCATCAAGCTGAGATGACGCACTGAAAACCCCAATTACAATGCAGGTGTATCATGGGAAACATTTGTCGGCAACCATTGCCATAAATACCTCCAACCATCCGTCACACATGACATCTGCCAAAGCGGCGTCGTTTGGAGAAAGAAAACAAGGAAAAGTGACATTTATCACATCTATTATGTTAGCGAAGGATCGTTTTACAAGATTCATGCATCAGGAAGACTTTCACTAAATTATGCTTTTGTAAAAAGCGTATCAAACTTTATTTGATCGGACGTCATCTGTGTCGCAATACAAAACACAAACTTTCGACAACAGACTGAAAACAACTCTGACCCTTGACAAGAGCGGAAGTGACGTCATACGCACGTCAGCCTCGTGGTCAATCACTCGGCAGCTTTGAAAAGATTTAACCAAACAAACAAAATTGCATTAAAAAAATATATGCTGCTACTCAAAGTCTGTCGCAATATATGACGTCCAATTATCTAACAATTTGTGAGCAAAAAACAAAATATTATAGGTTTACACTTGTCAACAAAAACGAAGGCACCGCGTGACACTTCCCGGTCACATTTGATTTGAATGGTGGCGAAGGATTCGTCTGCTGCAAACATCGAAAGGTATGTCGCAATTATTGTCATGAGGCTGCTGTCCGACCATTCCTGACGTCTGATCACAATTTTGCACTGTTTATGACATCCGCTAGTTAATATTTAGATGATCTTTGTGTTCAGGTTAGAGTGCAGTAGGATGAAGTGTCGTTTTTATGCAACGGGTGAGATTTGCGGTGGCTGATGTTGTACTAGTATCGCAATGAAAAATTATATTGTGGCATGAGCACTTGCTGTAATTTGGACGTCCGATCACCATGTGGTGTAAAACTGATGTCCAGTTGCACAGTACAGACATTTGTGAAATACGACAGTTGCCATCCCAACACTGCATTGCGTTTCGTTTTGCAAGATCGACTTGTGAAATCGGGGACGGCTAGTAATAACCATTAAAAAAAATTTTAAAAATACGGGTTAAGTCGGTCGGACGTCAGGGTTACCCCAAAATTTGTTGCTGATGACATCTGACACCTTTTTGTTTAAGTTTTGTAAGGTTACTAAGAGTCATTTACTAGACTTTTTATTTTGCTTGTTTGGTTTTAGTTTAGGTTTTCTACTTTTAATTTGATTGAATTATTCATTGTATTTTATGGATAAATTATGCTTGTGGATAGGATTTTTTGTTGATGATGTTTCTCATGTTGGTTGTTATTGTCTTATTATTTCAGACTAATAGTTGCTGACATGACCAGGAGTAGGACAAAATTGCCCCTGCTATGACCTTGATCATCAACTCCTCATTCAGTAGCAGCACTGTGCCTGAAGATTGGAGAACCACACTCATCTACTCATCACATCTGTCTTTAAGAACGCTACCGTTCAAAAAAGTTCCAGCCAATTTCCATCAGAAGTGTCGTCTGCAACTTGTGCAAGATCCTCGCATATTGTCATCAGTAGCATCATGCAGTATGCAGAAGACAACACCATCATAGCTCCTGAACAACATGGCTTCAAATGTGGTCGCTCATGTGAAATCCAACTCCTTGGCCTAATCACTATGCATGACTTTCAGGCAGGGAAACTGGTAGACCTTGTTGGCTGGACTTCTCCAAGGCCTGCTTCACAAAATGTCCCATTATGGGATCACCGGTAGAACAAACACATGGATCAAGAGCTTCCTTAGAGATCAACAACAAGCTGTCATGGTTGATGGTACCAGGTCAAACTTTGTCTCATGGGACTCGAAGGTGCCTTAACTCTTTCATCCCTGAAAACCACTACAGCGGTTGAGAGAATCTTTCCCTTCATTCCTGAGAACCGCTAGAGAGGGGCAGTCATGAACACTCCCTTCCTTCCGGCCGGCCGCTGCAGCGGTTCTGCCTTTGAAATCCGTGCCTATCTGTCACATGGTCAGCATGTCAGTTCCCCCTGGCCAGTGTAACGGGACCTGAGGAATGTTTTGATAAGCCGCACAATGCAGTGATTAGCCGTGCCTGGCCACTGCCAGAGTGTGGGAAAGTGTCCAGCGCACAAAATTTGTCCATTTCTAGGGATGGGGTTAGGTTATTCTGTACAGTTGGAAAAATGGCGGCAGATGAGTACAACGACAGTGATCAGTTCTCTGACGATGATGTTTATGACAATCTGGGCGAAAATGATTTTGATCTGTTTGAACTGACAGGAGAGGAGAGAGCAGAGCTTGCAAATGCATTTAAAGATGATAGTGAGAGTGGTGATGAACTGGATGATGAAAACCTGCCATTGTTTTTTACCGGCTCAGCCACGTTTTGAGTGGACAGGTGGGGGGCTGTGACACGAGACATACCTCTGATGTCCAGTGCAGATGTGTACATAGACATAGTAAATATAGTTGTCCAGAGTTACGGTGCAAACATTGTGTATATATGCATAATTTTCTAATTGCCATATCTCGCCTTCTAATTTACATAGACAAATGATTCAGGTACCACAATGATGCTCAGAATACGCTGCATAACCCTAGCAAAAGACCTGAAAAGGGTCCATAAGCTAGATTCTGATTGGCTACTGGTTTGCTATCTCATATAGCGAACAGTGCCCATGCCCTCACCTACAGCCAATCACAGCACACCTTGCAAATCCATTTCGGGAGCTATTTCTTCTTGCAAATGGCTGGCTACACATGGGTTTTCAGCTAGCACACGCATCCATCAAGGTGTAGCATCATTTACAATGGGGAAAAGGAAAGATAGACGTGAGTATTCATCCAGAAAGAGAAAGTTTTGTGGAAACCAGCATTTGAGTGGAGTTTCAAGGGGTAAAAGGCAGAAACGTAGCGAGACAGAGGCCAAATCGCACAGCGCAGCTGAGATTGAAAATGTAAACACTGATCTGTCAGTGTCGCCTCCCAAACCCTCTGCATTTTTGTCTACTTCTGGAGAGAAACTGAAAAACAGACAGCAGGAGGAAACTGAGTTTGATAAAGACGACCTTTTGACTGGATTCAGGTTTGTTGACACTGAACTGTTAGTTGACTTTGTGAAAAAGCTTTTGTGCCAGGCATGCAAACGACCTTTGGGACAGAACACAAGGCTCTCTCATGTCATTGAGCATAAATCAGGCATCTAAGGTAGCTTTCACATGTCAGTGCTAGCAAACGTCTTCTCTCTTCACCTCAAGAAATCTGGAAAGGTTTATGAAGCCAACACAAGGTTCCCACTCGCCATATTTTCCATTGGGAAACATCACGCTGGACCCAAAAGATTTCTTGGTAATATGAATATGCCTCCGCCCGTGCTTCGCAAAAGTTGGCAAAACCACAAGAAGCAAATCCACAAGGCAACTACAACAGTAGCAGCAGTGACCATGCAGGAAGCCGCACAAGAAGTAAAAACAGAAGACAGTCCAACCTGCGTCAAAGTGTCCTGCGATGGAACTTGGCACAGACGTGGTTTCAGCAGCAAAAATGGGATTGCCACAGTGCTATCGGTGAACGGAAAAAACTCAAAGATGCTTGATACTGAAACTCTGTCAAACTACTGTGATTCATGTGCCAAGCAAAAGCACACGAAAACACATGCAGAGTTCCAGGCTTGGCTGATAACACACCAGGACACCTGTCACAAAAACCATACTGGGTCTGCAGCAAGTATGGAACCATCCGGCATGGAAACTGTGTTTAGGCGATCTGTGGAACGGCATGATCTACAGTACACAGAGTACCTTGGTGACAGTGACGGTGACAGTAAGTCATATGCTAGGGTGAAAAATGCAGACCCAGCGATTTATGACAGAGTTCAGATCTCCAAATTAGAATGTTGTGGACATGTTAAGAAGACCATTTAGTGTGACTCAGTATCAATAAGAAAACAAAAACAGGACCTACAAGGTAAGACAGGTATTTGGGGAACGGAAATAGTCCTTGGGTTCATGACTGGAGTATGTTTCCAAGGCTTTGTGGAGTAAACTGTTTTGTTCCGAGACCATGACCAGTAAGACAAATTAACTGAATACAGAATAACGGGGTACCTGCCATGAGTACCAGATGGAACCGATAGTGAACGACTGCTATATGAGGAGCAGAAAGAATCAGTGGGTTCACGATTGGAGTACGTTTCCATTACCTGAGGTGTAGTACATATTGGGAAAGGAGAGGCATGAGGTATCATCCGTAATTAAATATTTAAGTAAATACAAGCGGGAAGCGGAACAGGTGGGCCACTCAAGTAAAACATGTGGCCACCACTAGTATGTTCCCGCAGTTAAATCACAGTATAGGAATTCATGGGATTGGGGGGGGCCGCTATCAAGAGGGGGAAGAGTGCGGTGTCGCTGAGTTGTCTGCTATGGAAGAGTACTTCCGGGTTGTGGCGAACCACTAACCAGCGCTTCGACACATGATTGGCAGCCGAAGAATCCCGAATTCAACGAAAAAACACCAGTTGATCCATGGGAGCTGTCCAGTCAAGATGCTGATCTAATACACTGCTATAAATCGCCTCATTCAATAGTCTGTATTTACAAGGTAAGTCTTATGTACTTATATACACTTTTACCAGAAGGGGTTAATATTATACGGGTGGGAGAAACTGCGAGAGACATTTTTACCTCATGGAACTCAGCAGGGGCTGACAGCAAGAAGATCAACATTAAATCCCAGAAGTTCAGCGAACACCTGTCTCCCAAGAAGAACAAGCTGTTCTACAGATATATCTTCCACGAGCGCAAGCAACGGCCCGGAGAGTCGTTTGAAGCCTTTGTGACAGACTTGCGCAATTTAGTCAAAGACTGCGAGTATGACAATCCAGACGAAATGGTCAGAGACAGAATCGTTTCAGGCGTAACATTACAGAAATCCATGAAAAGCTACTGACTGAAGGTGATAACCTCTCTCTGGCAACAGCGATAGATATCACCATCTTGTACGAAGTGACAAAGAAGCAATCAGCTTCAATGGCTGCAAAGGAGGCTGGGGAGTGTGCCAACCGAATTCTACAGGCAACTGAGCTCTTGTAGGGAAGGACTGTGTGGGGTCCCATGAGGATACTGCGAGAACGGTGGATGGGAGACCAGGATAATGAGGAAGTGAGAACGGCTTCACATTACGTGCTGGATCTGCACAACCAAACGGAGGAGACGTACAAGATTGCCTGAGAGAGAGTCTGAGACATGCATCAGCCAAGCAAAGTGGGGTCTACGGGGTTTTGTTTCACCAGCAAGTACTGTAAAGAAAACTCTGAACTGTGAAAAAACAACAACAACAAAATGCCATCTCCTAGATGCTCAACAAGAGCCATACGCAAAAGCCTAACTCTTAATGAAAACTGTTGGGGCAAAAAGGAGAATGGGCCATTAGCAGTAAAATGACCAGACAGAAAGAGTAAAAGGACAAGGCAGAAACCAGGCCTCCCTCCAGGAAGCATGGCGGGAAACTCTGTATGTACTCCAAACATCCCTGGAGAAGCTATGCTCATGGAGCACACTAGCACAGTCTCTGCCAAAAATTAAACAAAGGCAGACATAGAAAGAAAAAAAAAAACCCACACGCCACAACCCATTCCTCACACAATAGGAGCTGGCTCCTGATGAACCTCAGGCTTGGAAGAAAATGAACACAACTCTCCTGTCCAGTCTTCCAATAAGACCTATTGCTCCATGTGGGTCACCACTGTGCACTTCTCTGTGCGGAAAGAATTCAGCACCATGTAGCGTGACACCAAAATGTACAGCATCCGGAACCACACCAGCTGGCTGTGATGCGACACCATCGCTCTCTGGAAGAAGAAAAAAGCAAGAACACGAGTCTTAAAAATTATGTAACTACAGTAACGGGACAACGAGGCTCTCAGTAAAAACTGGTCATCTTTCTGATCTGAATTGTGCGTTAAAATGCCATACACTGTTTCTTGCTATGTTGAGCACTGCAAACTCCTTTTTTCCATTGAAACCCGATCCCCTGAAAGTGCATTTTAAAATCTGGTGACTCTGCTGCACCCATCATGTCACCTAAAACTGGAGGAACTGTACGTACATTCAATTAAATCACGGTCATACTGACTGGGGCTAATTTAGACTCAGGCACACCTGGGTTCCAAGTACTGTAAAGACCTGATCACCGCTGTGATACAGTACTTTACAGTATTTGCTAGCAAGAAGAGACAAGGGGACACAAGGGCATACCCCCCCCCCCTCCCCCTCCCCCTCCAACTTTAATACAAATGTTGGTTCACCTGCGCACGGAGAATGTCCAGAGGACCCAGCACGCACACGTTGGAGGAAAAGAAGAGGGTGAAAGGAAGGTCGAACACCCACAGGTACTTCCTCCAAATGCTGACACTCTCCAGATAGTACACGGCTTCTACACCTGGGGAAACAATGGTGTCACTGTCACAACTGTAGGTACACGGCTTCTACACCTGGTGTCACTGTCACAACTGTAGGTACACGGCTTCTACACCTGGGGAAACAAGTGGTGTCACTGTCACAACTGTAGGTACATGGCTTCTACACCTGGTGTCACTGTCACAACTGTAGGTACACAGCTTCTACACCTGGTGTCACTGTCACAACTGTAGGTACATGGCTTCTACACCTGGGAAAACAATGGTGTCACTGTCACAACTGTAGGTACACAGCTTCTACACCTGGTGTCACTGTCACAACTGTAGGTTTCACCCCAATTCCTTACACCTGGTGTCACTGTCACAACTGTAGGTACACGGCTTCTACACCTGGTGTCACTGTCACAACTGTAGGTACATGGCTTCTACACCTGGGAAAACAGTGTGTCACTGTCACAACTGTAGGTACACAGCTTCTACACCTGGTGTCACTGTCACAACTGTAGGTACACGGCTTCTACACAACAATGGTGTCACTGTCACAACTGTAGGTACACGGCTTCTACACCTGGTGTCACTGTCACAACTGTAGGTACACAGCTTCTACACCTGGTGTCACTGTCACAACTGTAGAGTACACGCTTCTACACCTGGGGAAACAAGTGGTGTCACTGTCACAACTGTAGGTACACAGCTTCTACACCTGGTGTCACTGTCACAACTGTAGGTACACGGCTTCTACACCTGGTGTCACTGTCACTGTCACAACTGTAGGTACACAGCTTCTACACCTGGGTACAATGTACTGTCACAACTGTAGGTACACGCTTCTACACTGGTGTCACTGTCACAACTGTAGGTACACAGCTTCTACACCTGGTGTCACTGTCACAACTGTAGGTACACAGCTTCTACACCTGGGGAACAAGTGGTGTCACTGTCACAACTGTAGGTACACAGCTTCTACACCTGGTGTCACTGTCACAACTGTAGGTACACGGCTTCTACACCTGGTGTCACTGTCACAACTGTAGAGTACAAGCTTCTACACCTGGGAACATGGTGTCACTGTCACAACTGTAGGTACACAGCTTCTACACCTGGTGTCACTGTCACAACTGTAGGTACACAGCTTCTACACCTGGCGTCACTGTCACAACTGTAGATAAACGGCTTCTACACCTGGTGTCACTGTCACAACTGTAGATACACGGCTTCTACACCTGGTGTCACTGTCACAACTGTAGATACACAGCTTCTACACCTGGGGAAACAAGTGGTCACAACTGTCGCCACACTGTCACCATCACAACTGTAGCCACACACTGTCACCGTCACAACTGTAGCCACACACTGTCACCGTCACAACTGTAGCCACACACAGTCACTGTCAAAACTGTAGCCACACACTGTCACAACTGTAGCCACACACTGTCAGTGTCACTGTCACAACTGTAGCCACACACTGTCACAACTGTAGCCACACACTGTCAGTGTCACTGTCACAACTACCTGTTACACCTGGGAAAACAACTGATGTCACTGTCACAACTAGTCACACATGTTCCTGTCCAGACAGTGCACAACTTATAATGCACCTGAGGCAACAAGTGTTGCGACTGTAACAACTATAGTCACACACAGACCAGATAATCATAATACACAGCTTACACTCATGACAAAACATGTGATTGCCACATCTTTAGACACACTGTCAAGAATATTACAATACATTTACTGCATGATTAAACATGTGATGTGACTGTCACAACTATAGTCACAGGAAGGAAGTTTTTTTATTTTTATGCCCAGTTAACCATTCAGTCACAGACTGTGCATACGATTACACATATTTCATGCCCAGTCAACCATTGAGTCACAGACTGTGCATAACATTATATATATTCCATGCTCAGTCAACCAATGCTTTAGACAGAAGAACATCTTGGTGAACTGTAAATGTTCCAGTTCTCTCATTTTTCAAATGCTTTAGACAGAAGAACATCTTAGTGAACTGTAAATGTTCCAGTTCTCTATCTCATTTTTCAAATGCTTTAGAAAGAAGAACAGTGTACTGACAGAAAAACAGCGCTACATCTTGGTGAACTGTGCATATTCCTGTTCTCTATTTCATTTCTCAAATGCTTTAGACAGAAGAACATCCTGGTGAACTGTGCATATTCCTGTTCTCTATTTCATTTCTCAAATGCTTTAGACAGAAGAACAGTGTACTGACAGAAGAAGTGTACTGACAGAAGAACAATGTACTGACAGAAGAACAATGTACTGACAGAAGAAGTGTACTGACAGAAGAACAGTGTACTGACAGAAGAAGTGTACTGAACAGAAGAACAGTGTTCTGACAGAAGAACAGTGTACTGACAGAAGAACAGTGTTCTGACAGAAGAACAGTGTACTGACAGAAGAAGTGTATTGACAGAAGAACAGTGCTTACCCTTGAACCCTTTGCTCTCTTGAAAGATATTCCTGAGGAAGAATAAGAAGTAATTCATGTTTAGATGGAACAAAATGTACATGCAAATTGTAATGTATACATGTATAAAATATATATATGATGTAATTCCAGACTTTCTCCAGACAGTCATTAGATTATGCTGAGCCTTCTATGCCTGAGTCAAACACAGTCCCTTGCACCTGGGACATTTTTTACCACGATTTGCAGAAATGTTTCTGAACCAACAAAGTCACATAATGACAAAATCAGGCATGGGATTTGACTTTGAATGGACAACACAGCAACCTAACAATTTCTCTTCCATTCCGAAGCTGTTTTGGCAGATAAAAACAAAAACAAAGAAAAAACCCACCTACAACGTTTATAAAAATACTGATTTTATTCCTCCCAATTCTATCCCTGGCATATGATTATAAAAACAACTCCCCCCCCCCCTCTCTCACACACACACTCACATGCCCACACACAAAAACACCACACACACTCCCCCCCCTCCCCCCCACACACACACGCACTCATGCACACAAACACACACACACATGCACAGACACACACACACATACACACACATGCACAGACACACACACATGCACACACACACACACACACACACACACACACACACACACACAAACCTGACAGCCTTGGAAACAGCCATGTGGTTGGCATGACCACTCACGCCATAGTCATCAAATGTGAAAATCTGAAACATCACATACACAGAAAACTAACACATCCACCAGTTAACAAATCTGTTGTCCTTGATAATGACATGGTGTGAACATAATCTCAAACATGAACATCCGATTTCAAAGGAAGTTCAGAGCAAACTACATGCAGTCATGCACACTAATGTGTTCAGTGGCCTGATACTTAAGCACTGGCCAAGCAGCACCTACAGTTATGCAATACAGGTCTGATACATAGTCTTAGAGCACTCACCAAACCAGCAACTACAGTTATATAATGCAGGTCTAATACCACATTGCCAAAATGATTTAATTTCTATGGCTGTGCTCTTGGCAATATAATCTCTTTTGACCACAAATACTGAAATGTGACACCTTTACTTTCACAAGAATGTTTGGCACAACATCATCTAGATCTATCAATTTTGCCAGAGCAGTTTAAACTTCAAATCCCTGTCTTTTCCTTCT
This sequence comes from Alviniconcha marisindica, assembly GCA_018857735.1. NCBI lineage: Eukaryota > Metazoa > Mollusca > Gastropoda > Provannidae > Alviniconcha > Alviniconcha marisindica. The sequence goes on from JABMCL010002076.1 coordinate 508,391, forward strand.
GCACTCACCACTGTTGGTTTCATTCTGGGAATGGGAGTTATTTGTACATACTAGTCTGATACTAATACAGTAATACTAACTGAGTTAGTAAGTATCAAAAGAATCCTATGGATACATGTATACATGTATCATGCATTGTATTTGTAACAGAAGGTACTTGAGAAACATGTTAATTTGTTATGATAAAACTAGCAAAGAGACTCCATGGAATTCTCTGGCAATGTAGTACATTGCAAAAACAAAATCAGCAAATCACTAAATGTGTTACTGTTAGATTCAAATACGCTTAAGCTGAACAGGGATTTTTCTTTCTTTGAGTTATCTGTTTCTTGACTTATCAGAAATTATCCAAGTGGTTGGATCCTGCCGATGCTGTACACAGCTCTGGCAGCATTTAAAGCACTACAGACAGACTGTATAGTCAAGACTTGACAAAGCCTGTGGCTGACCTGTTGGGGTTGGATCCTGTCAACTGCCGCACACAGCTCTGACTCCACGCTGCTGGCTTTCCACACTACTTTGGGATCGTCTGGAAAATCACTGCACACAACACTGAGAAGGCTGACCTTACCAAACTTGATCATAAATTACATTTTGAAATTTGATACAAACCACAATTTATTATTATATTAATTATCATTCACTATCTTACTGTGTGCACACTGTGCGTGTGTGTGTGTGTCTGTGTGTGTGTGTGTGTGGAACTATCAGTATCATACTATCAACATACAATGATACATACATGTATACAGTATAGGCCATAGGGCCTGCAGGGGGTTAACATTAGAAACAATATTACAAAATATAATACAATAGTATGCTGTATGTCAATTATAACTGTTGCACTCATGAAGAGCAAAGGGGGAGAGACAGTTGAGAGAGATATTCAGCATCATTTGTTACCGGTGGTTGATGACAGTGACATTCTCAGCAGGGATGCCAAGGATCTGACAGCTTTTAACAATCTCTTTCTCCCTCAGCTTCCCCCAACCATAGTAGTTCCCTGAAACAGGCTCTGATTTATGTGTTGCTAGTCACAGACACACAATGCATCATATATCTATTCATCATCATTACATGCCATCTGTTGCCCCTCTGATTCTACTGTTCCATAACAGAACTGAGCAACAAACAATTTAAAGGGATCAGCACTCTTTTGAGTTAAAAGATGTCACATGAACTTGAACTGTCAAAAAAGACTGAAAAAGTTAAATGTCTACTGTAGTGCAACTCTCACCTGGCATAAGAGTAACTATACACAAAATGTGTTATATAAAAAGATAAAAAATCCGCAAGAGGTACATCCTCAGCAAAGGGTATGTGGGCCAGCTTGGCCCAATGGTATTGGTACAAAGACTGTATGTATCACTGCCATTAGGCTGGTATTGGTAAGGGGTCAACTTCAGTTTGATTCCCCACTTTGACTCTCCTTTCACAGTTTCAGCCTTACTCTTCAAAATTTGTGGTTTATGGACACTGTCTTGCGACTTTGCTCCAAACAATAAAACATTAGAACAATAAAATGGCTCTTTAGTTAAATAATGCTAAATCAATGTATCATTCTGGTGGTGACAGTGTACATACATAGTGTTAGGTATCTAGTGCCCCCCCCCCCCCCACACACACACACACTGTTTGGTGTTCAAGTTACCAGTAGTAAGGCACAAGACGTGAACGTGAGATGTTGGACAGCTCTGCAGCAGGATGGGAGCGAAGAACATGCACTCGTCGTCCGGATGTGCCGTTATCAGCAGTACCACACGCCTCCCCGCCTCCATCTTTTCCCTAAATCTACCACCAGATACCACAGTCACGATGTACGTGATGACAGAGATGACGACATGAAGCAATATCAGCAGCTTCATGCAAAGAAACACACCGCTCCAAGGCAACAGCCCCCATGCCGCCATCATCTTCGAAGACGGTGTGCAAGAGTTCTCTCCCGTTAGACCAGCCAGCGACGCGAGTTTACGTCCTCCGTCACCAAGGTAAGGTGTTACCTAGGCAACCGCGGAGGCACCGTAACGACGAGAAGGGGCGTGCAAAACAATGCAGTGTTCATGTCTGACAGCTTCCACGCATCCTGCCCCCCCCCCCCCCCCCTCTGCCACTTATTTAATTTCCCACTGGGATTAATAAAGTATATTGTCAAGTTATTGTTATTTTTGTTTTTGTTTTTGCGGCGACGGTCTTTGGAAATCATCAATGCCGTTAGTCACTAAACGGCAGTAGAAGAAGACAGAAAAACCAAATTCCTGGCAGCAGGCAAAGCACGAAAGCTATATTTATTCTGATGTGAAGTTCAGTCCAGGCAGCTGATAGAACTATCCTGTTGAGCTATCAGCAGAGAGGACGAGTTGATTTCTGCATTTGTGGTACCGCTGCTCTGCATTAATTTTAGACGGCTGATGATGCAAGTTGCATTAATTCAGCTGTGGTGGAAGGATTGTTGGAGATCGTGGGGTAAGCGTCCTGTTTTAGAAAATCAGCTTTGTTTGACACTGGAAGAACCATCTCAAGACATTATTTTTATGTGTAACAGAAAGTAGAAGAAGATTAACTACTAGACTTGCTTGTTTTTTTCTACACTTCGACCTAAAATCAAAGTAGAAGATGAGAGAGAGCGGTGGGTCTCTCTCTCTCTATATATATATATATATTGAGGTAGTGAAGTGAGGATATACAACAACGGTGTGTGTGTGTGTGTGTGTGTGTGTACATGTATACAATCAATTTTTGCTTTTAACAAAACAAGATGCCCCCTCCATCATTTAAGTATTTTGTTTTTGTTTTCCTGTGGGTGTTCCATAAGCTGGTGGGGTCTGCAGGAGCAGGTGATGTGCTCTTCAGCTTTCTGGTAGCTAAGGCTGGCTCATCCACTGGGGACTGTTGTCAGCACTGACAGTCTGAACGTTAGTTTAGTGGTCTGTGGCCCCTAGCAGTGTTCCTGTTTGGTGTTGTTTGCACATGTATCAGTCATATTTATACAAGTGTCTGCTTGTGTTGTGTGTGTGTGTGTGTGTGTGTGTGTGTGAGAGGAGAGAGAGAGAGTGAGAGAGAGAGAGATGAGAGAGAGAGGAGGAGAGGTGTGTGTGTGTGTGTGTGTGTGTGTGAGAGAGAGAGAGAGAGAGAGAGAGAGAGAGAGAGAGAGAGGAGAGGGAGAGGAGAGAGAGAGAGAGAGAAGAGAGTGGGTGTGTGTGTGTGTGAGGAGGAGAGAGAGAGAGAGAGAGAGAGAGAGAGAGAGAGAGAGAGAGAGAGAGAGAGAGAGAGAGAGAGAGAGTGTGTGTGTGTGTGTGTGTGTTTTAGGGAGAGGGATAGAGGAAAGGAGAGACATAAATTTTGCCAGTGGAGTGGAACCAAAGATGGTGGAACACATCATCATGCAGACTGTCACATTCACTTTTATGAAACACAAATAACAAGAACCCTGTGAGTCTGCAGAACACTTTGGACCCATATTTTATTAAAAGATAAAATGAATAAAACCAGTGACCAAAACAGTCAGTCAGGGCCCATATTTTATTAGACAAAATGCAATAAAACCAATAAACAAAACAATCAGTTTCTTCTTCAGTCATCACTTCATGAAGATCTGTAAGATGCTGAAAAAGAACAAAGGAAGATGAAGACAAATGCAGTTTATTTTGAGTTTCACCTGCCAAATCATGGAATCAGTGGAATTGGAAAGATTACTGGTCAAAAGCAATAAATTTCCATGAAGCAGAAAGCTGGTTCTTGAACACGTACAGTTCAACAAATCAAGATTAAGTGCAATTTTCCATGGCCATATGGGCTCATTACAAGAACAGTTGTTTTCCTTTGTTTTCGATTCCCCATAATGTACATTCAAACTAAAATGCAAGTCTAGCTCACTCCCTCAACCAACAGGCAGTGTAAACGTTGCTCACGTAACTCACATTCAAAACAGGAAAACACAACTTACTAGGACCTTAAAAATGGGCCATGGGCATAAAACAACAAAAAGCAAAACAAACAAGAAATCAAACCAAGAAAACCCCCGGTAAAACCCAAGTGATCATAATTATTAATATAAAATCTGCCCATGCCACACAAGGCGGCCTTAATTTCTGAGGCAGTAGCAGTATATCGGGTAAGCTTAATGGGTGAAAGCAAAGACGGCAGACCCATTAACTCGACAAAACTCTGTGCAGGTTCCAAACCTACTGCTGCCACAGGAAGGAATGGCACTCTTTCAGACTCCTGGAGCTCACATCTTTCTGTTGGATCACCAAACATGACAGTGATTTACTGACCCAATGGAGCAGAAACTGAAACGAGAGCGTGTTGACTCGATGTGCTGTAAACATCCAGCGGAACACCAGGCTTGCACGAACAGTGTGCAGCATGCAGGGTGTGAAGCAAGTCAAAGTGATGGTCCACTGCCGCTAATCATAGGCAGGCAGTGCTACCCAAACTATCTGTGGTGCTACGAACAGTGTGCAGCATGCAGGGCGCACAGCAAGTCAAAGTGATGGTTCACCACCGCTAATCATAGGCAGGCAGTGCTACCCAAACTATCTGAGGTGCTACGAACAGTGTGCAGCATGCAGGGCGCACAGCAAGTCAAAGTGATGGTTCACCACCGCTAATCATAGGCAGGCAGTGCTACCCAAACTATCTGTGGTGCTACGAACAGTGTGCAGCATGCAGGGCGCACAGCAAGTCAAAGTGATGGTTCACCACCGCTAATCATAGGCAGGCAGTGCTACCCAAACTATCTGTGGTGCTACGAACAGTGTGCAGCATGCAGGGTGCACAGCAAGTCAAAGTGATGGTCCACCACCGCTAGTCATAGGCAGGCAGTGCTAAGAACAGCGTGTCATCAGCTTTAAGCAATGACCCCCCTGCCAAGCATGCCCACTGGTTAGTAACTGGATTTTTGAAAAGTCCTGTCAACTGCATGGGGCTTCCCAAACCAAAACACACAACTGATCATTACATGTCAATTTTTTTTTTGTATCAGAGTCAAAAACAAACTGTGATCAATAGTGTGTGTGTGTGTGTGTGTGTGTGTGTGTGTGTGTGTGTGTGTGTGTGTGTGTGTGTGTGTGTGTGTGTGTGTGTGTGTGTGTGTGTGTGTGTGTGTGTGTGTGTGTGTGTGTGTGTGTGTGTGTGTGTGTGTGTGTGTGTGTGTGTGTGTGTGTGTGTGTGTGTGTGTGTGGGTGTGGGTGTGTGGGTGTGCATGCATGTGCATGAGATGATGATAAAATTGCCAAAGCCAACTGTAAAAAAACAGCTGTCAACATTAAGCTGATGATCCAGCTTCAGGGTGGGGGGTGACGGAGGGGACTTTGTTATGCAAATAATAAAATGTAAGTGTAAATCACCTTTTTCACAAATCTGTCCCTGATGATACACAAACAGAATCAACTAAACACAACCGGGTAACAAATCAAAAATCACGGCAACCAATAAAAACAAATCCAGACCTCTGAGATAAATGCAGCTACAAATAAGACTAAAACCATATATATATATAACAAAAGCAAAACTGACTTTTTAAATGAAAAGAGAGACAGACAGACAGAGAGAAACAGAGACAGAGACAAATACAGAGAGACAGAGACAGAGTTAGTAAGCAGTTTGGGTTACTAAGCTGATGTTTAACCATGTAGGGACATACACGAACAAAACAATATATACTATACAAATACCAAATGCAGCTTCAGAAGAAAACAAAAAGTCCAACAACTTCCCAGCTTAATCACTTCAGATAAAGAGACTTGTTGGTTACTGGATGAAATCAAATCACAGCCTGTTCGGTTGTATGTATAAATATATGCAAATTCACTTAACAATGTAGACAGATTCCCTTCCTGAGCGCGTGGGACTACTTTTGGTGTGTGCCCGTTCAAGAGGAATGTAACAGTCATTGAGACGATAGTTTGAGGAATTGATGAACATACAGCATGCACATATACAGTATCTCCTGGTACACTGGGATGCTTGGTTAAAACTGACAACCCTGTTTTACAGATAACACAGTCACAATGAGAGAAGGTTAGAAATTTGTGTTAAATAATTCTATTAATGACTGGCAAAGAGCAGACTGACTGGTGTCTTTGGTTTACCCAGTGCCTCGGTCCCTCATCATTTTACCCGTATATGCATTGTGAATTGTGACCCTGTCGCTAAAACCAGCCTTGAGGATTTGGTGTGTGTGTGTGTGTGTGTGTGTGTGTGTGTGTGTGTGTGTGTGTGTGTGTGTTTGTTTTGTTTTTGTTACTGTTTCCAGAAATAAGGAAGCTTTCTTGAAGAAGAACCAGAGTGATCAGCCCATGACACTGCCTTCTAAAGCATCAGTCCTGCATCTCTTGTCAGACACCTGATTGCTAGGGCTGAGATACTGGTCAGAGCAATGTCTGTGCTGGCCATGTATACCACACCCTCCCATCTGAAGTTTCATACCATAAAGGGGGGAGGGGGGTGGGGGTGGGGGGTAGCCATTTTAAGTTGCTGAAGGAGGGTGGATCATGCTTATTAATCTAGGATGTATTAATGGTCTGATTAATATCCATGCTGATGATGGTGTGAACTGATGATGGCTGAGCTACCTATAGGTATAGGCACCTTTAAGTCATTTCACTTGATACATCTGTAGCATCTCTGTTTTTACCACAGCAAGGCATGATTGTAAAGTGCATATTAAGTACAAAATGGCAACACGTCTTTATCGTTAAGAAGATAAGCAATCGGCTTGATCCCAGCAAGGTGGAGATAAAGTTTGTGCAACTAGCACCAGGCCCCTCTCAGCACCAAGGGAACAGCGTCAGACAAGGCAAAACTTTCCGTGAGGCTCTACAGTAAGAACTCGCCGACAGAGACGCTAAAAAGCCTTGCTGAGCGGTGTTCACTTGTGCAAGCTCTAGCCACAGTCCAGCCCAGCGGGGTCCAAGGCGGATGAGACCCCAAAGGAAAGAGGAGCAAGAGGCAACTGAGTCTGGTCACCCTGCGCACAACAGCCTCACATCCTTTATGGTCTATGTCCGTCTGCTCAACTTCTTTTCCTGTTCACTGAACTGAATAGCCCAACACTTGCACAATAGAGACTTAACACAGACAGGGCCAGAGAGGGGCCGTGAGCTCCTGTGTTATTATGTCCGGGAGGAATCTTTGCCTCATTAATTTTATTATGCATTTCATTGTTAGGGTCACCTCTTATGTAGGACATTACTTGATCTCACTGATTATATATGACCCCAGGACGGTGTCATAAGATCAGATGGTAGAGAGAGGGGACATCCACTGATTGTCTCTCTTGATTTCCAGTTCAGTAAAGAGAGTGGACATTCACTGATCAGCAAAGAGAGTGGACATCCACTGGTCAGTAAAGAGAGTGAACATCCACTGATTGTCTCTCTTGACTTCCAGTTCAGTAAAGAGAGTGGACATCCACTGATTGTCTCTCTTGATTTCCAGTTCAGTAAAGAGAGTGGACATCCACTGATCAGTAAAGAGAGTGGACATCCACTGGTCAGTAAAGAGAGTGGACATCCACTGATTGTCTCTCTTGATTTCCAGTTCAGTAAAGAGAGTGGACATCCACTGATTGTCTCCCTTGATTTCCAGTTCAGTAAAGAGAGTGGACATCCACTGATCAGTAAAGAGAGTGGACATCCACTGGTCAGTAAAGAGAATGGACATCAACTGATTGTCTCCCTTGATTTCCAGTTTAGCAGAGAGAGTGGACATCCACTGATTGTCTCCCTTGATTTCCAGTTCGGTAAAGAGAGTGGACATCCACTGGTCAGTAAAGAGAGTGGACATCCACTGATTGTCTCCCTTCAGTAGAAGAGAGTGGACATCCACTGATTGTCTCCCTTGATTTCCAGTTCAGTAAAGAGAGTGGACATCCACTGATCAGTAAAGAGAGTGGACATCCACTGGTCAGTAAAGAGAGTGGACATCAACTGATTGTCTCCCTTGATTTCCAGTTTAGCAGAGAGAGTGGACATCCACTGATTGTCTCTCTTGATTTCCAGTTCAGTAAAGTGAGTGGACATCCACTGACTGTCTCTCTTGATTTCCAGTTCAGTAAAGAGAGTGGACATCAACTGATTGTCTCTTGATTTCCAGTTCAGTAAAGAGAGTTGACATCAACTGATTGTCTCTCTTGATTTTCAGTTCAGTAGAGATAGTGGACATCAACTGATTGTCTCTCTTGATTTTCAATTCAGTAGAGATAGTGGACATCAACTGATTGTCTCTCTGGTTTTCCAGTTTAGCAGAGACAGTGGACGTCAACTGATTGTCTCTCTGGTTTTCCAGTTTAGCAGAGACAGTGGACGTCAACTGATTGTCTCTCTGGTTTTCCAGTTTAGTAGAGAGAGTGGACGTCAACTGATTGTCCTTCTGGTTTTCCAGTTTAGCAGACACAGTGGACATCAACTGATTGTCTCTCTGGTTTTCCAGTTTAGTAGAGAGAGTGGACGTCAACTGATTGTTTCTCTGGTTTTCCAGTTTAGCAGAGACAGTGGACGTCAACTGATTGTCTCTCTGGTTTTCCAGTTCAGTAAACAGTTATGCTAATGCCACCTCTGGCTCAGCTCTCTACAGCTGTGCATAAGTCACAACCCTGTCACTTTACGCTTTCACATTCACAGTCATTGTTTCGTTCAAAGGAAAAAAATGTTTATACACAATAATAACAGAATCTCTGTAAATCCCCCACTCTCTCTAAATGCTCAGACCACTAGCATTCAAAAGGAGTCCAATACAACCCAGTGTTTCCCTCAAACAATCTCAACAGTAACAGTATCTGTTGAGATTGTTTGAGGGAAACAAGTGGTCTCCATCTCTTTTCAGGTCTATTTCAAAACAATCTCACAAAATGCACTGAAATTTGGTGCATGTAAAACAAAAATAGCAAATGCCATCAAAATCCCAAAGGTCAACTCTTGCATGAGCCATACATGTATATGTATTAAAATAAAACATAATGTAAAAAGCATGACCAGCAAAGGAATGACAAGACTTTTGTTCAGGGACCCTGAACAAGATCACATACATTTATGTTTGGGTATAGACACTTATGCTGAATTAAAAACCAAACATAATTGCTGGAATCATAAGTTAAAAGAGAAAACAAAGCAGCAGCAGCAAAACAAAACAAAAAAATGCTAAAAAACAATACACAAATAAAAAACCCACCCGTTAACCTAAAGCATAAAATGTGTTCCAAAGCATTTTTCATTTGGACAGGCTATATTGACCTGTAAAAGAAGTGAGAGATCAGTCAAAAATAAAAATGGCATCAAACCACAAAACATTATGCCTCAAATGTTCATATTCACAGTCATTGTAAAGAGTGTCTCTCTGAGAGCCATGTGCACCATGTGGTGCCTTGCTGCACTGCCAGTGTGTCAGTGATGCCAATTCAGGCTTTGCCATAAATGTCAGTCAATTTCCCATTCAAGGAAGTGGTGAACTGAAATTTCTCACATCATTTTCATTCAAACAATTTGGACCATTTTGAGAAAGAAAAAAAAACTTGACAGTAATCCTTAGCATTCCACTCTCATGAATGCTTGTATTAACAGCTGCACAGTCTTTCAAACAGTTTGCTTTCAGCAAAAAAAAAATCCACCACGTTTTGTTCATTCTACAAGATATTTATCAATAAATTTTTCACAGTCACAACCAACTGGTGGACTGTGGATCTGATGACACTGCATTCCATAAAGTCACTGGACCACTGACATGGACTAAAATCAAAGATAAGAGGTCTGTAAGTTTTGTCATGGACTAGAACACTCAAATCCACAGTCAGTCTGAACTGTTCACGACTCCCCATGACATGGAACAAAATCGCCAACTCTGCAACCCATCTGAGTGGGTCGGGTTTCTTCATGAAATGGATCAATGTCACCAACTGGCAAATCCAAAATCCATCTCAGTTTGTCAGGTCTCTTTATAAAATGGAATATCATCCAAACCACAATCCATCAAAGTTGGTCAAGTTTGTTATGTCTTTTTATGAAATGAAATATCATTCAAACCACAATCTATCAAAGCTGGTCAAGTTTGTTATGTCTTTTTATGAAATGGAATATCATCCAAACCACAATCTATCAAAGCTGGTCAAGTTTGTCAGGTCTCTTTATGAAATGGAATATCATCCAAAACACTGTCCATCAAAGTTGGTCAAGTCCCTTCATACAATGGATCAGTGTCACCAAATCCACAATCCATCTGAGTTGGTCAGGTCTCCTCATGAAATAGAACATCAGCAAATCCACAATCCATCTGAGCTGGTCAGGTCTCCTCGTGAAATAGAACGTCAGCAAATCCACAATCCATCTGAATTGGTCAGGTCTCATCATTAAATAGAACATCAGCAAATCCACTATCCATCCGAGTTGGTCAGGTCTCGTCATTAAATAGAACATCAGCAAATCCACAATCCATCTGAGTTGGTCCTTAAGAGTGATAGCCATCTGAGATGGATGGTGGGTTTGATGGTGCAGTATTCCATACATGGACAGCCAATCACCATCTCAAACTGGCAAAGGATTGATGATATTCAATCATTCCCTGGACAATTATCACCATCTCAGACTGACAAAGCATTGATGATAATCATTCCACAGTCATCACCATCTCAAACAGACACAGGATTGATGAGACCTAATCATTCCACAGTCATCACCATCTCAAACACAGGACTGATGATACCCAATCATTCCACAGTCATCACCATCTCAGACACAGGATTGATGATACCCAGTCATTCCACAGTCATCACCATCTCAGACACAGGATTGATGATACCCAATCATTCCACAGTCATCACCATCTCAGACACAGGATTGATGATCCCCTAATCATTCCACATTCATCACCATCTCAGACACAGGATTGATGAGACCCAATCATTCCACAGTCATCACCATCTCAAAGACACAGGATTGATGAGCCCCTAATCATTCCACAGTCATCACCATCTCAGACACAGGATTGATGAGACCCAATCATTCCACAGTCATCACCATCTCAGACACAGGATTGATGAGACCCAATCATTCCACAGTCATCACCATCTCAGACACAGGATTGATGATACCCAGTCATTCCACAGTCATCACCATCTCAAACAGACACAGGATTGATGAGACCCAATCATTCCACAGTCATCACCATCTTAAACAGGTGACAGCCCAGTCTTTGAAGAGCCCTGGGGCAGCTGCCATGGACTACCACAAGAGTTCAGAAGTTTCAACACAGACCAAAAAACAAGAGGCAAGGAAGCCCTTTCAGAGATCAGCCAGTGAACTGCTCTGCCTTGAATGAGAACCAAACAGTTCAGAACTCACACCTGGGAGGCAAGGTAGGGGCAAGTCAAGAAGGCACACAGATTGAGCACACAAACAATTATCTCCATCAATAGTTGCACAGCTAATGGAAAATATGAATATTAAAATACTCTCAGTGTGGGTTGGTCACCAAAGTGATCTTTACCACAGAAAAAGGGAAAAATATACCAACTCTGCTCCCAAAACCACACATTTGCATTGTCAAGCTTGACTGAGAAATTCAGAAGGTCGGAAGCAGTGTTCACATCATCATTTTCATGAAGTCACAGCACTTGGTAGGAAAACATCTGAACTACCACAACAACAATGGAGGTAGAGGCATTCCAGTCCTTTTATACTGGAAGTGGCTGTACATAGGACAGATGGAAAAATGCACATTTTTCTGTGTAAGGGAGGTAGAGGCATTCCAATCCTTTGATATTGGAAGTGGTTGTACATAAGACAGATTGAAAAACACATAGTTTTCTGTGTACAGGAGGTAGAGGCATTCCAGTCCTTTGATATTGGAAGTGGTTGTACATAAGACAGACTGAAAAATACACAGTTTTTTTTTTTTGTGGGTTTAAAAAGGAGGTTTTCTGTGTAAGGAGGTAGAGGCATTCCAGTCCTTTGATACTGGAAGTGGTTAAACATAAGACAGACTGAAAAATGCACATTTTTCTGTGTAATGCTAGCTTTCATGCTTACTTTTATATTTGCAGATTGTTTCTTTTGAAACTGATCTGCAGGTTTTTATTCCTGGTCAACTTCTGAAATAAAGAGGTGTGTAAAAACTAGTATCTCAAAGTCACAGGCAAAAGACAATTTTGTGTAAAATGGTCAATGAAAGAGTGAACTGCATCAGGCACATGGCATCAAGTTTTAAGCACACACAATTCTTGCCCACAACAGATAACAAGCTCCATTCACCTGTACCTGCAACAATCTGTTCCGTCCTGTGTACTGCTTACAGCTGCACAGCTGACAGGGTTTACATTTTTTGTTAAATATATCAACGATGCAAAAAAGAGGTTTATGGGGAACACCAAGAAACAAAAAAGAAGAAGTGATAATTTAATCACACACGGATCAGATCTTTGGGAACCAGAGGCTGTCTGGCATAACGGGGTCAAGCTGAACCCACAACAGGGTCAAGCTGAACCCACAACAGGGTCAAGCTGAACCCACAACAGGGTCAAGCTGAACCCACAACAGGGTCGTGGGGTCCACTGCCTGGTCGCTAACTTCAATTGGAGGTTAAGGCTGCAGCCCACTGAACAGAATAATCACACCGTAGACTCATCAGTGACCGCTGCAAAATTGCCCGCCTGATTATGACAGGAGTTTGCATTTGGTTCCAATTCTGACTTTGAATCTATGTTCATGTACTGCTGTACATGTGCTGCAGTCAACCAAGGTGTGAGGTTGGAGAGTACAACTTTACTGTCCTTGCACAGAACATGAATCTGTGCAGCACTCAAAACATTTATGGCAAAGCCAGTCTTGTGGCACATACTGGAGTGCAGTCTCTTTGCCAAACGACAAGCGAAGGCACAGAAAGACAGAGAGATAAAAAAAACTAAAAAAACAGGTATGATGACAAAGGCAAATAAAAAGCGAGAGAGAGAGACAGAGAAACAATCAGGTATGACGACAAACAAAGGCACATGAAGAGAGAGAGAGAAAACAAACCCAAGTATGATGATAAAGGCACAGGAAGAGAGAGAAGAAAAAGAAGAAGAAAACACTGACATAATGACAGACAAAGGCACAGGAAAAGAGAGAGAATTAAAAAAGATTTTTAAACCGGACAGGTAGAACGACAAAGGCAGAGGAAGAGAGAGACAGAGAGATTTTTTTTTTAAAACAGAAACCCCCCCACGTATAATGACAAAGGCACAAGAAGAGAAAGAATTAACAAAAAACAAACAAAAAAACAGGAAAGAGCGAGAGAGAGGGGGGGGAGAGAGAGAGAGAGAGAGAGAGAGAGAGAGAGAGAGAGAGAGAGAGAGAGAGAGAGAGAGAGAGAGAGAGAGAGAGAGAGAGAGAGAACAACCCAGGTATATGGACAAACAAAGGCACAGGAAGAGAGAGAGGTATAACGGGGAATCTCTAACAACTCTGGATTTCCAGCAAAGACAACCTTATGTCCTTCACCACTGGAGTCATTACCAACAATCACCTGAATATGAGTTAACGGGGTAAAAAAGAAGCTTCAGCTTATGAAGAAGCCAAAAGTTAACAGTGGCCTGGCTTATGTGTTTTTGACACTGACACAGGGCACACATTTTCACATGCTCTCTCAAACATTTGGTCCTAGAACCTATCCAGTGGGATGCCATTCTACATTTTGGGACACAGAGTTGTGGTCTGAAAGCATTGCAGACACATGGCACGCTTGGAGCGATGATGACCTGAAACTTCTGATTCAAGTCTGATCCAGACTGCAGATGTAAATGCCTTGCTATTCGAAGAACACATCTCTGTTCTAAAAGGAACTACCCATCTCAAAATACACTTTATCCAACTGGTAGAAGACATCAAAATAAATGTAAAATCAAGGACTTCGTTTGAAAAAGACCCACTAATCTGATTAAGGGGGGGGGACAGTTTCAAGCGGCGGTTAAGTAGGTCAGATGGACAAAAGATTGTTTACTGTCATGGCTCATTTGTCACATACGGCATCTTCTCTGATGTTTGGCCTCACACTGCCAGGGTCATTACCGGCAGCCACTCAAGTCTCAGATATCGTCCCTCATTTCTGGGTTTATTTGTTATGTAAAGCATCTTCTGTGTTTGGCCTCACACCAAACACTAAATTAAGATAAGACTGTTTATTGTCCATGCTAAAATCACACTGGGAAATTTGTCTCTTGTCTGCACATTATGTAACATTAAATTAAACATTTTCTGAACCTCAGGGTTGACCTTTAGCTGAGGAACATTCACAGACTCAAAATTTCAGTCTGATAGCTTCCACATGTTGGACAAAATATTTTGAGAGGGACAGCCCCTTTAACATTAGCAAGTCATCTATTCAAATGATGATTTGTGGCACATTATGCAGCATCGTTGAATTCTGACAAAAAAATTGGTTCAAATATTCCAGACTGAGATTTAAGATTGTAAATTTACATTTGCTAAGTAATTTTGTATGAAACTTCAAAAACCCTACACCTAATCCTTACATTATGCCAACTCCCTGTTCAACCATCGGAATAAAACTGCCATCAAATTTTGATTTTTCAAAATCTACATGCAATAGCCCCTCCAGGAACTCACAGACCAGCCTAATGCGCAGAGCCGCTGTATGACTTGAATGACAGCAGCTGCAGTCATTCAAAGCCCAGCAACGTGGCAGTCAGACTTCTACGTCTGTGAGATCAGCCTGCGATAGGCTTTGATTAGGTTCTCCACATTCTGATGCAGTTTGTCTGCCTCTGCATTCAGTCGCTGCTGACGCCGCTGGGACTGGAGAACGATGGCGTTGGCTGGTCGCTGGGGTGGACTCTGCTCATTCTGGTTGCCGGTGTTTGTACTGTCAGCAGCATTCTGCCCATTTTGTTCTGTGCCCTGGTCCTGAAACACAGCCGCAACACAGCACTTAAAGTAAAAGTCCAAGGTTTTTAAGTATGCAAAATGACCATCAAAATGATTGACAAATGAGTCACTAGTTTCAGATTTAATGAAATAAAAAATAAATAAAAATGTTTAATTGGGTTTTTAATCGATTTTATTTTCTGTAGGCTGGCCGAGACTAGTCTCGGGTTCTCCATCAGTCACGTGACTTTCCCGGAAGTGACGTCAGTCTGGGGAGTCAGTGCAGTTGCCATCTTAGATTCTTCAGTAAACTGTGTATGCATATGGTTGACCAAAAAGTTAACTATGCCGGCCTACTGTGTTGCCGCGAACACTTCGCAGACGACCCCAGGTATAACAATGCATGAGCTCCTGCACAATCAACCCGCAGTGAGGCAAAGTGGATTAAATTTATACAATTCAAACGAGCTGACTTTCTTGCTGTGCCACATCACGCCCATTTGTGTAGCGAGCACTTCAGTGAGTCGATTCGCAAACCCCATGGAATACCGCATGGGGTTTGCTTCGAAGCTGACACGATGTTCCGGTACTCTTTCAAAATCCTGCCTGACAGGCTCAAACTAATACGGCTGTATCCTTGTGGGTCTCTCGGGCAAAGTATCAGTTTCATCTTCGGAGCTCGAGTTGGCCATTTTGCAGCGACTCCCCAGAGTGACATAGTAGGCATATGGTCATGTGATTTGGGCATCATGGCGACGCTTACGGTACGACAGAAAATGCCTTTTTTCATGCATTTATAACCCTCAGATCACAGTTTCACCTACATCATCGTTGTGAGGTTTAACAGAAATCGTGTCAAAAATCACCCCTAACCTTGGACTTGTCCTTTAACGACATACATACTGGTATGTATACTATTCACACATGAATACATGCCAGCACAAATGCACATGCCTACCTGCATGCATGAGCGTGCGCACCCACATACACACACACACACATTCTTCCTTGGTATTTTTAGTCTACAGCAGCTTGTGGTGACTGAAGTAGGTATGGTAATCGGTGGCACTACCACAACACATATCTTGGTCTCTTTGTGGAACCTTTGTATGTACTCCTTCCAACCATCTCCTACATGCACACACACACACACACACATACACACACACACACACACACACACACGTGCATGCACGCACACACACACACACACAAGGTGTGCCACATTAACACTTCAAGCTATGATGAAGAAATGTTGTTATCAACATAATCAGAGACACCCACCACAAGAATGACCCCGTTCTTTCTTACAATCTTTGTGCACAGTCTCTTGCTTCTCCCCTCCCGCACGCAGTCTCACTCTCACCTCAGCGTTTTTAGGGTCAGGCGGGCAGATGGTGTTGTCATCGTAGTCAGACACAGTGGCAGCAGCAACAATCCTCGACTGTGTGTACTGTCCCTTGGATGCTACACGCCCCTCAGGGGCCATTTTAGCGTGTGTCTGCACAGCATCCAAACATGCCTCTTCATGTAACCTCACAAATGTGTCACGTTGTCCCAGGAATGTACCCCCCCCCCCCCCCACCCTACTTCTGGACTTTCAACTACACAGCATACAAAAATGCCTTGTCATGTAACCTCACAAATGATACACACCCTGTCCTAGGGGTATATCACCCCCCTCCTCCCCTTCCACCCCAGGGACTTTTGACTGCACAGCATACAAATATACCTCTTTGTGCAACCTCACAAACTGAGACACATGTTGTCGTAGGGTTGTACCCCTCCCCTTCACGCCCGGGACTTCTCATTGCATGGTAGTACTTTGTTTTCCAAAGATGGACTTTTCAAACCTAAGTAAGTATGTTAAAAACAGAACCTATGACATACCATAACCAACTTAGGCCTCCTCAACACACAGAACTGACTGATGGCATGATCGGTCAGTGAGAAGCAGGAATAGCTCAATGACAGAGCTATGGACTCATGATTGAAAGGTCTCAGGTTCCAATCCCGGCAGAAGCAATGGGGAGAATTTTCAGCTCCAGGGTCAACACTTTCTAGGCTGAATCTTGTTTCCGTATCAGCTCCATGCGTGTGTTACCACAGTGGTTCAAAAAAGATCCCAACCATTCTGCCAAAAGTGCAGGTGGCAGGTTACAGCTAGATACACGTGCACCCAATGTGTGCTGCTTGAAATAAAGTGACCGTTAACTGGCGCCTGGTTGTATGGTGTACACAGAACATGCATCAAAACGGCAGCAGTTTGAAATTGCACCAGCCATGTAAAAAGTAAACACCACTTTGGTGGATATTCAAAACATACTGTGCATAGCAACAGTCAGTCATTTAGAGTTAATAATAATAATAATAATAAAGAGGATTTCTAGAGCACTCATCTACCACACAAGGTGGCAGTACAGGGCGCTTTACAATAACACCAACCACACACACACGCACAACTAGAGTGCAGTGGGTCTGCTGGGATGCAGAGAACTGCGTTATAGATGCCATTGTGAAGCGGTTAGGACTCAGCCCAAGATGAGGCACTCGACAAGTGTTCCAATTTCTGTTTTAAACAAAATGTCCGGCTGACTGCATGTGAGTCTGACCTTGATGAAGTTGCGAGCCACCGAGGAAACGACAGTGCTCATCATCAGCTTACAGCCCCAGGACAGCAGTGCAAAGGGCGTTTGCTCTGGAAGCTGCTTGTAGGGTGTGATGATGTGCTTGCGTAAGCAATGGGTCACGATGCGCCGTAGCATGTCCACCTGGGCTGGGTCGGCACACGGATGATACAACATCACGATGGCGCCGTGCTGAAACCAAACATGCACAGGTTTGTTCTCAACTGCAGGAAGCACAGCATCAACAAATGGAATGTGTTCTAGAGAATGCTCACTCACATCACATCTTGCTTACAGCTGACAACACTTTTTCTGGTCTTTGTCTTGCAACGCAGTTCATGCCTATCACCAAGTTATAAAGCAATCATGGCTAGATGATATAATGCTTGCAATAGTCTGGCCTTGTACTGGTATGTGAAATTCATACCTACCTGCAAGTTACAAAGCCATCATTGTTATTATATATATATGTACATGCTTGCCAAAGTCTGGCTTTGGTTTTGTTGTGTAGTTCATATCTACCTCCAAGTTATGAAGCAATCATCACCAGATGATATAATGCTGACAATAGTCTGGCCTTGTGTTGGCGTGCAAAATTCATGCCTACTTCTGAAGCCATCATTATTATGTTAATATATATATATATATATGTATGCTTGCCAAAGTCTGGTTTGGGTCTTGTGTAGTTCATACCTATCTCTGTTTGGGTCTTGTGTAGTTCATACCTATCTCCATTTAGGTCTTGTGTAATTCATACCTATCTCCGTTTGGGTCTTGTGTAGTTCATACCTATCTCCGTTTGGGTCTTGTGTAGTTCATACCTATCTCCGTTTGGGTCTGGTGTAGTTCATACCTATTTCCGTTTGGGTCTGGTGTAGTTCACACCTACCTCCATTTAGGTCTTGTGTAGTTCATTCCTATCTCCATTTGGGTCTTGTGTAGTTCATACCTCTCTTCATTTGGGTCTTGTGTAGTTCATACCTATCTCTGTTTGGGTCTTGTGTAGTTCATACCTCTCTTCATTTGGGTCTTGTGTAGTTCATACCTATCTCCATTTGGGTCTTGTGTAGTTCATACATATCTCTGTTTGGGTCTTGTATAGTTCATACCTATCTCCATTTGGGTCTTGTGTAGTTCATACCTCTCTCCATTTGGGTCTTGTGTAGTTCATACCTCTCTCCATTTGGGTCTTGTGTAGTTCATACCTCTCTCCATTTGGGTCTTGTGTAGCTCATACCTCTCTTCAAGTTATGATGCTATAATTACCAGGTTATACAATGCTTGTTATAGTATGGTCTTGGTCTTTCTGAGTAGTTCATATACACCTCCAAATTATAACGCTTGCCATAGTATGGTCTTGGTCTTGCTGTGTAGTTCATACCTACCTCCAAGTTATGAAGCTATAATTACCAAGTTATATAACGCTTGCTATAGTATGATCTTGGTCTTGTGTAGTTCACACCTACCTCCATGTTATGAAGCCACCGCTGTGGGGGTACGTATTTGTATTCTCCGTAGTCTGGCCAGTTGGGCCGATGCCATCCACTGAAGAAAATAAGCAAAATGATGCACAACACACTGGATGTTTGTAACAAGAGAGGGAAAACAGTTGGATGGCATTCACACTGGCT
>JABMCL010002076.1:530000-567500 GCA_018857735.1 Alviniconcha marisindica
TCAGCTCTTCTAAGTCGCAAAACACCTGTGATGGCTGTTTTGCCTGCAAGTCAGTCTGCTTGGTCATGCCCCTTGACTCACTGGTATGATAGAGCTCAAGGCCTCCCAAGTACGTGAGAACAAGAACAAGCAGTGTTAACAACAACAAAAACTGGCTGGCCTTCCTCACACAAAGGAACCTAAATTTCGAAGCAGAACACTTCTCCAAACTGGATAATAAGGTATACATACATGTACGTAGATAAAAACAACAATGAAAGAAGAAATATTAACAAAGACCCTACACTCAGTGAACCTTCTACTGACCTCCTGTGGGTTTTTTTCGCAGTGACTGTCAATTGTGGGTTTGCTCTGCAACACATGAACACGACTAGTTAGCAGATCACAATCACTTCATCGATCGAGAAGAACCATCTTACAACATCCAGTTACATGCGCAGTTTTGGAAAGTAATTGGACAACAGCTTGCCGAGAAACACAACCTTCATTTTCAAGAATCAACAGACTGATCCTGCTGTAACCTTGCAGTAAGATATTGAAAGTGGCATGAACTGGTAAAACTCTCAATATGACCTGTACTACTCTGATACTTACTCTCACAGCAAGCTTGGTGTCTACATAGTGTCCAAGAAAAGCTCATCATTAGGGTGATTACCACTGATTGCTGAAAGGACAGGTGCCCTTGTCACACTGATCATCACAAGGATTCATAACTTTCCATTGCAACTGTCAGTCCAGAACAGCCCTCAAAGGTATACTGTACAGCTGACTTACCGGTACGATTATATCCCCATCACATGTATACTCTTCCGTTGAGTTTGGGTCCCAGTCAATTTCAATATATGTCTGAAACAACATGTCATACATTTGTTATCAACAAAAAGGAAAAGAATTATGTGGTTAATCAGTCACTGAATCTTTCCAGCAAATAGATGGAAGAACATAAAGGCACATGGCTACTAATTATGTATACCCCCCCCCCCCCCCCCCACACACACACACAAATGCATTCAATACATCATAAAAAAGGGGGGGGGGGGGGGGGGGGGGGGTCACAAAGTGAACTATCGCAAAAGATCATGTTCTTCTTCCTTTGAGTCACCAATGATGTCAAAATATGCTACACCAATATTAACTCATGAACTCAATAACTGCAAGTACCTTTGCATCATCACACTTTATGGTTTGGACACCCATAGGAATGCCGCCGTGGTCACCTGTTTTGCCATCACCTAGTGCCACCAGCACAGCAACAAACAGCAGTGATACAGCAACTTTACTCATCACTGAAGGGGCCTGTCTGTATCTCATGGCTGTGTCAACCTGCACATACAACAAACAATCGCCTGTCAACCACAGCAAAAAGCAGATTCATACACACTACCTGTCACACATGATCATGCAAACTGGACATTATCACATCTATATTATATGTAATGTCAACAATAAAACAAAAATCTGATTCTCTAATATTTCTAACATTCCATGATTACAAAATAGTAGCTGTAATTAGCACCTGGTTGTTTTGCTTTCCGATGAGAAAAACAACAACAAAAAAAGCAACCAAAGCTGCTGATTGTTTACACGATCTTAGAGTTAATGCTAACAAGATCTTAGAGTTAATGCTAACAAGATCTTAGAGTTAATGCTAACAAGTAACAGACAGCTCTCTCAGTATCAACAGGGAATCTGCTCAAGCTGTTGCACAGATAATGATGTGTGCCTATTCCATGATTAGGAACACATACACATACATAATATAGCACCTGGTTGTTTCATTTTCTCATGAGAAAAACAACAACAAAAAAGCAGCCAAAGCTGCTGATCATGTACCAGGTCTTAGAGTTAATGCTAACAAGTAACAGACAGCTCCCTCACTATCAACAGGGAGTCTGCTCAAGCTGTTGCACAGATAATGATGTGTGCCTATTCCATGATTAGGAACACATACACATACATAATATAGCACCTGGTTGTTTCATTTTCTCATGAGAAAAACAACAACAAAAAAGCAACCAAAGCTGCTGATCATGTACCAGGTCTTAGAGTTAATGCTAACAGACAGCTCTCTCAGTATCAACAGGGGTCTGCTCAAGCTGTTGCACAGATAATGATGTGTCCCTATTCCATGATTAATAGATCTACTTAAATACAGCTGCCTCCTTTCTGTTTCATAATGACAGCCAGCAGGTGTCTGGTGTCTGCTGAACCAGCAACTACACAGCCCAGAGGCTTTCCATAAAATTTAAAGATGCCCTCTGTTTCAAATGTTGGTGAGCTGTGCTGAAGAAGATAGCCACAGAAAAGTATTCCAGCACTGTACACAGTATCACCTTGCCTTACCACACATTATGTTAATGACAACATTAACATTTTGTCCACACAAACACACAAAAATGCTGCTTTAGATGAACACACAATGACAGCCACAAAACATCAGCTAGTCTCTGAATGGTCCACAGAACATGAGCCAGGCTGTGACTGGTCCAAATGATATCCAATGTGATAATCCTGTGACTATGTATGGACTGCCAGTTTCTTACAATGTCTTTCTCAAGCCTGGCTGATGTCCTGTGGCTATCTACAACTGAGGCAAAGAGCTGGAAAATGTAAAAGAAGTGACAGTGCAGCTAGAAGTCTATACAAATAATATGCCTGGACTCAATGCCATTGGTTCAACTGATTAGCAGGCTGATACTGGGTTAGCAGATTTGTACAGAGGCATGTTACTTGTTCTACACACACACATGCACAAATGCACACACACACCACACACATGAATGCACGCACGCATGCACGCACGCACACACACCACACAAACCACACACACAAAGTCAATAACAACACGTGACATAGCAATAAAAAACTCATTTACTCGAACACTACCAACTCCCTTTGTGGATTCCACACAAGCACCTCACTGTGGTTCACACTGTAATACCCATGGCCCTATGTACATATGTTAAGTCCATGGTAATACCTGGCTCTTACTGTTATCTGTGTTACGGACATGGTGGGCTGTCATTAACGAGATGATTCACTGGAAGACTGAACATTTAACTGTATACTGACACTTTGCGATGATCATAATACATGAGACATGCTTGTTTGTTGGTTCCACACATTTTGCAACACCGTAAGTGTAACATCAGTCTGTTACCTGTATTTTACGGTAGCTGTAAATCAATAACATGTTTCACCAGTACACTGAACTTGTAATGATACATACTGATCACTTGATGATGTTTATACCATTCAGATTAATGGCTTTCAGCATCAGTGCTATGGAAACACCAACTACCCTTTTAGAAAAAGAAAAATTCCTTTTTATCCAAGACACTTAGTATCTAGATCTGTGACTTAATAATTAGTGAATACAACTGAATAAATTGTCAACCTGCTGTTTCTAAATTCATAGACATTTAACAAACATGTCTGAACTTGTGTGTGTGCTGCGTGTGTTTTTGTTTTGCCCAAACTCTGGGTGAACATGAGCCAGCCTGCAGTTTTATAATGCCCAAGACATTAGCAATAGTATTAATTAGAGAACTGGGGAGCAGGGATAGCTCAGTGGTTAGAGCACCTGACTCATGATTGAAAGGTCTTGGGTTTGAATCCCGACAGGAGCAGCAGGAAAATATTCTTCTCCAGGGTCAACTTTCTGTGCTGACTCTTACTTCAGTATCCATTCCACCCCCATGTTACTGCATTAGCACATAAAAGATCCCGGTCATTCTGCCAAAAGTGCAGGTAGCAGGTTACAGTTAAACATGCATGCACCCTATGTATGTGGCTTTTCAGCAGTTTCATGTGGCACCAGCCATGTAACAACCAAACAATGCTGTAAGTACACCACTTCAGTGGTGGATATTCACAAGTGTGATACTGAAAGATAGTCACTCATTCAGAACCACTTGCAAGTGCAGTGAGTTTTCTCAAGAACAGAAAACAATGCTATATAAAAGTGATCAACAAGAAGAAGATAAGCCAGTTTGTTGGTTTTACACATGACACCCAGACACATTAGTGAATACAAGCCTGAACATGCACATATCCAAGACATAATTTACAAACCACTTATGTCTGGTCA
Organism: Alviniconcha marisindica; assembly: GCA_018857735.1. Taxonomy (NCBI): domain Eukaryota; kingdom Metazoa; phylum Mollusca; class Gastropoda; family Provannidae; genus Alviniconcha; species Alviniconcha marisindica. The sequence goes on from JABMCL010002076.1 coordinate 534,091, forward strand.
TCTTCACCAAAAATCAACTCAAGCTGCCTTTGGAGACATGGAAATGTTTTCAGTTCAGAACACTTTTTTTTTTTTTTTTTTTTTTAGCTGTACACTTTCATGAATAATTCATTTTAACTGGCTCATTTTAACAATGACAGTAAATGAGTCATGTATTTCTTCACATACCTGTATTTTCTCATGGACCTCCCAATTGCTATCACTCTCAGTTAGACTTTCCTTTTAGCATTAATATCAGTATCACTCTTATAGACCTTCCTATGAGTATTATTATTTACTATAATCACTCTCATATATGTGTTATCTTATTACCAGCACTACTCACTCTCACAGACCTCCCTATTGGCATTACTATCAGTATCACTCTCACAAATATATCTCCCAATCAGTATTACTATGGTAACTATCACGCTCACATATATAATCTCCATACCAGCATTACTATCACGCTCACAGTGTGCACCAATGCACATTCAAAACAAATAAACAAACTGTTTTTGGTGGTATCCCTCTTTCTACTGGTGAATTTTCAGCACCTTTTCAAAGACCATTATTCTGTAGCATAGTAAGAAACAAACAGGCATTTTCAAACACAATACAGATATATATATATATATATATATATATATATATATATATATATATATATATATATATGTGCCTGAAAGAAGTTACACTTTTCCAGTTAACATTCTGAATCTGTGGAACAGATCAAAAGCAAATAATGAAAAAGAAGGAGAGACCTGGCTGCTGAATCCTGAGTGAACTCTGCAATGGCGTTACACATCCATCACAAAGAAATGAACTGTATTTCCCACACCCTGGGTAAACACTGCTTCACAACCCTCTAGAGAAGTTGTACTTAGAACTACCACACTGCATCATCCCTCCCTCTCTCTACAGGGATCAGTGTTTGTTCATCCCTCTTCGTGAGAACCTTAGGGATTCAGTTTTTATAATGTTTTTTTAACACACACACACACACACACACACACACACACACACACACACACACACAATCCCATTTGTTATGTTGAAATTACTTCTTCAAGCTACACATGGTGTATTGCTGCTTTTGTGCTTTGAAACAAAATCATAAGACTTTGATATTATATATAATATATATTTATATATATATATATATATATATATATGAAAATGTTTGGATTTTGTTTCAAAGCAGAAAAACAAAAAACAAAACAAACAAAAAACTATGTATTATAAAAATTATATGAACATCTTTAGATTTTTTCAGAGCAAGAAAAACAACAGCTCACATACATACATGTACAGAAGCATCAATTTCAAAACAACAAATGAGATGGGACTGGGATGTAATTGCATCACAGCTGGACAAGCATTGGCTCTGGTGTGCTGCTGACGCAGATTGTACTCAAAAAAAGAAAAAAGAAAAAAAGAAAAGAAAAAAAGAAGATGAACTGAAGGAACACATTTAAAAACAACAAGAGTCCTTGCATACCAACCCTATAGTCATTGGTGTGCAGACTATCCCAGAACCCAATGCCCAACACTGACAGGTGGTGAGGTAAAACAAAAAGTAATTCCTCCAGTCCCACCTGTTCAATTTTACAGTCTGTTGCTAAGGAAACCCAGCTTATACTTACACTAGACATAACACTTTTAATAGGCAAGGCACAGCTGTTGTAATCACAGACTGTGTTGTGATTGGCTGGACCTAACTGCCTGAGGCTACAGTCCATTTGCTGCAGACTCTGCCTAGAATTCAGGTAGCACTGTAGCAGTGTCTAGTCTAACCAGCACAGAAAGCTTGTCAATACTGCCTGGCCAACAAAACACTGTCACTGTCTATAACCTGGCAAAGTTCTACTGAACTGTCTGATAAACATGAAGTTATGTGAGCTAAGATTTCTTTTACATTTTCTTTTTAAATTATGAGCAGGAGGAGTCTGTCTCTGAGAAAGTGTCAAAAACAAACCATACTGATTTATATAATACCATAATGGCATCTGTTAGTCACATTGTTCACAAGGGTCATGATTTTATACCAGTACAATTACAAACAACATAACAAACCTTTCTCATTAACCGATTCAGTACAATACATTAATTTACCTGTCAGCATGATTTTAGAAAAAGATACCCTGTTTAACCCATCCTGGAAGTGAAGTATGAAACAGCTATCTTACATCTGGTCAAATTTGATGAAACAAAAACACCAAAGAGAAAATACACACTGAGCCCTGAAAATAGTAAAAATAAAATACTAAGCAATGAAAACATCCATTTGGTATAAAATTTGGATTGCATGCACCTGGAATACACTCTCAACACTGTTCTAAAATGCACCTTGTAGTTGTACTGGATCTTATAAAACTAACACCTTCAGAAATCTTCCTGGATGATGAGCAAACACATACATTTTCAGAACTCAGGTACAATATGATGAACGAAAAAGAAAAATACACAACAGATGCATGCAAACCTGTATGTATGTGGGGTGTGCAGTAACTAATTAAGGTGGGGGGGGGGGGGGGGGGGCATCTGCTAATGTAGATATGCCCTTTACCATACCCCTTCACAATTCTGTACCCTTATAGTTTCCCTGTTTTTTTCCATCTCCATTTGCATCAAGGTCTGTCAACATGTCACTGTACAGTTTTGTTTTATTGATTAATCCTGCACTGAATGAATGCACTTGAGTCACAGCCAAGCCAGAATGAGTACTTGAAAATTGCCTGGAAGTAGGACACATTGCTGTGGGCTGTCTCTGCCAAGATATTGTATAGAACAGGTGGGTTAGCTCCCGTTAAGTGTGTTTTGCACAGGGAGCACCAAAATACAACCAGGGACACAGAAATTGGCAGTGGATACCTCTTCATACATGCCTTATTTTGGCCACAATGGAATCCTTAAAATCAAACCAGTGCCAAAGGAGTTGCATGATAGCCGAGACTCTGGAGACGTCACTAAAGGCGTAAAGCACAACCAATGTCTGGCACGCCAAAACTCCAAGCACTGGTTTATGACATCCTTCTTCCAACACTGCCATAATTGCTTATGCCATAGGTCTTGAAAAATAGTCAGCTAATGGAGTTTTTTGTTGGTGCTCAAATGGCAGCATGTTTGTAACTGACAACATATCACATTAGGTGTTTCTTTTATAGCTGCTCATGTTGTTTTTGCCAGCACAAACAAAACCAAAATTGTTTCAATTGAGATGAAACTCATTTTTTACTGGGGGTGGATGTGCCTCGTGCTTTGATGTTATATTGCTTCCACAGTCTTATTAGCACATCCAAACCTTTGGGAGGGCACTGACAGCCTCGGTGGATAGCTGCATTGAAATAAAGAGTGCCTCTTCCTTTAGTGGTGTACCAAATCTGGAAGGTGATGGAGAGCAACGCAGGCCCTATTCAAGGCTGTGGAACTGATTTTCCTCAAGGGTGTATCAGTATGGTAAATAGCATATCTACTCTTGTCTCCTTTTATGTAGACCTCTACTACTAGTTCTACTAGCTGATTGACCTACATTCTTTTTTTCTTCTTCTTCTTTTTTTACTATAACTATTAAGAAACGCAGAAAAAGAAAACCACAAAAAATAAAAAATAAATATTTCAACCTTTTTCGCGTGTTCTCATTTCAGCTTCTTCTTCTTCTTCTTCTTCCTGTGAAGCGACTGCAATCATCATGTTGATTATTTTGTCACTTTGTGAAGGGTCAGCAGCGCAACCAAAAAAAAAAAAAAAAAAAAAAAATTGTTTTTGTTTTGGATTACTGCAGTCTGCAGATTACTTCCACCATCCGTTTTTAGATAGTCACAGTTGTGGGGGATGCAATAAACAAAAGCAAACGCACGTGATGAGAAGAAGAAGAGTTGTGACAGCCTGGATCGGAACAGTTGAACTTCAAGAGGGAGAGCTCTACGACTATACCATAATTATGTAGGAAGTTGTTCCAGTCGGTTGTAGGCGCGGAGGGGGGTAGGGGATGGGGGGTGGGGGGGTTGAAGATTTCTGGAGTCAGTTATGGTTACACATGTATGTAACATAACATGAACCCCAAATGTGGGGGAAATTCTCACCTTTTTGGTTGACACGGCAGCCCCTTATGTTGAATTGTAGGGCTGACCAACTTCGCGAACCACAATCAAACACCGGAAGTAGTTGTAGAAACGTCGTCTGCTTCTTACTTTTTAATGATAACCCATTTATTCCGTTTCAGTGAATGAAATTTATATTATTTTGACACATTATACGCTTGAAATGAATGACAAATAACATAAGAACAGGAGAGAATTCAAATACCGCAAGGATAAATCAGCCCATATTATTCTCAATCGGTGACGAAATCAAGTCAATCCAACAGTATCAAATGTTAGCTTGGGTTTATGTAAACTTGCTTTCCATTTCGGGAGTGAAAACAGGGAAACTAGTGGAACAGAATGAACATTCTTCCCAAGAAAAGGTTCTCTCTCTCTCTCTCTCTCTCTCTCTCTCTCTCTCTCTCTCCTCTCTCTCTCTCTCTCTCTCTCTCTCTTGTCATCAATGACCATAAGTTATAATACTGGGACTGGGGCCCACACCAGAAAAAACTCGAGTCTGAGAAATTATGGTATAGTCGAGAAGAGCTGCAAGATGCGTCTTCATCAAGTTCATGGCTTCTACGCTAGTCACCAGAATGAGCTTCAGCTACTTCAAACCAGAACGAAAGTCGTCTGTATGTGGTCCACAGTCATTCATGAAGAACCTAGGTCCTAGTTCCTGGCCAAGCAACAGAAACACCATTTTATGTCCTGCTCACCAGCCTAACAGTAACATCCTATCACGAGACCACTCCGGCTCACACCTCAAGAACATCTGTTTCTGCCAGTTTTGGCAATGTCCACCTTTAGCCCCGTCGGTTCACCGTCCTCAAATGTCATGAGAATGTGTGTGTGTGTGTGTGTGTGTGTGTGTGTGTGTGTGTGTGTGTGTGTGTGTACTGAATGAACTTGAAGTATGCAGTAGTTGGCATATATATATATATATATATATATATATATATATATATATATATATATATATATATATCCACATATCAGTTCATTTTGTACTAATCTACTATGCCAGTGCTATACACAAGCACATGCACACACACATCCTCAAACCATTTGAGGACAGTGAACCGACGGGGCTAAAACTGTAAAAGTGGATATTGCCCCAGTTTTTATTCTTTTAGTTTTATCCCCCCCCCCCCCCCCCCCCCCCCCCCCCCCCCCCAGAATATTCAGCATGATTAGTTTTAACTGCTGGCACTGTGTGCACAACCAGTCTGTGTCATTACATGGCACAGCCTGATGAGTCTACCACATCATTATTATTTATAGAGCAGAAAATTTCTTTTGGGAGTCAGCCTGGCTGTGACTTGTTTATTCCAGTTTATATTTCCACAGGTACCTTTGCTCCATCTGTTTCATGAATGCCATTGACTCCTAGTCCTACAGTCCTAGGCCCACTATAACAGTAACACAATAGCAAAACAAAGACAGTGACAGTGTGACTTACTGCAAATCTAAGGGCACAGTTAAAATGTGTGTGTGTGTGTGTGTGTGTGTGTGTGTGTGTGTGTGTGTGGTGTGCACTTTTGCCAGCTTCATGTTTGACTTAAATTTGAAAGCAATGTCCAAAGCCTAAATTGAATGGTTTATATTATTTGCTCATGAATGATGAAGCATGTGTTAGTCTGTTACAAATACAATGTCACTGATTAAAAATTTGATGAAACAAGATATGTTTGGTTGTTGTGGTGGTATGAACCTAAATGTGACTTCTACTTTGGACCTCACTTTCAGTTGGCATGTTCGCACCAAGAAGAACATTGAACGAGTACGGAGAGATGAAGAGAAGGCAGCTGAAGAAGAGAAGGAACGTCAACGGAGGATCGCTTTGGCTGTAAGTTTCACTCGGTAACTGCTGTTTTGACCTGTTCAGTATTGCCATTTCTCTCCCTTGATGTACAAGTTTTTTTTTGCTATTTCTGCTCCTTGATGCACTTAGTACTTGCCAGTTCTGTCCATTTCCTTGCAACTGCCAGTTCTCTCTTTTGGCTCACATAATTCTCTTCCTAGAACTGATAATTGTTCATAGTTTTTTATTTGCAAAATGTGTGAGTACTGTGACCTAGATACCCCAACACAGCAGTAGCTTCCCCTGTCTCTGACCTGACCTCAGGGTCAACAGCATTTGCAATTGCATGTAGTCTTACCCTAAAGTTTGAGTTCCAATGTTCTTTTATCCTTTGCAATGACTCACTTATAATGCTTTACTTAGTCTTAGGGCTGCAGAACATTCACTGTCTCCACGGTACTCAGGGTATCTAAATATACTGGCCTTTACTAGCTTTAGTTCCATTTTTAAATGCAATCTGCTTTCCTCACTGGCTTTGTCCAGAGTAGCTTCCCCTAACCACACATGTTGCGTGTTGCTGCTCGAGGTGGAACTCCAGGGGTGGGGCTGGGGTGGGGGGCATAGGGTGGGGGGTTAGGGGATCAGGGTGTAACTAGTGACGTTATCCAGTGAACTACACTTGGCCCACTCCTATGTCAGGTGAGCCCAGGTCAGGATGCTTCTTGTGCATAGGATTATTGGAGAGGTTAGGGTCATGGTGGGAGTAAAACAGGGTCATAGTAGACAGCAGAGTAAGCCAGTCAGGTTAATTAATTAATTTGTTGTAGATAATTTGTAAAATTGCTTTTATTAAGAATGTCATTATTAAAAGGTAGACCTCATAAAGAGGCAATTTTTATGTGATACACACAGCTTGATGTCACACACACACACACACACACACACACACACACACACACACACACACACACACACACACACACACACACACATATCATCATCATCATCATCATATAAAATAGCTAACCTTTTTCAGGTGTCTTTTGTACCAATTCTTTGCAGGAGCTAGAAGTGAGAACAGTGCTGCTACACTGAGTGTTATTTGATAATCTTACTCTTGAACCCTTATCATCTTATAAGTTATGCAGAGCTAGATATATTTTTGTGTTAATTGTTCATAAGAGCAGGAAGTGAGAATTGGGTTGCTGCATGATATGGTTTGACTTTGACAACCTTGTGCTGACCTTTGTTTACAGGAGCAAGAGGCGAGAACAGAGTTGCTTCGTGATCGTACCAGGAAACGTCAGCACAGTGAGATAGAGGCTTCCTCCTCCACTGTGGCCATTGAATCTACATCCCAGCCAGCCAACAAACTGGTCAAATCTGCCACAGACGTCTCACTAATCCAGGGAGGACACATAAACTTCTTCAAGGATATTGAACAAGGGGTACGTGCTTGGAAAGTTTGAAATCAGCAGTGTAGCAGATCTGCTAACGTTCTAAAATAAGATCCAAACACTTAAAAGATTCAAAAGAATGCTTATTTATTATTATCCTGAAAATTTGCATCGTGTTGTCTGTTATAATAAATAAGCGTTTAAAAAAATCTTTTATGTGTTCAGATCTACATTTAGTTCAGTTTTGGGTTGTGACTGTTTCACATAGTCATGATAGTGCTCCAAAGTACCCACCCCACTTTTACATCCCCATTTCTGAAGCACCAGACTAATGCTGTAGATAATCCCAGAGTTGTGAAGGTACTTCTAACATGACCAGCAGGCAGACATTGTAGATAATCCCAGAGTTGTGATGGTACTTCTAACATGACCAGCAGGCAGACATTGTGCCACTGACCTCTTTACATTTACCATTTTGAAATGAAATGTATGATAATTTATATCCACTGGCCTGATGAAAATTACAATTTAGAAACAAATTAGAACAGGGTAGTTCCTTTGTCTTAACTCTGCTTGGATGACAGTATTTCTGGTTGACAGTATTTTCGGCAGGAAGACTACAATGGCTGAGAAGCCGGAATGTCAGCATCACAAAACAGATGCAGATGAAGAGCCTGTTGCAAAGAGTAGTCTACGAAAAACGAAAACGAAAAGTATTATAAAATTCCTGTGAAGAGTACAGAATTATGTATCCTGTACTTTGTTCTTCAGCAAAGGGGCCACGTAAGTGCAATGTACTGTGTGCAAGTCAGATTTTGCGATAGCACATGACTGTATGACGACAGACCTTTGCAAAAAATATTGTGAGGCCCAGTCTTGCAAATTTCTGACAAACGCTGCTGGAAACAAGACTAGCATGCCTTCCACAGAGATTCACCAATGCAATGGTAGTACAGGCCACTGACTTGTTCTGAGACTTTTGTTTTTTTAATTTTGTTATTCAACTTATTGATAGGATCTTGCTGCACAAGGCAACAAACCTTGTTATTATTTGTATGGATTTGGTTTTGTGTGGACAGTTGCATCGTGAGGGGAAGAACAAGGAGCATGAAGCGGAGCGGGCAGCGGAAAAAGAAAAGTGGGAGAAAAACATTGGTCTCCTCACCTACTTGGGACAGAGCTCCATCGAGTCACAGAGTATGTCACATGTGTGTGTATGTTTGTGTGTGTGTGTGTGTGTGTGTGAGGAATACAATATTAATATTATATTATTTTTGAAGTTTTATGTATTATTTTTGAGATTTACAGTGTTGTTGCTCTTGTAAAGTGCAGTGTGCTCACCCTTGTTGGTGAGATACAGCGCTATAGAAATGACTGCTGTTATTATTTATTGCTTTTATTGCTTGTCCAGATTTGTATTCACGTGAAAGAGAGGGAGATATATACATATATATATCTATAATAATTTAATATATAAAATATATATATATATATATAGGAAGACAGAAAAAGGGGGTCACCAATGTGTGATGTTATTTTGATGTACCCAAAGAGCTTTCTGCTAAAACATCTCTGTGTAAAAGACACACACGATTCATGTTTGATTTCACACAAAAGGTGACTCATTTTTGTTTGTTTTTGCTTCTATGTCTTCTAGAAACATTCTATATCATTTTTAGAAAGACAAAGATTGCTCTCTTTATTGATACTGTTGAAGGGAGCTGGACAGATAGCATTGTGAAAGTTTGTGTAGGAGTTCCTTGTGCATTTATACTCTTACTGTGTCCTTTCAGATGACAAGCCGTGGTATTTGAAGAAGTCACAGACATCAGAACTCAAGAAATCAGATCAGTATGTGCAAAAACACACTGAAAGGTAACATTATTTTCTGAATTCTTTCGTTAATTTATTTTCTTATTTTATTCTCTTTTATTTTTTCATTTCCTCTTTTTCTTCTGTCCTTAAGTTGGTCTGTCTGTCGCAGTTTCATACTTTGGGTCCTGTTTTTCATTTTCTCTTCCAGCAGCAATTGTGAAATGAATGTTTCAGGCAAAGGGGTTCTTTCATTCTTTTTTCTTCTTGTATGTTTTGTTGTGTGTATGTGCTTTTTTGTTGTTGTTGGTGGTGGCCGTCTTGCATTTAGCATTAGTATGTCTGTTTGTTTGTCTTGGTTCTATTATTTTTCACTGACTAAAAATAGAATGTAAGTCAGTCTATCTGTAAGATGATATCCCAATGTCTGTCTGTCTATAATCTGTTGTTCACATTCTCATATAGCACAGAGCATAATATGTTTGTGTGTGTGTCTGTCTTTGGTATGTATATTGCCCACATTCTCTTCTATCAATTTTTTTTTGTCCCTAATGACATCTGAGGACATTAGACCCCACATTATCTAGCTGCAGCATAGTGCATGATGTATTAGTCTGTTAATCTGACTGTCATTCTTTGATCCTTTGCCCGCATTCTCTTCTGGCATTGAGGATGATACGTATTATATGTCAGTCTGTCTTTGATCTGTTGCCCACATTCTTTTCTAACATAGAGCATGATATGTCAGTTTGTCTGTACTTGATCTGTTGCCTGCATTCTCTTCTAACATAGAGCATGATATGTCAGTTTGTCTGTCCTTGATCTGTTGCCCGCATTCTCTTCTAACATAGAGCATGATATGTCAGTTTGTCTGTCCTTGATCTGTTGCCCGCATTCTCTTCTAACATAGCGCATGATATGTCAGTTTGTCTGTCCTTGATCTGTTGCCTGTTTTCTCCTCTAGCAATGTAGCATAGAGTGTGATATGTCTCTCTGTAAGTTTGTCTGTTTGGTTGCTCTCATTCTCTTATGGCATAGAGCATAATGTGTCTGTCAATCTGCTTGTTCTCTTATAGCATATAGCATATATATATGTCAGCCAGTCTGTCTGTGATATACTGTTGGCATTCTCGTTTGGCGTGGAGTGTGATGTGAGTACTTGTGCAGGCAGGAAAGAGAGGAGAGGCGGAAGGATTCCATGGATCCACTGCTGGACATGAAGCGACACCTGGAGAAACGACACAAACACAAAGACAAAGGCAAAGAGGTGAGATCAGCCAATCTACCAGTCAGTCAATCAGCCAGTCCACCAAACAGTGATCGACAGTAATAATAATAAGTGCATTTTTAATATGCCTAATCCCTCTATGATATATGTGAGGCCCAAAGCGCTATACATGAAACATTACAACAGTACACAATCTAATTTAATAATGTATTATACTATCCCTCACTCTCCCCCTCATCCATACATGTGCACATGTATACATGCGCATGCGCACACACAAAAACACATGCCTGCACGCATGCACACACACGCACACACACGCACCACCACACACACACACACACACACACACACACACACACACACACACACACACACACACACACACTTGACACATGTGCACACCACCCCCTCCCCTCACCCAATAATCACTATCAAACCAGACAATCAGTCGGAGAACTCGGGGTATTTTTAGAGCATGCAGAACCGTCCAATGCTCAGTACTGGCCCATGCTCATCTTACGTGGTACTGTAAAGTGATACTACCCAGCAAAAGCAGCTACCTGGTGGTAATTTACCAGAAGTAGCTACCCAAGCGGCAATTCAGCAAAACCTGCTTCCTCGAAACCAACAACAGTGTGGAAGGGGATGATGGTAGATGAATGAAGCTTTGCACGCTTTGGGGGTTCATTCTTTTCCTTCAGAAGCATCACCAGCGCAAGAAGCCCAGCAGCACCAGCAAGCTCCAGCCACCCGCCTCCGGCGCTGCCGCATCCACGTCCTCCGCCGCTGGCCAGTCCAAGCAGAGCAAGACCATCGAGCAACTTCGAGCGGAGAGACTGCGGCGAGAAACAGCGGAGAAGCAGAAGATCGCTGCAGCGGTCGCTCGGGCGCGTGGAGAGAAGCAGGTGGAGGCAGAGGATGTCATCAGCGACGTGGACAGGGACAGATCTCGGGGATATAACTCTCGCTACAACCCTGCTTTTGTCAAGCCCCTGTCTCATCAGAGAAGATGAAAAAAAAGAAGAATGAGGGGAAGGGTGGGGAGTGGGCTGGGGGGGGGGGGGGGGGGGGGGGGGGGGGGGGTCGGACGAGTATTAAATGATGAAACACCGTCATTACACCTGACACCAGTTGTTGAATGTTGTTTGGCTGTCTTCACTGCGTGTGTGTGTGTGTGTGTGTGTGTTGTGTGTGTGGTGCGTGTGTGCGAGTGTGGGAGTGTGTGTGTGTGCGAGTGTGTGTGTGTGTGTGTGTGGATGGGTGTGTGTGTGAGAGTGTGTGTGGTGTGTGTGCGAGTGTGTGTGTGTGTGTGCGAGTGGGTGTGTGTGGATGGGTGTGTGTGTGAGAGAGTGTGTGTGGATGGGTGTGTGTGTGTGAGAGAGTGTGTGTGAGTGTGTGGTGTGTGTGTGTGTCTGCGAGAGTGTGTGTGCGCGCGCGCTTGACTCGCTGTGTTTCTTACGTTGTCCTTATAAGAAAACAAGCTTCTTTCTCCCTTGTGCCGTCAACATGCATATCCTGGCATGGAAGTTTTTAAGCATATTATAAATGATCGTGATACGATCATTTTGAGGATCGAGTTTCTGAGGCTTTTCCCTTTGATCTGCTAGTTGCCCTTTTCCAAACTCGTGCGACGTCTGTCGAGCGCTAAGTAAAATCCATCCGCGTTTTCAGACTTGCATCAGAACGTCATCATAGGTTTAACCTTTCATTGCCAGTCGCTGGTCCAAGCCAGAACAGACTACAAACTGCCGACTGTCACAACTTCTTTATTCTGACTCGCCTTCATCTCCGTGACTTCCCCGTTGTGTACACTCCCTTCCAGGCAGCTTCATTCTTCTGCAGACACTGACAGGGGCTTTTAAAAAACATCCCCCATGTTGAAACTAAAACCACTGGCCAATGCTTTTTCTCACTGTGCTCCAAAGCGGTGGAATTCTCTACCTCCCTTCTGACATCCGTCACATCTAGTCCTCCCATGTCTTTAAAATTGCGTTAAAAACTCACAAACAATACTACAAGTGATTTCAAAATAATCTTCTTCCTTGCACCCCCCCCCCCCCCCCCCCCCCCCTCCAGCACACTCCTTCTGTTGCCCATGTGTGTGTGTGTGTGTGTGTGTGTGTGTGTGTGTGTGTGTGCGCGTGAGTGTGTGTGTGTGTGTGTGTGTGCGTGTGTGTGTGCGTGAGTGTGTGTGTGTTAGTGTGTGTGTGGTTGTGTGTGTGTGTGTGTGTGCGAGGAATACAGTATTATTAATATTATTATTTTTTAGGTTTTGTGTATACATTTATGTTCATCTTGTTAAGCGCGGTGTGCTCACCCTTTCCGGTAAGCTACAGCATTATAGGAATTACCACTGTTATTATATTAAAGGCACTCTCCTTCGGAGGCAAAACATCTCGTGTGCTTAGAGCAGGTCAAACGAACATGATCCGCATGAAAGGTTTTGTGATTTAAGGTGCCGTTATAACGATTTTATAAGAGGACTTTCCCCCAGACACCGTAACAAACACTGTTTTCACGAACTCTTTCCCGCGTTTTAGTATGACATCATTGACAGGGTACCTTAAACTGGCGTATTTCAAAAGGGCCAAAGCGAAAATTACTGCTACAGAAAACTCGTACCTAAAACAATCAAAATTCATGCTTTTTCTTTTTTCTTTTTTAAAGCCAAACCTGCGTGGGCTAGCTATTAATATGATGATTATTATTAAACGCGTTAGCTGTCTGCTTCATTCAAGTCTTCATGCACGTTTTCCCTGTGTTCCAGAACAGCGCACATAACAACACATGACCTACTATCACACAGACTCGGAGAGTGACGTAGTAGGCTATTACAAAGGCCAATGACGTCAGACCTGTGACGTCTCTCCTCACAAGACAGGGCTGAAAAAGCGTCGCGTTTTCCTGGCATGTGAGCTATATTACCACCAGTGCTGCCGACTTCGTGCGCAGGAGGCGAAGAAGTGAGGTTGCCTGGTTGGAAGATAGCAAGTAACGGCGACTGACTGGAGCTGAACCAACAAGGGAGGTATTCGTGTCAGAGAATAGCCCTGGGGACATCCTCAGTCGCCCTGCCAACCATGCTAGTAATGTGCGCAGCTGTTTTCAAGTGCTGTCGATTGTGAATGCCGAGAGGTCAGTTATATGACCCATGACTAGATCTATGTGAGCAGCTTTACAAACCAACAGCCCCGAGAATGCGCAGATGCTGCAGACGCACGCAAGTGTCGCGAAACGCAAAAGGACGCCAAATGAGTGTTCGGATAGTATGAGAGATGAAGATGTTGGGTTACGGTATCAGGAGAACTCGCCTCTGAAGAAAACAATTTCAGAAAACACACAGAAACAGGGGCAAGAGAAGAATGAGAATTGTATAAAGACAAGTTCCACAGAGTCCGACGGGAAACAGAAAGGGATCAACCGTTCAACCCCCACGACAGCCAAGTATGTTCCCCAAAACGCTGGCACGTCCCGCAAGGAGGTGCTAAAGGACGACGAAGTCAAAGAGAAGCTTGCACGCTTGAAAACGGCCCAAGAAAAGGTAGCGATAGTACTGAAGAGAATATCCCTTCGGCCGTGTCCCTTCGCAGACCGAAAAAAACTCGAGGAGACCCCCTCGCCGTCAGACCAGCTGCTGTTCTGCGGGCAGAATCGGGCGAGGGCAGTGTGTCGGAGCGTGTTCAGCGGAGCCAGCGCGGACCCCCTGCCCTGTTCCCTGGCCGGCGAGCTGCACTCCAGTCTGGAGCCCTGGCACAGCTGCAGCCAGCATCTGCAGGCCTCTTCTTCTTCATCGGCCGAGGCGCCTGCCCCTAAGACGTCTACTTCCCTCCCCGACTCACCGACAAGGTCCGGGACCAGGATGGTGCTGAAGAAAGAAAAGAAGTGTCTGGAGCCTAAAGCCTCGCCACGGTCCTCCGGTGACCGCCACAGTCGGACCACGAAACCGGAAGAGTGCGCCCCTTCAAAAAAGGCCTCAACGACAACGAAGGCCGGCGGAGCGACGGAGGAGAAGTCGGGCACGAGTCGAACGCTGACCCCGCCGCCTTGTGCAACACGCAAGGCGGCTCGCCAGCAGGGCACATCCTCAGAGACAAACAGAGCGAGGATGCTACAGCAACAGGTTAGCTCCGCCTTAACCAATCGCCCAGCGTGTACGCTGAAGGTGAAAAACAGGCAGTCCTCGGCTCCCGGCGCCAGGGAAACTCCAGTTTGCAGGCCCAAAAAACAGCAAATGAGCCTTTCTAACGTCGGCTCAAGGAGAACAGCCCAGAATGTAAGCCAGAGCTCGAATCAAACTAGCTCCTTGACTGCAGTGGGGAACGGGAAGCCCAAAAGGGTTCCCCAGACATCGAAACGGTGCACTTTGAGCGGCAATACTGCAGTCAGCGGCCCCATTCCACCGGCGGCTTGCGTGGGTAGGGCCGGGACCGCAATCGCCGTTGCCTCTGGCGCCAAAACGCTGTCGAGCCAAGTTGCAGCTAGGGGTCGGAAGACGTCAGACCGCGCTCCATCGAGCCGCGGCAGCACGCCAGACCAATCTGCAGCCAGCTGCGCAAAGACGCTAGACCAAACTGCTGCAGCCAGTTCAGGTGCGGATTTAAATGTGCAAGAATGTGAAGAGAGCGAGGTGTCACCTTCGTCTTCACTCATCTCTGCACCCTCTGGCAGCGACGCAGGGCAGTCGCGCGTGAGCAGTCGGAACCGGCCGTACTCCGGCAGCTGGCTCTGCTCTCTCGTTGAATCTCCGACAGCGTTTAGACAGAAACTGGAGGACACCGGGGGCATGTGGGAAGTGACTTACGAAGAAGTTCCCGGTGAACACGGCAAAGTCGAATTTCGCCTCCGAAAAAGGACTTCACCCAGACAAACCAGGAAGGACTCGGACAGTGAGAGAGAGGACAGGCACAAGGGCTGCAACCACAAAAATCACGACGGCGATGGCCCCTGTCCTGTCTCTAGGTTAGCAGAAGAAGACGAGTATGGGAAACGCAAAACACTTTTGACATCAGCACCGCAAGAACAGTATCTCAATGTGAACCAAAGCCGACTGTTGCAAGGGACAGACAACCACAGCTACCAGCACGGCTCAAGCAGCGAGAGTCACCGAAAGAAGGGCGCTGGCGGGGAAAAATGCCACAGAAAAAATGCATTGAAAGGGGGCAGTAATGCCAATAAAAGTCTGTCGGAAATCTTTCGCACGTTGCGAGCGAAAGGCTGCCTGGTCAACAACTGCAAGACGTGCGGCTCACAAAACCGCACTGACGAGAAGTCTCCAGCGCCGCCCAAGTCGGCAGCAAACCCGCAACGGACCGCCAAAGGTCGCAACAGAAGGCAGAGAACAGCCGCGAGGGGAAGTCAGCCAAAAGCTCAAAGCAGTTCTTCGTCGACGACCCGAGCAGCGGGAGCTGTGTGCGGAGGTAAGGGAGGAGTGTCGCCCCAGAAGAAGCTGCAGGCTCGACTCCCCAGACAGACCAAGTCCATCAACGCCTCTGCCTCCACAGCCAGCAGCAGCTGCGAGCCCTGCGGGCCCCGCTTTGAAACGGACCCCAAGAGAATACAGAACGAAATCAGCCTGATGCTGGAGAGGACCCGCGGCCTCTCCTCCCACTGCAGCCAGCCTCTCCGCCTGCCGCATCCGCCCGCACAGCTAAAGGAGAAGAGGCAGGAGAACGAACTCCCCGAGGTCCGAAATGGACCAGGCGGATTCGGAGAGTACTGCAGAACAGTCAGTAAGGGTGTGCTGGATTCTGCAGTCAGTAAGGGTGTGCTGGATTCTGCAGTCAGTAAGGGTGTGCTGGATTCTGCAGTCAGTAAGGGTGTGCTGGATTCTGCAGTCGTAAGGGTGTGCTGGATTCTGCAGTCAGTAAGGGTGTGCTAGATTCTGCAGTCAATAAGGGTGTGCTGGATTCTGCAGTCAATAAGGGTGTGCTGGATTCTGTGGTCAGTAAACGTGTGCTGGATTCTGTGGTCAGTAAGGGTGTGCTGGATTCTGCAGTCAATAAGGGTGTGCTGGATTCTGCAGTCAATAAAGGTGCGCTGGATTTTGCAGTAGTGCTGGATGCTGCGGTCAATAAGGGTGTGCTGGATTCTGCGATCAGTAAGGGTGTGCTGGATTCTGCGATCGGTAAGGGTGTGCTGGATTCTGCAGTCAGTACGGGTGTGCTGGATTCTGCGATCGGTAAGGGTGTGCTGGATTCTGCAGCCAGTACGGGTGTGCTAGATTCTGGCGCGCCAATACAGGAGCGCTTATTCAGTCGCGATGAAGCAGAAAGAAGAGCGGGAACCGAAGGGGAAGGTATTGCAAGGGACCCACTCGACGGAGGGAAGACAGCGTGCGACGTCGAGGAAAGGAGAGGACCCACGGTATCTGAACATGAGGGTGAGCTTCTTGATGAAGCGTCAGTCAACAGCACATCGCCGAGAAAAGCGCCAACATCGTCGCCGCAGCTAGAAAATACCAATGCCAACTTCAGCTTCAAGTCCCCGCCCTCGGAGATTTCCAACGACGCCCCCACCCCACCCAATTCGCCCATCTTGCGCATTAAAGTGCCCAGACGGCCAGCCTTAACGCCCAGGTATCCCCAGACGAAACGCAGCCACCACTACAGGCAGCTGGGCTTTCTCTGCAAAATTCCCAGAGTGAAAGACGTCCCCTCAAGCCAGCGCGTGTGCGACGTTCGGGAGAAGAAATCCGGGGCCGTGCCGTTGCGACTGGCCAAGATCGAGCTGCAGGACGGCAGCAGCACTTCCACCGAACAGTCCGGTAAGTCCACATGGCTGCGCGCCGCCACGGCCATCTTGATGAGGAGGGCGGCCGTTGCCTCCTCCATGGCTGCAGTCCACACTCTGCAGAGCAAGCTGGAGGTCAACCGGAGGCTGCGCTCCACGCTGGGCCGGCTGTGTGGTTCCGACAGGACGACGTCGCTGTCGGCGTTCAACGGCATTGTGGATGCGATGTTCTGCTCCCTCACACGCACAGCGGGGCACGGGCGGGTCGCCAACGACGGTGGCGTCTCCAAGAGCGGTCCCGAGCTGTTGCCTGGCTTCACCTTCAGTCGTAGAGGTGCAAGCGGCGAGGCGAACCCGTGCTCCACGGCCAACTTCAACACGTCAGAGGAAAGTGTCGCGCACTATCCTATCTTCCGCTATCCCTCGTTCTCTGGCGGCTTCGTTCCATCCAGGGGGACATCGACACCCAACAAAGCCACCGTCGTCAGGACCCGGCGGATCTCCAGCAGACCAGGGCCGTCCACTGGAGGCTTGCTTAGAAAATCGGACCTCACGGACGTTGAGGACGGCAGCGACAGTCGTGCGGCACTGGACAGGCCGCCTTCCGGTGTGAACATCAGCACAAACTGCGCCACGCCCTGCGACGACGACCTCTCCCAGCGAGACCTGGAGGCGGGCCAGGAGAGGGAGGAGCCTGTGACTGACATCGTCCAGCAAAACGGGCACGACCTGGGTGTGGAAGTCACTTACCGCGATGGCACCCTGTTTCTGGAGATGGACACCACCATCTCTCAGGGACACCAGGAAAACAGTGGGGGGAATCTTCTGCACCTTTCCTCTAAAAACCTCTATAGTGTCTCCTTCGGGCGGCCGGACCATGAACACAGCCATCACGCCCAGCTCAACGGCTGGCAGAGCGATGAAAAGGCGCCGTACCCACCGGTCACAAAGCCCCCAACTTCCCGTCCCGGACACCTCCACAACTCCGGCTGTCAAACCTGTAGCCAGTGGAAGAGAAAGGAGACGTACGTTTCCGGAGTCAACAGACGCGACGCTGCGTGCCCGGAAACACTCGTCAGCTCTCTCTGTGCAGCCGGCACACGGCAGGAGGTCAGTGAAGAGACGCGGACAGGCGAGGAACCAGCGGAGGACTTGTTGGCGGACGGAGCGGACCAGGTGTACACGGCAGGCGGTGAGCTGGGGGGCGGTGATCCGCAAGACGACTGTGTCAACGAACGGCCCGACCTTGAACGAGACATTCGTCACGACTCTCGCGTGGGAGCGGAAGAGAAGGTCGACCTCTTCGAAGGACGTCGAACAACGTCTCGTCAACGACTAGCAAAACCCGTCATTCGACACCGGGAGATCGGCCGTTTCCATGCCCCACTGCGCACCCAGGACGGTTCTGACCTCGAGCGCATCGGGAAGACTTCTTGGTAGCAGCGTGGAAGCTGCACTCATTAAGAAAACCGCCTCCTTCTCACGCCCCAGCGAACAGCCAGAACAAGTACCGCAGGTTCTGGTCTGACCTCTCTTAATCCTGACGACGGAAGCGACAAATAGCACAGGAACCTTGCAGGACGAGAGCTGTCTTCCTCCCGACGACGGAAACAACAAGTACCACAGGCGATTTGCAGGACGAGAGCTGTCTTCCTCCGGACGACGGAAACAACATCACCACAGTTAGTTTTTTTTCAGGACTGATCTGTTTTAGGCTACTCCGCGATCCGTTCATGGACAGCAGGGCAGCGGCGGCCATCTGGAGACAGTGAAGCAGCTGATGAGCCGCGGAGGGCCAAGCCTTGAACACCAGCATAGCAGCAGAGACTGCACTCTGTGGCACTGGAAACCCGAAACCTCTCCGCCTTCAGCAGATGCCAGAGAGAATCGGTACAACGACGTGATGGGGGGACGAAGAAGGAAACGTACACATAGGGCCTACAGAAGAACCGCGGCAGATGTCGAAATTCGCTTAAACAAAACGCCACTGCTTCTCGGAGTCATCGCTTTGACTTCTTGGTAGATTACATGACGTCGGTAGACCAAGTGACTTCGGTAGGCTAAATGTCATCGGTAGGCTAAGTGACGTCGGTAGACTGAATGACGTCTGTGGATCAAGTGACGTCAGTACACTAAATGTCATCAGTAGACCAAGTGACGTCGGTAGACTGGATGACGTCTGTGGGTCAAGTGACGTCAGTACACTTAATGTCATCAGTAGACCAAGTGACGTCGGTAGACTGGATGACGTCTGTGGGTCAAGTGACGTCGGTACACTATATGTCATCAGTAGACCAAGTGACGTCAGTAGACTGAATGACGTCTGTGGATCAGGTGACATCAGTACACTAAATGTCATCAGTAGACCAAGTGACGTCGGTACACCAAGTGGCGTCGGTAGACCAACGCACGTCGGCAAAACAATTGACGTGGTTACAGCAGTTGATTGAGTGATGATTGACGATCGCTTATATAACGCTATTTTCCGCTCTCTTGAGCAGACTCACTGCGCTCGCATGTGATTCTACATGAGTGACTAGCTTTTCATAGCGCGTTTTCTTCTTCTTTTTTTCTCTCAAATATCCACCGAAGTGGTGTACTTACAGCGCTGGCATGGCTGGTGCCACATGAAACTGCAGCCGTCTTGGCGCAAGTTCTGTGTAAACCATACAACCGTGCACCATGTCACTTCATGCAATTAAGCCACATACGTAAGATATATGAGTGTTTAGATGTAACCTGCCACCTGCACTGTTGGCAGAATAACCGGGATCATTTACGTGCTACTGCGGTAACACAGGGGTGGAACGGATACCGAAATAAGAGTCAACACAGAAAGTCGACCCTGGAGAAGAAAAAAGCCGACCCTGGAGAAGAAAAATGTTGACGCGGTTAGACAAAGTGATGTTGACAGGCGAAGGTAGGTCACTAGATCCGTGCCGTCTTTGGCTGTGTCCAGACGACTGGCCCTTCCATGGAGGAAGTGCTAGGGGCCACAGCACCCACTGTGGGCAGTCCGTCCACCCCAGCGCTCGTCCACGGCTCGATGACCACCAGACACTGCCCTCCTGCGCGCAGGCGGCACCGACTCTTGGCTGGACTAGTTCCAGCGCAGACCGATAGCCTAGACTAGCGGAAGACCGGTGGTCACCAGACCCAAAGGCCAGTGAGAAACCCGCTGCACAGATTGCCTTTGGTAGATCTGATGTCGTCGGCTTGTTGTTGGTGTGGTAGATCTGATGTCGTCGGCTTGTTGTTGGTGTGGTAGATCTGATGTCGTCGGCTTGTTGTTGGTGTGGTAGATCTGATGTCGTCGGCTTGTTGTTGGTGTGGTAGATCTGATGTCGTCGGCTTGTTGTTGGTGTGGTAGATCTGATGTCGTCGGCTTGTTGTTGGTGTGGTAGATCTGACGTCGTCGGCTTGTTGTTGGTGTGGTAGAGATCCTTTTTTTGACTGATTTGTCGGCTTGTTGTTGGTGTGGTAGATCTGATGTCGTCGGCTTGTTGTTGGTGTGGTAGATCTGATGTCGTCGGCTTGTTGTTGGTGTGGTAGATCTGACATCGTCGGCTTGTTGTTGGTGTGGTAGATCTGACATCGTCGGCTTGTTGTTGGTGTGGTAGATCTGACGTCGTCGGCTTGTTGTTGGTGTGGTAGATCTGACATCGTCGGCTTGTTGTTGGTGTGGTAGATCTGATATCGTCGGCTTGTTGTTGGTGTGGTAGATCTGATATCGTCGGCTTGTTGTTGGTGTGGTAGATCTGAATCGTCGGCTTGTTGTTGGTGTGGTAGATCTGACGTCGTCGGCTTGTTGTTGGTGTGGTAGATCTGACGTCGTCGGCTTGTTGTTGGTGTGGTAGATCTGACATCGTCGGCTTGTTGTTGGTGTGGTAGATCTGACATCGTCGGCTTGTTGTTGGTGTGGTAGATCTGATCGTCGGCTTGTTGTTGGTGTGGTAGATCTGATCGTCGGCTTGTTGTTGGTGTGGTAGATCTGATTCGTCGGCTTGTTGTTGGTGTGGTAGATCTGATATCGTCGGCTTGTTGTTGGTGTGGTAGATCTGATTCGTCGGCTTGTTGTTGGTGTGGTAGATCTGACGTCGTCGGCTTGTTGTTGGTGTGGTAGATCTGATGTCGTCGGCTTGTTGTTGGTGTGGTAGATCTGACATCGTCGGCTTCTTGTTGGTGTGGTAGATCTGACGTCGTCGGCTTGTTGTTGATGTGGTAGATCTGGTATCGTCGGCTTGTTGTTGGTGTGGTAGATCTGATGTCGTCGGCTTGTTGTTGGTGTGGTAGATCTGACGTCGTCGGCTTGTTGTTGGTGTGGTAGATCTGACTCGTCGGCTTGTTGTTGGTGTGGTAGATCTGATGTCGTCGGCTTGTTGTTGGTGTGGCAGATCTGACATCGTCGGCTTGTTGTTGGTGTGGTAGATCTGACATCGTCGGCTTGTTGTTGGTGTGGTAGATCTGACATCGTCGGCTTGTTGTTGGTGTGGTAGATCTGACATCGTCGGCTTGTTGTTGGTGTGGCAGATCTGACATCGTCGGCTTGTTGTTGGTGTGGTAGATCTGACATCGTCGGCTTGTTGTTGGTGTGGTAGATCTGACATCGTCGGCTTGTTGTTGGTGTGGCAGATCTGACATCGTCGGCTTGTTGTTGGTGTGGTAGATCTGACATCGTCGGCTTGTTGTTGGTGTGGTAGATCTGACGTCGTCGGCTTGTTGTTGGTGTGGCAGATCTGACATCTCGGCTTGTTGTTGGTGTGGAGATCTGACATCGTCGGCTTGTTGTTGGTGTGGCAGATCTGACATCGTCGGCTTGTTGTGTGGCAGATCTGACATCGTCGGCTTGTTGTTGGTGTGGCAGATCTACATCGTCGGCTTGTTGTTAGTGTGGCAGATCTACCGCACTTGTTGTGCAATCTGACATCATCCAACTACACCGTACACACACACCGACGACACACACACACACACACACACACACACACACACACACACACAACACACACACACACACACACACACACACACACACACACACACACACACACACACACACACACACACACACACACACACACACACACACACACACACACACACACACACACACACACACACACAGCACACTCGACGATGTAACTGGACTTGAATAAATACAACCTTCCATGTATGTGTGTGTGTGTGTGCGTGCGTGCGTGCGTGCGTGCGTGAGTGCATGCGTGCGTGCGCGCGCGTGTGTGTATGTGTCTGTGTCTGTGTGTGCGCGTGTGTGTGTGTGTGTGTGTGTCTGTGTGTGCGTGTGTGTGTTGTTGTTATTGCTGTTTTGGCCAGTTTGCACTATATTTGACTGTAACTCTCTGTCTCTCTCTGTCTGCCTGTCTCTCTGCCTGTTTCTGTCTCTCTCTGTGAAAACCTGGTTGCACGTGACTTCGTCTAGGGCTATAGTTATGACTATGAAGCTACGCGGGTTATGAACGTGAAAGAACGCGTACATGTTTTGACCGACTGAGCAGTGTAATGATTTTTAGCAGAAGACTTTTGTGAACTTGATGCGTCTGCTGAGTCCCGCGATGGGGTATCCCTTGGTACAGAAAGTAAGGTCCCCTCTGTCCCCTGGGAAGAGAAAATAAGGTCCCCTCTGTCCCCTGGGAAGAGAAAATAAGGTCCCCTCTGTCCCCTGGGAAGAGAAAGTAAGGTCCCCTCTGTCCCCTGGGAAGAGAAAATAAGGTCCCCTCTGTACCTTGGGAAGAGAAGTAAGGTCCCCTCTGTCCCCTGGGAAGAGAAAATAAGGTCCCCTCTGTACCTTGGGAAGAGAAATTAAGGTCCCCTCTGTACCTTGGGAAGAGAAATTAAGGTCCCAAGCTTAAGGTCCCCTATGTACGTTGGGAAGAGAAAATAAGGTCCCCTCTGTACCTTGGGAAGAGAAATTAAGGTCCCAAGCTTAAGGTCCCCTATGTACGTTGGGAAGAGAAAGTAAGGTCCCCTCTGCCCCCTGGGAAGAGAAGTAAGGTCCCCTCTGTACCTTGGGAAGAGAAGTAAGGTCCCCTCTGTACCTTGGGAAGAGAAGTAAGGTCACCTCTGTACGTTGGGAAGAGAAGCAAGGTCCCCTCTGTACCATGGGAAGAGAAGTAAGGTCCCCTCTGTCCCTGGGAAGAGAAAATAAGGTCCCCTCTGTACCTTGGGAAGAGAAATTAAGGTCCCCTCTGTCCCCTGGGAAGAGAAAATAAGGTCCCCTCTGTACCTTGGGAAGAGAAATTAAGGTCCCAAGCTTAAGGTCCCCTATGTACGTTGGGAAGAGAAGTAAGGTCCCCTCTGTACCTTGGGAAGAGAAATTAAGGTCCCAAGCTAAGGTCCCCTATTACGTTGGGAAGAGAAAGTAAGGTCCCCTCTGCCCCCTGGGAAGAGAAGTAAGGTCCCCTCTGTACCTTGGGAAGAGAAGTAAGGTCCCCTCTGTACCTGGGAAGAGAAGTAAGGTCCCCTCTGTACCATGGGAAGAGAAGTAAGGTCCCCTCTGTACCATGGGAAGAGAAGTAAGGTCCCCTCTGTACCATGGGAAGAGA
The DNA here is from genome assembly GCA_018857735.1 of Alviniconcha marisindica. NCBI lineage: Eukaryota > Metazoa > Mollusca > Gastropoda > Provannidae > Alviniconcha > Alviniconcha marisindica. The sequence goes on from JABMCL010002076.1 coordinate 557,691, forward strand.
AGTAAGGTCCCCTCTGTACCATGGGAAGAGAAGTAAGGTCCCCTCTGTACCTTGGGAAGAGAAGTAAGGTCCCCTCTGTACCATGGGAAGAGAAGTAAGGTCCCCTCTGTACCATGGGAAGAGAAGTAAGGTCCCCTATGTACCTTGGGAAGAGAAGTAAGGTCCCCTCTGTACCATGGGAAGAGAAGTAAGGTCCCCTATGTACCTTGGGAAGAGAAGTAAGGTCCCCTCTGTACCTTGGGAAGAGAAGTAAGGTCCCCTCTGTACGTTGGGAAGAGAAGTAAGGTCCCCTCTGTGCCTCGCGCTGGTGTCTGTGTAGAGTGGTGTACATTGCCACAAATACTGATTGTTTTAATCTCTGTATATATTTCTACATCATTTAACTACTATGTATAGTTGTGCTTTCTTGGGGGATTGGAGGAGTGGGGGCGGGGAGTGGGGGGTAGGGGAGGGTGCTGTTCGGTACTTTAGTGCTATGACTGTCTTTGGTGGTTTTAGCTTTGTGAGAGCATTATACAGGTATGCGCTGTGTGCATCCGGCGTTGCGAACTCGCAAGGTTTTGTGTGGCAGTTTTAATGCGCAGTGTATAAACTTGCAGTCATTCATACCTCGGGAACAGTAATTTTGGTCCCCTCTGTACCTTGGGTATAGAAAAAATGGTCTCTTTAAATCCTGGAGTAGGTCAGATGAGAGCTTTACATGCTCTGCGTACTGCCAGGAGCTCTACCTTCTACGTTTCATTTTTGTTTTCTAATTAATCTTTCCTGTTCATTCAGCTTCATGATTGACCGCTTCGCACACACACACACACACACACACACACACACACACACACACACACACACACACACACACACACACACACACACCACACACACACACACACACACACACTCACACACGACACACACACACACACACACACACACACACACACACACACACACACCACACACACACACACACACACACGACACACACACACACACACACACACACACACATCACACATACACACACACACAGACACACACACACACACACACACACACACACACACACACACACACACACACACACACATGTTCATTCGCACAGAGGGACACATCCACCGAACAAAGGGACTGAAGAGACTGACATGCAACATACAGAAATGTTGACAGGTTTTGTACAACGAATCAATCTCTGGAAAATGCTAAACAGTTTATTGCATTTCAAACACACAAAAAAGACGAATGAAGCGCACAACTATACACTGGTTATTTGTATATTAAAATAATAATAACAGCGTCACGCTATAAAGATTCAATCTTTTACTAAAAATAACGCATCAAAAGGAACAGAAATGCTGGCGAGATAGTGATACACTCTGTATTACAGCAATTGACATACACACGTATAATTCAAGAAAAAGTAGACGTATTTGACATTTGGATATCGAGTTGACTTGTTTGGAAAGACGACACCAATAACGCAGATCAACTCTGGGCACACAAAAACACACCTGGATCCGGCTATTTGAAGTTTCTGCTTTGAAAGTTTGTATATTGTTCCTCACATTCACCTACGACCAGTGCGCCAAATAATAATAATAATAATAATAATAATAATAATAATAAAGACAATTGCAACATATATATATATATATATTAAGCTGGACATAAAACCCAGTCGCTCGTTATGTCGCAGTATATTCGTTGTTGAAATTTCACCGTTGGAGACGTGTGTGAAACCTGCAAAAGTGTCTCTTTGATGTCACACAGTGACACTACATTCCGTGACAACGTTCGGTGCCTTAGTTCTATCAGTTTGATGGCGTATCGTGCAGTCACATTTACAATAGGCAACACGAATAATTTAGAAGGGAAAGAACAGAAATTTCCTTGCATTTGTTTTCATTTTTTGTTCACTTCTCTCTCCTCCCCCCCCCTCCCCCCCTCTTCTCTCTCATGCGGTGACTGATGAATGTTTTTAGTAGGAAATGCCGTTGGACTGCGCATGCCTTTATTTGACAAGCATAAGCACCATAATTTAAACAGTTCCCGGTAAGCGAAAGGCAAGCAATGAATGTGTATGAAAAACGATGCGTTTGGTCTTCAGCTGAATTATGACTATGAGATTTATGGGTCTTTTTTTCTCTCACTTTCGTGTATATGTATATTAAAAAATTTAAACTTATTTTTATTCTTCAGAATCCGCGAGGCGAAACCAATAAGCCTTCACCAGCACAGAGAGAGAGAGAGAGAGAGAGAGAGAGAGAGAGAGAGAGAGAGAGAGAGAGAGAGAGAGAGAGAGAGAGAGAGAGAACAGTACCTTTTATATGTGTGGTGATTAGAATGTAGGAGGTATCTGTTTTCCAAAATACATGATGTGCACAGGATGCCATTACTTGTTGTCAAAGACAGGCAATGTGCAAGTGTGTAACAGAGACTTCAAGGTAACAACAGCCAAAGAAATTGGAACAGGACAATGACCGATATACTGACGCCCCTCTACCGGATTTTCTTCCTGCTTGAAAAACAACGACGCATTCAGATAATAACGCTTTCATTTTCACGTCTACTTGCTGTTTTGGCTGCAGAAAACGTTCAGCCGTCTGCTAGCCCCCCCCCCCCCCCCCCCCCCCCCCCCCCCCATCCCCTCTTAACAAGAACAACAAAACAAAAACAAGCAAACAAACGAACAATCAAAACAAAAAACAAACAAAAGCAAAACAAACAAAAAACAAACAAACAAAACATAACAAAAAACAAACAAACAAACAAAACAAAAAAATAAGAAGAAAAAGAAAAAGAAGAAGAAAACAATCGAGAGAAGAAAAGAAAAGAAAAAAAAGAAAAAAAAAAAGAAAGAAGAAAAAAGAGGCAAACTGGATCGAATAAGACAACAATAAAGTAACAAAAGAATGAAACAAAGTGGTCCACTCTCACGAAGCAAAGTTTTACGAAACTAACAAACTCCTAAATCTGATTAGTATAAAATGTAATGCAGACCTCCTAAAAGCGCGGTTATACAGAGCTAGTTCACGCATAACTGTGATCATCGCACGATGAAAAAGGAAAATGGTAGTAGGCAATAGTTCGCCAGTCCTGAGATTATACCCACAGCGTACAGAAGAATTCACCATAATGCCTTGAAGCAGATACTCGACTAGGACTAATACACGTACTTACACCAGTTACATCTGTTTATCTCACATACGCATACTTTTGATTTCTATATGTATACATAACTTACAGCTACCCTTTTACAAAGCCGGTATTGACAAAGATGAATAGAATTTGACTGGTTACTTTTCTTCAACATTTGAATCATTTTTCCTAAGTGAAGGAGCACAGAATGAAGATTGTACCGTTTCACGCACGTAGTAAGCGGCATCAGCATTTTTTCATTTCTCTGATCATCGTTATCAGTTTTTATTTTTTAGGTGATGATGATGTTGATGTAGAGCTTAATGTCCTCGGATGTCGGGTTGACGTGTTAGGGACAAACTGTGACCAATGCCGAAACATGGTTCAATGTTGCTTTACGTCCACAGAGACCACAAGGCTCATTAGGACGGGGAGCCCAGGACGGCCACCTCCACTTTCACACAGCTGCTGAACTCTGATATTAGTTTTTAGACGGCTCACGAACACCTATATACCAACATCTTTAATGATTATGTCTTATGCTGCAATTGTCTTGTGTTCTGCGTTTTACACTGGTGGAATGTTTTAAGGCAAATTTCCCTTTACAGGAGTGATAACGTATCATGTAATCTTGTTTACACCATTATATTTCGCCCCGATATCACCTACACGGTGGAGTGACCGTCAAACAGGCCCCCGAAGTAACTGCTGCCTTTGATCTATTACCTGTGCAACTGAAACAGCCCCAGTCCCAGCACTTCAGGCAGAACCAAGCAACAAAGGGAAATAACACCGCTCGCTTGACGTCACACGTTCAACAAAGGGACGAACAACTGGCTCCCGCGTGTGCTACTATTGGGAGCATTCTTTTTTGAGGTTATTGTTATAATTATTTAAGAATTTTCTAAGAATTATTTAAGTTATTTAAGAATTTTCGAATTATGAATCTTCCAAGCACTGAACAACTCAACCAAACAGAAGATAAGTCATCTCATTTTTCATCGTTTTTAACCGTTTAGCTGTTGTTTAAGTGTGGTTTTGTCGCTTGACGAAGGGGGTTACCCCGAAAATTTGCAGACTGTGTCTATGTTATAATAAATAAGCGTTCTGTTGAACCTTTCACGTGTTTGGATAATGTTATTTAACTTGTTAAGCGCCGAGTTGTCTCTGCAGAGATATTGACGGGAACCGAGATCCAAAGGAAGTGCGGGAAGAGGGAGATTATACCAAATGAATGCTACCCTGTCACCAGCAGACTGATCCTTGAGTTGATATGGGCAACGTCAGAGTTAGACAATATCCATAAGCCACAATTTTAGAAGAGACAGGGGAGCCTCATTAACCAAGTACTTGATTTGTTTGTACAGTTTGATCTACAGCTCGCTCTGATCTATCTGCCTATCTATCCATCAGTCTGTCTATCTATCTGTCTGTCTGTCTGTCTGTCTGTCTGTCTGTCTGTCTGTCTGTCTGTCTGTCTGTCTGTCTGTCTATTCTATCTATCTATCTATCTATCTATCTATCTGTCTGTTTGTCTCTCTTTGTCTCTCTCTGTCTCTGTCTCTCTGTGCTATCTATCTATCTTTATCTATCTATCTGTCTATCTCTGTCTGTCTGTCTGTCTGTCCAGCTATCTATCTATCTATCTTAAAAACATTATTTATCTATCACCTGTTTGTAGCGGAAAATGGAGGGGAAAAAATCGCAAAGTGACACAATATGATATATGTCCGTTTTCGTTGAAAATGGTCAGAAGGTGCTGCGTTCTTCATCTTTCGAAACAACCGTGTGGGCGGCGCCCCCTTCCATGAAGCTTTCAGCTGTGCTCTCACCCACAATGTGTTCAGCTGTGCTCTCACCCACAGTGTGTTCAGCTGTGCTCTCACCCACAATGTGTTCAGCTGTGCTCTCATCCGTAAAGTGTTTTTTCTTTTCCCCTCTGAGCACCGTAAAATAATGGCGCCGGATCAAACCCCGTTCTCTGTCGTAATAAACGATGCCGCTGTGCAGTGCCACGCAAACCAGCGAAACATCTACAAGTGACCGGTGAGAAATGCGTGTGGCGTGTTCTTACTTCCGCTTCGCCGTTCCTAAAACAAAGTAAGAAGAAAGAAATTCGTCCATCCTTGCCTATTTTAGTGTACAAGAGAAGAAAAATGTCCACCCCCCCTTCCCTTTTTTAATTTTTTTTCTTCAATGCAGCGCAAGATCAAATGAAACAAACAAATGGGACGCTCGTGTAGCCTGTGGAACTGGCCATTCAGAGACTGAACTGTGACTGATCAATTGTTCTCCGCACCGGAAGTCAGCAATAAAAATAATAATTATCCCCCCTCCCCCCCCCCCCCCCACAAAAACAAAACAAAAAACAACAACAACAATTAAATGAATAAAAGAAATGAGCAACAAAATGAACAAACAAGTACGTAATCAAATAAAGTCAGACAAAATAAAACAAAAACTTGTGTTATTGGTGAGAACGTAAACTGGCCTTCCCAAAACGGCCAGGCCAGTAACCTCGGAACAGTCGCCATCACATCCGGCTAAGCTGAAAGTACACCCTTCGGACCGGGGCCAGTTCCACAGACAACAGTCACAACAGACACCAGTCAAATCAAGGGCCAACAAAATCCGAAGACAGCCTGACACCGACGTTGATCAGAAAGAGTCAAGAGACGAAGCCGAGCAGGGATCCGAACCCCGCGCCGCTCAGGCGAAGAATCCCCACAGGAAGACGGCGATGGTCATGAGGATGACGGCGTTGACGTTGAGGAAGCGGCGCACCCACTGCTCCTCGTGGATGCTCGTCTGCTTCTCCTCCAGTGCCCGCATCTCAGCGTCCGTTAGCTGGTGCTGCTCGCCAGTCATCTTCTCGATGCCGCAGATCCACTGGCACATCTTCTTGTACCACGGTAAGCTGTCGTAGTCTGCACACAGCCGCACACACAGCTACGTCAGACATCATATCTTGTACCAGCCGTACACACAGGTACATCAGACATCATATCTTGTACTAGCCGTACACACAGGTACATCAGACACCATGATTATCTTGTACCACGGTAAGCTGTCGTAGTCTGCACACAGCCGCACACACAGCTACATCAGACATCATATCTTGTACCAGCCGTACACACAGCTACATCAGACATCATATCTTGTACTAGCCGTACACACAGGTACATCAGACACCATGATTATCTTGTACCACGGTAAGCTGTCGTAGTCTGCACACAGCCGTACACACAGCTACATCAAACATCATATCTTGTACCAGCCGTACACACAGGTACATCCGACACCATAATTATTTTGTACCACGGCAAGCTGTCGTAGTCTGTACACAGCCGTACACACAGGTACATCAGACATCATAATTATCTTGTACCACGGTAAGCTGTCGCAGTCTGCACACAGCCACACACACAGGTACATCAGACATCATATCTTGTACAGACAGGCACATCAGACATCATATCTTGTACCAGCCGTACACACAGGTACACCAGACATCATATCTTGTACCAGCTGTACAGACACCTAGGTACATCAGACATATCTTGAACCAGCCGTACAGACACCTAGGTACATCAGACATCATATCTTGTACCAGCCGTACACACAGGTACATCAGACATCATGATAATCTTGTACCGCGGCAAAACGTCGAGGTCTGTACAGTCGCATTGAAAGGTACATCAGACATCATATTTTGTACCAATCATGCACACAGGTAGATCAGACATCATAATTATCTCGTACCACGGCAAGCTGTCGTAGTCTGCACACAGCCGCACACACAGGTACATCAGACATCATAATTATCTTGCACAGTGGCAAGATGTAGTCTGCATAGTCATACAGACAGGTACATCAGACATAATTATCTTGCACCACGGCAAAGTGTCTTAAAAACTATTTAATTAATTGAACGCTTTTATATAGCGCTATTCTCCGTTCTCGAACAGACAGTAGTAACAGCAGCAGCAGCAGCAGTAGTAAAAAAGACGCACAGTCTTTGATAGTAGTAGCAGAAGGAGACGAAGGAGATCACACCAGGAAAGAAAGAAGAAAAAGAAGAAGAAGAAAAAAACAAAGAAAAAAGAAAAAAGGAAAGAAAGAAGAAAAAGAAGAAAAAATAAAACCAAACAAACAACCAAAAAAGGAAAGAAAGAAGAAAAAGAAGAAAAAATAAAACCAAACAAACAACCAAAAAAGGAAAGAAAGAAGAAAAAGAAGAAAAAATAAAACCAAACAAAACCAAAAAAGGAAAGAAAGAAGAAGAAGAAGAAAAAATAAAACCAAACAAACAACAAAAAGGAAAGAAAGAAGAAAAGAAGAAAAAATAAAACCAAACAAACAACCAAAAAGGAAGAAAGAAGAAATGAAGAAAATAAAACCAAACAAAACAAAAAAGGAAAGAAGAAGAAGAAAAAGAGAAAATAAACCATAACAAGACAACAAAAAAGGAAGAGAAGAAGAAGAAGAAGACAAAATAAAACCAACAAACAAGAAAAAGGAAAGAAAGAAGAAAAGAAGAAAATAAAACCAAAAAAAAGAAAAAAGGAAGAAAGAGAAAAAGAAGAAAAATAAACAAACAAACACAAAAAAGGAAAGAAAGAAGAAAATGAAGAAAAAATGAAACCAAACAACAACCAAAAAGGAAAGAAAGAAGAAAAAGAAGAAAAAAAAACAAACAAAAACAAAAAAGGAAAGAAGAAGAAAAGAGACAAAATAAAACCAAACAAAAACAAAAAAGGAAAGAAAGAAGAAGAAAGAAGAAAAATAAAACCAAACAAACAACAAAAAAGGAAAGAAGAAGAAAAGAAGAAAAAATAAAACCAAACAAAAAGCAAACAGAAGGAAAAAAGAAAGGAAGAAGAAAGAAGGACATAAGGAAAAAGAGGAAGAATGAAACAAAAAGGAAGAAGCAGGAAGAGCAAGAGGAAGAGGAAGAGGACAGTAGAGGAAAAAGGAGGAAGAAGTGCAGTAGATGAAGCAGGAGAGGAAGAGGAAGAGGAAGGACAGTAGAGGGAAAAGGAGGAAGAAGTGCAGTAGATGAAGCAGGAGAGGAAGAGGAAGAGGAAGGACAGTAGAGGGAAAAGGAGGAAGAAGTGCAGTAGATGAAGCAGGAGAGGAAGAGGAAGAGGAAGGACAGTAGAGGGAAAAGGAGGAAGAAGTGCAGTAGATGAAGCAGGAGAGGAAGAGGAAGAGGAAGGACAGTAGAGGAAAAAGGAGGAAGAAGTGCAGTAGATGAAGCAGGAGAGGAAGAGGAAGAGGAAGGACAGTAGAGGAAAAAGGAGGAAGAAGTGCAGTAGATGAAGCAGGAGAGGAAGAGGAAGAGGAAGGACAGTAGAGGAAAAAGGAGGAAGAAGTGCAGTAGATGAAGCAGGAGAGGAAGAGGAAGAGGAAGGACAGTAGAGGAAAAAGGAGGAAGAAGTGCAGTAGATGAAGCAGGAGAGGAAGAGGAAGAGGAAGGACAGTAGAGGAAAAAGGAGGAAGAAGTGCAGTAGATGAAGCAGGAAGGAAGAGAAGAGGAAGACAGTAGAGGAAAAAGGAGGAAGAAGTGCAGTAGATGAAGCAGGAGAGGAAGAGGAAGAGGAAGGACAGTAGAGGAAAAAGGAGGAAGAAGTGCAGTAGATGAAGCAGGAAGGAAGAGGAAGAGGAAGGACAGTAGAGGAAAAAGGAGGAAGAAGTGCAGTAGATGAAGCAGGAAAGGAAGAGGAAGAGGAAGGACAGTAGAGGAAAAAGGAGGAAGAAGTGCAGTAGATGAAGCAGGAAAGGAAGAGGAAGAGGAAGGACAGTAGAGGAAAAAGGAGGAAGAAGTGCAGTAGATGAAGCAGGAAAGGAAGAGGAAGAGGAAGGACAGTAGAGGAAAAAGGAGGAAGAAGTGCAGTAGATGAAGCAGGAGAGAGAGGAAGAGGAAGAGGAAGGACAGTAGAGGAAAAAGGAGGAAGAAGTGCAGTAGATGAAGCAGGAGAGGAAGGAGAGGAAGAGGAAAGACAGTAGAGGAAAAAGGAGGAAGAAGTGCAGTAGATGAAGCAGGAGAGGAAGAGGAAGAGGAAGAAGAGAGGAAGGACAGTAGAGGAAGAAGGAGGAAGAAGGCAGTAGAGGAGGAAGGAAGAGGAAGAGGAAAGGAGCAGTAGAGGAAGAAGGAGGGGGAAGAGGTAAGGCAGGAGAAGAAGAGGAAGAGGAAAGAACAGGAGGAAAAGAGGAGAGGAAGGCAGTAGAGAAGAAGGAGAGGAAGAGGAAGAGGCAGAGAGGAAGAAGAGAGGAAGAAGAGGAAGAAGGCAGTAGAGGAAGAAGGAGAGGAAGAGGAAAGGAGCAGGAGGAAGAAGGAGAGGAAGAGGAAAGGCAGAGAGGAAGAAGGGAGGAAGAGGAAAGGCAAGCAGAAGGAAGAAAGGAGGAAGAGGAAAGGCAGCGAAGGAAGAAGGGGAGGAAGAGGAAAGGCAGCAGAGGAAGAAGGAGAGGAAGAGGAAAGGCAGCAGAGGAAGAAGGGAGGAAGAGGAAAGGCAGCAGAGGAAGAAGGAGAGGAAGAGGAAAGGCAGCAGAGGAAGAAGGGAGGAAGAGGAAGGCAGCAGAGGAAGAAGGGGAGGAAGAGGAAAGGCAGCAGAAGAAGAAGGAGAGGAAGAGAAAGGCAGCAGAGGAAGAAGGAGAGGAAGAGGAAAGCAGCAGAGG
>JABMCL010002076.1:570000-577500 GCA_018857735.1 Alviniconcha marisindica
ATGTCGTCAAAGCAAGCCCCATTAAAAAACCACACCGACGACTCACGTGGATGTCGTCAAAGCCAAACCCCATTAAAAAACCACACCGACGACTCACGTGGATGTCGTCAAAGCAAGCCCCATTAAAAAACCACACCGACGACTCACGTGGATGTCGTCAAAGCAAGCCCCATTAAAAAACCACACCGACGACTCACGTGGATGTCGTCAAAGCCAAACCCCATTAAAAAACCACACCGACGACTCACGTGGATGTCGTCAAAGCCAAACCCCATTAAAAAACCACACCGACGACTCACGTGGATGTCGTCAAAGCCAAACCCCATTAAAAAACCACACCGACGACTCACGTGGATGTCGTCAAAGCAAGCCCCATTAAAAAACCACACCGACGACTCACGTGGATGTCGTCAAAGCAAGCCCCATTAAAAAACCACACCGACGACTCACGTGGATGTCGTCAAAGCCAAACCCCATTAAAGACCACACCGACGACTCACGTGGATGTCGTCAAAGCCAAACCCCATTAAAAAACCACACCGACGACTCACGTGGATGTCGTCAAAGCCAAACCCCATTAAAAAACCACACCGACGACTCACGTGGATGTCGTCAAAGCCAAACCCCATTAAAAAACCACACCGACGACTCACGTGGATGTCGTCAAAGCAAGCCCCATTAAAGACCACACCGACGACTCACGTGGATGTCGTCAAAGCAAGCCCCAGTTAAAAGACCACACCGACGACTCACGTGGATGTCGTCAAAGCAAGCCCCATTAAAGACCACACCGACGACTCACGTGGATGTCGTCAAAGCAAGCCCCATTAAAAAACCACACCGACGACTCACGTGGATGTCGTCAAAGCCAAACCCCATTAAAAAACCACACCGACGACTCACGTGGATGTCGTCAAAGCAAGCCCCATTAAAAAACCACACCGACGACTCACGTGGATGTCGTCAAAGCAAACCCCATTAAAAAACCACACCGACGACTCACGTGGATGTCGTCAAAGCCAAACCCCATTAAAAAACCACACCGACGACTCACGTGGATGTCGTCAAAGCAAGCCCCATTAAAAGACCACACCGACGACTCACGTGGATGTCGTCAAAGCAAGCCCCATTAAAGACCACACCGACGACTCACGTGGATGTCGTCAAAGCCAAACCCCATTAAAGACCACACCGACGACTCACGTGGATGTCGTCAAAGCAAGCCCCATTAAAAGACCACACCGACGACTCACGTGGATGTCGTCAAAGCAAGCCCCATTAAAAAACCACACCGACGACTCACGTGGATGTCGTCAAAGCAAGCCCCATTAAAAGACCACACCGACGACTCACGTGGATGTCGTCAAAGCAAGCCCCATTAAAGACCACACCGACGACTCACGTGGATGTCGTCAAAGCAAGCCCCATTAAAGACCACACCGACGACTCACGTGGATGTCGTCAAAGCAAGCCCCATTAAAGACCACACCGACGACTCACGTGGATGTCGTCAAAGCAAGCCCCATTAAAAAACCACACCGACGACTCACGTGGATGTCGTCAAAGCAAGCCCCATTAAAGACCACACCGACGACTCACGTGGATGTCGTCAAAGCAAGCCCCATTAAAGACCACACCGACGACTCACGTGGATGTCGTCAAAGCAAGCCCCATTAAAGACCACACCGACGACTCACGTGGATGTCGTCAAAGCAAGCCCCAGTTAAAAGACCACACCGACGACTCACGTGGATGTCGTCAAAGCAAGCCCCAGTTAAAAGACCACACCGACGACTCACGTGGATGTCGTCAAAGCAAGCCCCATTAAAGACCACACCGACGACTCACGTGGATGTCGTCAAAGCAAGCCCCATTAAAGACCACACCGACGACTCACGTGGATGTCGTCAAAGCAAGCCCCATTAAAAGACCACACCGACGACTCACGTGGATGTCGTCAAAGCAAGCCCCATTAAAAAACCACACCGACGACTCACGTGGATGTCGTCAAAGCAAGCCCCATTAAAAAACCACACCGACGACTCACGTGGATGTCGTCAAAGCAAGCCCCATTAAAGACCACACCGACGACTCACGTGGATGTCGTCAAAGCAAGCCCCAGTTAAAAGACCACACCGACGACTCACGTGGATGTCGTCAAAGCAAGCCCCATTAAAGACCACACCGACGACTCACGTGGATGTCGTCAAAGCAAGCCCCATTAAAGACCACACCGACGACTCACGTGGATGTCGTCAAAGCAAGCCCCATTAAAGACCACACCGACGACTCACGTGGATGTCGTCAAAGCAAGCCCCATTAAAGACCACACCGACGACTCACGTGGATGTCGTCAAAGCAAGCCCCATTAAAAAACCACACCGACGACTCACGTGGATGTCGTCAAAGCAAGCCCCATTAAAGACCACACCGACGACTCACGTGGATGTCGTCAAAGCAAGCCCCATTAAAGACCACACCGACGACTCACGTGGATGTCGTCAAAGCAAGCCCCATTAAAGACCACACCGACGACTCACGTGGATGTCGTCAAAGCAAGCCCCATTAAAGACCACACCGACGACTCACGTGGATGTCGTCAAAGCAAGCCCCATTAAAAAACCACACCGACGACTCACGTGGATGTCGTCAAAGCAAGCCCCATTAAAAAACCACACCGACGACTCACGTGGATGTCGTCAAAGCAAGCCCCATTAAAGACCACACCGACGACTCACGTGGATGTCGTCAAAGCCAAACCCCATTAAAGACCACACCGACGACTCACGTGGATGTCGTCAAAGCAAGCCCCATTAAAGACCACACCGACGACTCACGTGGATGTCGTCAAAGCAAGCCCCATTAAAGACCACACCGACGACTCACGTGGATGTCGTCAAAGCAAGCCCCATTAAAGACCACACCGACGACTCACGTGGATGTCGTCAAAGCAAGCCCCATTAAAGACCACACCGACGACTCACGTGGATGTCGTCAAAGCAAGCCCCATTAAAGACCACACCGACGACTCACGTGGATGTCGTCAAAGCAAGCCCCATTAAAGACCACACCGACGACTCACGTGGATGTCGTCAAAGCAAGCCCCATTAAAGACCACACCGACGACTCACGTGGATGTCGTCAAAGCAAGCCCCATTAAAGACCACACCGACGACTCACGTGGATGTCGTCAAAGCAAGCCCCATTAAAGACCACACCGACGACTCACGTGGATGTCGTCAAAGCAAGCCCCATTAAAGACCACACCGACGACTCACGTGGATGTCGTCAAAGCAAGCCCCATTAAAGACCACACCGACGACTCACGTGGATGTCGTCAAAGCAAGCCCCATTAAAGACCACACCGACGACTCACGTGGATGTCGTCAAAGCAAGCCCCATTAAAGACCACACCGACGACTCACGTGGATGTCGTCAAAGCAAGCCCCATTAAAGACCACACCGACGACTCACGTGGATGTCGTCAATGCAAGCCCCATTAAAGACCACACCGACGACTCACGTGGATGTCGTCAAAGCAAGCCCCATTAAAGACCACACCGACGACTCACGTGGATGTCGTAAAATGCAAGCCCCATTAAAGACCACACCGACGACTCACGTGGATGTCGTCAAAGCAAGCCCCATTAAAGACCACACCGACGACTCACGTGGATGTCGTAAAATGCAAGCCCCATTAAAGACCACACCGACGACTCACGTGGATGTCGTCAAAGCAAGCCCCATTAAAGACCACACCGACGACTCACGTGGATGTCGTCAAAGCAAGCCCCATTAAAGACCACACCGACGACTCACGTGGATGTCGTCAAAGCAAGCCCCATTAAAGACCACACCGACGACTCACGTGGATGTCGTCAAAGCAAGCCCCATTAAAGACCACACCGACGACTCACGTGGATGTCGTCAAAGCAAGCCCCATTAAAGACCACACCGACGACTCACGTGGATGTCGTCAAAGCAAGCCCCATTAAAGACCACACCGACGACTCACGTGGATGTCGTCAAAGCAAGCCCCATTAAAGACCACACCGACGACTCACGTGGATGTCGTCAATGGGCTCGGTCAGCAGCGAGACAACGACGGTGACGATGACGACGATGACGAAGAGGAGGATGCCGAAGTGGAGGTAGTGCACCTTGCTGATGACGTCGGGGCGCTCGTCGCGGTCCTCCTCCCCGCAGGGCACAGGCGAGTAGGCGTACTCCCAGGCGAAGCGAATAAGGCCCACCACCAGCCCCACCATCAGACCCCAGAAAGCGCCCTGCCGACACAAGTACGCTGCGGCTTCAGCCCACGCCTCGCTCTGTGTGTGTGTGTGTGTGTGTGTGTGTGTGTGTGTGTGTGTGTGTGTGTGTGTGTGTGTGTGTGTGTGTGTGTGTGTTGTGTGTGTTGTGTGTGTGTGTGTGTGTGTGTGTGTGTGTGTGTGTGTGTGTGTGTGTGTGTGTGTGTGTGTGTGTGTGTGTGTGTGTGTGTGTGGTGTGTGTGTTGTGGTGTGTGTGTGTGTGTGTGTGTGTTGTTGTGTGTGTGTGTGGTGTGTGTGTGTGTGTCGTGTCGTGTGTGGTGGTGGTGTGGTGGTGTGGTGTGTGTGTGTGTGTGTGTGTGTGTGTGTGTGTGGTGTGTGTGTGTGTGTGTGTGTGGTGCGTGTGTAGTGTGTGGTGTGTGTGTGTGTGTGTGTGTGTGTGTGTGTGTGTGTGTGTGTGGTGTGTGTGTGTGGTAGTGTGTGGGTAGTGTATGAGTAGAGAGAGAGAGAGAGAGAGAGAGAGAGAGAGAGAGAGAGAGAGAGAGAGAGAGAGAGAGAGAGAGAGAGAGAGGAGGAGGGGAGAGAGAGAGGAGAGAGAGAGAGAGAGAGAGAGAGAGAGAAGACGAGAAGAAGAAGAAGAGAAGACAGACAGACAGACAGACAGACAGACAGAGAAGAAGAGAGACAGAAGGAGAGAGAGAGAGCGAGAGAGAGAGAGAGAGAGAGAGAGGGAGAGAGAGAGAGAGAGAGAGAGAGAGAGAGAGAGAGAGAGAGAGAGAGAGACAGAGACAGAGACAGAGAGAGAGAGAGACAGAGACAGAGATAGAGATAGAGAGACAGACACAGACACACAGAGACACAGAGAGAGAGAAACAGAGAGAGACAGAGAGAGACAGAGAGAGACAGAGACAGAGACAGATAGACACAGATAGACACAGATAGACAGTAAGTAAGTAGCTTGGTGTTTTACGCCCAGTCAACCATTGCGGTTATATCAGACAGACAGAGAGACAGACACAGTGACAGAGGCAGAGGAGAGAGGGAGAAGGGTGGATCGTGAGACAGGCCCCTGACTGATGACCTCACACGGTGAGCCACAGCCACTGGCCCCGCAAGCTGCCTGCACTCACCGGCTCGTTGGTTCTCTTCCAGAAGACTGCCAGCACGTAGACCGCACAGACAGGCGGCGCCAGGAAGCTGGTGATGGCCTGGATGTAGTGGAACAGCTCGGAGATGTTCTGCACGATGGGGATCCACGCGATGCCCACGCCCACCAACACGATCACACACAACCTGTCATACAGGGCAATACAGAAATATATACACTGAACAGCTCAGACATATTCCCACCAGCACGATCACACACAACCTGTCATACAGGGCAATACAGAAAAATAAATGGGATCCCCACTGTAACGGATCGCTCAGCACATATTCCCACCAGCACGATCACACACAACCTGTCATACAGGGCAATACAGAAATATATACACTGAACAGCTCAGACATATTCCCACCAGCACGATCACACACAACCTGTCATACAGGGTCGAAAAACACGACACTCACATCCCACACACACATCACACACATCACACATACTTACACACACACACACACACGATCACACACAACCTGTCATACAGGGCATACAGAAATATATACACTGAACAGCTCAGACATATTCCCACCAGCACGATCACACACAACCTGTCATACAGGGCAATACAGAAATATATACACTGAACAGCTCAGACATATTCCCACCAGCACGATCACACACAACCTGTCATACAGGGCATACAGAAATATATACACTGAACAGCTCAGACATATTCCCACCAGCACGATCACACACAACCTGTCATACAGGGCATACAGAAATATATACACTGAACAGCTCAGACATATTCCCACCAGCACGATCACACACAACCTGTCATACAGGGCATACAGAAATATATACACTGAACAGCTCAGACATATTCCCACCAGCACGATCACACACAACCTGTCATACAGGGCATACAGAAATATATACACTGAACAGCTCAGACATATTCCCACCAGCACGATCACACACAACCTGTCATACAGGGCATACAGAAATATATACACTGAACAGCTCAGACATATTCCCACCAGCACGATCACACACAACCTGTCATACAGGGCAATACAGAAATATATACACTGAACAGCTCAGACATATTCCCACCAGCACGATCACACACAACCTGTCATACAGGGCATACAGAAAATACACTCGAGAGTTCCTAGCACAAAGATCACACACAACTGGTCACAGGAACACACACACACACACACACACACACACACACACACACACACACACACACACACACACACACACACACACACATCTACTGAACAGCTCAAAGATGTTCCAGTTAGCAGGATCACACAGAAACCCTGTATCACGATCACACAAAACCCCAACAATACCACACATAAACCCAACACAGTCACACAAAACCTCAAACAATACCACACAAAACCCCAACAATACCACACAGAAACCCAACACGATCACACAAAAGCCCAACACTGTCACACAAAGCCCCAAACAATACCACACAGAAACTCAGCACAGTCACACAAAGCCCCCCCAAATCACAATAAAAAAAAACCACACAGAAACTCAGCACAGTCACACAAAGCCCCAAACAATACCACACAGAAACCCCAGCCACAAAAATCACACAAAAAGCACCCCAAAGCCCACATACCCTCACATCACACAAGCCCCAAACTCCACACGACTGCACAGTCACACAAAGCCCCAACAATGCACACAGAAACTCAGCACAGTCACACAAAGCCCCCCACACAAAACTGTCCACCCACAATACCACACAGAAACTCAGCACAGTCACAACCAAACAAACCCCACAAATACCACACAAAACCCCAAACACAGAAACTACAGCCCAAACACTGATCACAGAACAAAGCCCCAAACAATACCACACAGAAACACCAGTCACACAAAGCCCCAAACAATACCACACAGAAACCACACAGTCACACAAAGCCCCAAACAATACCACACAGAAACTCAGCACAGTCACACAAAGCCCCAACTACCACACAGAAACTCAGCACAGTCACACAAAGCCCCAAACAATACCACACAGAAACTCAGCACAGTCACACAAAGCCCCAACAATACCCCACAAAACCCAGTCCACAACCAAACAATCCCCAAAACACG
>JABMCL010002076.1:582500-585000 GCA_018857735.1 Alviniconcha marisindica
GAAGAAGAACAACAAAACCAACAACAAAACATGTAGTGGGGACCATGAGTTCCAGGCTGTGGCTGGCTACAAAAAAGATGTTGACGGCTGTTGGGAACTGGCAGGAGGGAGCCTCTCCCTAGAGCGAGGGCGTGGGCGCCATTGACAGTGACGTCACTAACCGCCGATGGTAAAGATGGCTGCCACGGCCAGCAGGATGATGACAGCCACGTACAGGTTGAGCTCTGGCAGCGCCTGCGTCAAGAAGATCGCTCCTGAGTACAGGTCGGCCTGAAACACAGCAAGGTCAGGGTCAGGTGAATCGCTCCTGAGTACAGGTCGGCCTGAAACACGGCAAGGTCAGGGTCAGGTGAATCGCTCCTGAGTACAGGTCGGCCTGAAACACAGCAAGGTCAGGGTCAGGTGAATCGCTCCTGAGTACAGGTCGGCCTGAAACACGGCAAGGTCAGGGTCAGGTGAATCGCTCCTGAGTACAGGTCGGCCTGAAACACGGCAAGGTCAGGGTCAGGTGAATCGCTCCTGAGTACAGGTCGGCCTGAAACACGGCAAGGCCAGGGTCAGGTGAATCGCTCCTGAGTACAGGTCGGCCTGAAACACGGCAAGGCCAGGGTCAGGTGAATCGCTCCTGAGTACAGGTCGGCCTGAAACACGGCAAGGCCAGGGTCAGGTGAATCGCTCCTGAGTACAGGTCGGCCTGAAACACGGCAAGGCCAGGGTCAGGTGAATCACTCCTGAGTACAGGTCGGCCTGAAACACGGCAAGGCCAGGGTCAGGTGAATCACTCCTGAGTACAGGTCGGCCTGAAACACGGCAAGGTCAGGGTCAGGTGAATCGCTCCTGAGTACAGGTCGGCCTGAAACACAGCAAGGCCAGGGTCAGGTGAATCACTCCTGAGTAAAGTTCGGCCTGAAACAAAACAATCAGGATTACACGGATCACTCAAGGTCAGGGTCAGAGGAATCACTCCTGAGTACAGGTCGGCCTGAAATAAAATGATCAGGGTCAGGTGAATCACTCCATAGTACAGGTCGGCCTGAAACACAGCAAGGTCAGGGTCAGGTGATCCCTGGATCACCTCGCACAGTAATCAGCTCAGGTCAGGAACACCTGAAACACAGCAATCAGGGTCAGGTGGATCACTCCACAGTAAAGCTCAGACTGAAATAAAACAAGGCCAGGGTCAGGTGGATCACTCCATAGTAAAGGTCAGCCTGAAACAAAGCAATCAGGATCACAGGGTCACTCCAGAGGACAGGTCAGCCTGAAGCACAGCAAGGTCAGGGTCAGAGGAATCACACCAGAGGACAGGTCGGCCTGAGCGATGGAACACTGAAGGAGAAAGAGGCAAGACTGACAGTCCTTCAGAACGGAAGATAAACCGAGGTCCCCCGCCTGTATACACAAGCAAAGCAAATCAAACTCGCATGTTAAAGATCGTAATATTATTATTATAATTATAATTATTATAATTATTATATTCTTCTTCTTCTTCTTCTTCTTCTTCTTCTTCTTCTTAAAGATCCTGTAGTCAGTGTCAGAGTTCGGCGGATTACAAAAACACTCAAATAACCCAGCATGCACTAGAAACGCATGCAGCACAGTGAGTCTGGTTGGAGAGCGGAGAATAGCGCTGTACGGTAATAGGTTTTAACGCTAAGTCAGTAAGTGAACCATGACCGTTGCACCAGGTTAGCGCAATGTAAAGCTATCTGTAACAAGACTGCAAGACTCACGGAGATCTTGGTGAAGACGTAGAGGAGGAGGGCCAGCACGGACAGGTAGATGCGGATCCTCTGTCCACCAAACCGCTTCCGCAGGTACTCCGGCATGGTGAACACCTGTCAATCAAGTCAGTACGGTATGGTGAACACCTGTCAATCAAGTCAGTGAGGCATGGTTAACACCTGTCACGCAAGTCAGTGCGGCATGGTGAACACCTGTCAATCAAGTCAGTGCGGTATGGTGAACACCTGTCAATCAAGTCAGTGCGGCATGGTGAACACCTGTCAATCAAGTCAGTGCGGCATGGTGAACACCTGTCAATCAAGTCAGTACGGTATGGTGAACACCTGTCAATCAAGTCAGTGCGGCATGGTGAACACCAGTCAATCAAGTCAGTGCGGCATGGTGAACACCTGTCAATCAAGTCAGCACTGTATGGTGAACACCTGTCAGTCAGGTCAGTGCGGTATGGTGAACACCTGTCAATCAAGTCAGCACTGTATGGTGAACACCTGTCAATCAAGTCAGTGCGGCATGGTGAACACCTGTCAATCAAGTCAGCACTGTATGATGAACACCTGTCAATCAAGACAGTGCAGTAGGGTGAACACCTGTCAATCAAGTCAGCACTGTATGATGAACACCTGTCAATCAAGACAGTGCAGTAGGGTGAACACCTGTCAATCAAGTCAGCACTGTATGGTGAACACCTGTCAATCAAGTCAGCACGGCACGTTGAACAGCTGTCAGTCAAGTCAGGCGCCGACTGCCTAAAGCT
>JABMCL010002076.1:587500-600000 GCA_018857735.1 Alviniconcha marisindica
ACACACGTTCGCAGAGAGAGAGAGAGAGAGAGAGAGAGAGAGAGAGAGAGAGAGAGAGAGAGAGAGAGAGAGAGAGAGAGAGAGAGAGGTCACAGAGACAGAGTGTGAAGAGTACATGTGCAGGCGATACTGACGTTGAGTTCGAAGACCGCTATACCGATGCCACTGGCGGCCCCGGATCCGGCCAGCCCCACGAAGTGACCGCTGCCGATGTTACTGGCGAAGAGGGAGGCCCCCACCTGCACAGGTCACGTCAGAACAGGCTACGTCAGCACAGGTCACGTCAGCACAGGTCATGTCAGCACTGGTCATGCCATTACAGGTCACGTCAGCACAGGTCATGTCATTACAGGTCACGTCAGCACTGGTCATACCATTACAGGTCACGTCTGCACAGGTCATGACATTACAGGTCACGTCAGCACAGGTCATGCCATTACAGGTCACGTCAGCACTGGTCATGCCATTACAGGTCACGTCAGCACTGGTCATGCCATTACAGGTCACGTCAGCACAGATCATGCCATTACAGGTCATGTCAGCACAGGCCATGCCATTACAGGTCACGTCAGCATAGGTAATGCCATTACAAGTCACGTCAGCACAGGTCATGCCATTACAGGTCATGTCAGTACATGGCATGTCAGTATAGGCACGTCAGCATAGGGTAATCCAAAAGACCAAACCACGAGCCAAAAGCTCATGACCTTACAGGGATCCAATAGGTCATGTCAGTACATGGCATGTCAGTATATGGCATTACCGGGATCCAATAGACCAAAACCACAGAGACCAACACACACTGACTTACCGGGATCCAATAGACCAATAGACCAAAAACACAGAGACCAACACACACTGACTTACCGGGATCCAATAGACCAAAACACAGAGACCAACACACACTGAATTACCGGGATCTAATAGACCAATAGACCAACACAAAGAGACTAACTAACACACACTGAATTACCGGGGTCCAATAGACCAACAGACCAAAAACACAGAGACCAACAGACAGAGACTTACCGGGATCCAATAGACCAAAAACACAGAGACCAACACAAAGAGACTAATCCATAACCAAAAAACAAAAACACTGATTACCGGGATACCAATAGACCAAAAACACAGAGACCAACAGACAGAGACTTACCGGGATCCAATAGACCAAAAACACAGAGACCAACAGACACTGACTTACCGGGATCCAATAGACCAAAAACACAGAGACCAACAGACACTGACTTACCGGGATCCAATAGACCAAAAACACAGAGACCAACAGACAGAGACTTACCGGGATCCAGTAGACCAAAAACACAGAGACCAACAGACAGAGACTTACCGGGATCCAGTGCATGGACCGACCAGCCAGAAAGTAGCCTCCAATACTGCCTCTGTTCCGACATGACGACTGAAACAGTCAGCATCAGCAGCAGTTAGCATCAGTGTGTGTGTGTGTGTGTGTGTGTGTGTGTGTGTGTGTGTGTGTTGTGTGTGTGTGTGTGTGTGTTGTGTTGTGGTGTGTGTTGTGTGTGATGTGTGTGTGTGTGTGTGTGTGTGTGTGTGTTGTGTGTGTGTGGGTGTGTGTGTTGTGAGGTGGAGTGATGTGAGAGAGGAGTAGAGAGAAGAGAGAGAGAGAGAGGAGGAGTGAGTGAGAGTGTGTGTGTGGTGTGTGAGTGTGTGTGTGTGTGTGAGGTGTGTTGTGTGTGTGTGTGAGAGTGAGAAGAGAGAGAGAGGAGAGAGAGAGAGAGAGAGAGAGAGAGAGAGAGAGAGAGAGAGAGAGAGAGAGAGAGAGAGAGAGAGAATGTGTGTGTGAGTGTGAGTGTGTGTGTGAGTGTGTGGTGGTGTGTGTGTGTGTGTGTGTGTGTGGTGTGTGTGTGTGGTGTGTGGTGTGTGTGTGTGTGTGTGTGTGTGTGTGTGTGTGTGTGTGTGTGTGTGTGTGTGTGTGTGTGTGTGCGTGTGCGTGCGTGCGTATGTGTGTGCGTGCGTGCGTGTGTGCGCGAGTGCGTGCGTGCGTGTGCGTGCGTGCGTGCGTGCGTGCGTGCGTGCGTGCGTGCGTGCGTGCGTGTGTGTGTGTGTGTGTGTGTGTGCAATCTCTGCAGAAGGGGACCTTATTTCTGCGTTCGCGGTACCCCAACAGCGGCTGGGAACAAAAGTGACTGTTTTTCTTGCTTGAACATCGCCGCCTAGCTCCAAAGAACGCAGTGATATTCACCGCCAGTATTTTGCAGCTGCATTTCGGTAACCAGATAGTAAATCAGTGGAGCCCAGATCCTGTCCATGTCTCTTTAATTGTCACTTTAAATGTAGACATTTAAAGGGGAGGCGAAGCGAAATATCATCAGGGAACCTATCGATAGGAATGGAACACAAAACACACATTTTTTCCCAACTCGATTTTGTGGTCCTGTTTGTTAAAAGCATCGTTTCAAAGTCACCAAAACACTAGAAAAACAGTACATCTTTTCTAGAAAATAATTATTAAGGCGACCAAATAAATCCGACTGATGGAAACATGTGCACATTTTCTACGTTTCTGGGTCAACTGGGGTCTTGGGTTTGCTTCGGTTCTCCTTTGAAAAAACGACGGCGTCGGCTAGGCACTTTATTACAGCGATAGTCCCCCCACCCCCACCCCACCTACCATCCTCCCTTCAGTGTGCCCCCCTCCCCCCTCCCAGTTCAAGGCAG
This sequence comes from Alviniconcha marisindica, assembly GCA_018857735.1. NCBI lineage: Eukaryota > Metazoa > Mollusca > Gastropoda > Provannidae > Alviniconcha > Alviniconcha marisindica. Next base: position 590,198 of record JABMCL010002076.1, read on the forward strand.
CGGCAGTGTGGAGTTCCGTCAGACCCACGAAAGATGAACTGCTATCCGAGGGGAAAATGACACGCGTGAATACTAAAGCTTGTGGTCTTTTCAGATCGTCAACACTTTAATGTTGGGCATTGGATTTCAGCAAACAAGACAGCTAACATACCTTCTGTACGTCTCTCTTACATTCACACACATTCAGTGACGAGGTGTGGCATGAACCTACACACACTCAGTGGCGTGGTGTGGCATGAACCCACACACTCAGTGACGTCGTGTGGCATGAACCCCACACACTCAGTGACGTCGTGTGGCATGAACCCACACACTCAGTGACGTCGTGTGGCATGAACCCACACACTCAGTGACGTCGGGGTGGCATGAACCCACACACACTCAGTGACGTCGTGTGGCATGAACCCACACACTCAGTGACGTCGTGTGGCATGAACCCACACACTCAGTGAGTGTGTGGCATGAACCCACACACTCAGTGACGTCGTGTGGCATGAACCCACACACTCAGTGACGTCGTGTGGCATGAACCCACACACTCAGTGACGTCGTGTGGCATGAACCCACACACTCAGTGACGTGGTGTGGCATGAACCCACACACTCAGTGTTGTGGTGTGGCATGAACCCACACACTCAGTGACCGTGGTGTGGCATGAACCCACACACTTTAGTGACGTGGTGGCATGAACCCACACACTCAGTGACGTCGTGTGGCATGAACCCACACACTCAGTGACGTCGTGTGGCATGAACCCACACACTCAGTGACGTCGTGTGGCATGAACCCACACACTCAATCAGTGACGTCGTGTGGCATGAACTCACACACATCAATGACGTCGTGTGGCATGAACCCACACAATCAGTGACGTCGTGTGGCATGAACCCACACATTCAGTGACGTCGTGTGGCATGAACCCACACAACACCCTGTTAAACACAGTGGGGTATGAAAGGGGGCTGTATCATGTATGTGTGTGTGTGTGTGTGTGTGTGTGTGTGTGTGTGTGTGTGTGTGTGTGTGTGTGTGTGTGTGTGTGTGTGTGTGTGTGCGTGCGTGCTTGAGCGAGCGAGTGTGCATGCGTGCGTGCTTGCTTGCGTGCGTGAGTGAATGTGTGTGTGTGTATGTGTGTGTGTGAGTGTGTGTGTGTTGTGTGTGTGTTGTTGTGTGTGTGTGTGTGTGTGTGTGTGTGTGTGTGTGTGTGTGTGTGTGTGTGTGTGGTGTGTTGGTGAGTGTGTGTGTGATTGCGTGTGGTGGTGTGTGTTGTGTGGTTTCGTTGCGTGCGTGCGTGCGTGTGCGTGCTGAGAGTGTGTGTGTGTGTGCGTGTGTGTGTGTGTGTGTGTGTGTGGTGCGTGCGTGCGTGCGTGGTGGTGTGTGTGTGGTCGTGCGCGTGCTGGGGCGAGCGAGTGTGCGTGCGTGCGTGCGTGATGACAGTGTGCGTGCGTGCGTGCGTGAGTGAGTGGTGTGTGTGTGTGATGAGTGTTAGTGAGTGAGTAGTAGTGAGTGAGTGAGTGAGTGAGAGAGAGTGTGTGTGTGTGTGTGTGTGTGTGTGTGTGTGTGTGTGTGTGTGTGTGTGTGTGTGTGTGTGTGTGTGTGTGTGTGTGTGTGTGTGTGTGTGTGTGTGTGTGTGGTGTGTGTGTGTGTGATGTGTGTGTGGTGAGTGGGAGTGAGTGAGTGATGAGTGATGTGGTGCGTGAGTGAGTGAGTGAGTGAGTGAGTGAGTGAGTGTGAGTGAGTGAGTGAGTGTGTGTGTGTGGTGTGTGTGGTGTGTGTTGTGTGTGTGTGTGTGTGTGTGTGTGTGTGTGTGTGTGTGTGTGTGTGTGTGTGTGTGTGTGTGTGTGTGTGTGTGTGTGTGTGTGTGTGTGTGTGTGTGCAGAGAGAGAGAGTTGTGTGTGTGAGTGATGTGAGTGAGTGAGTGAGTGAGTGTGTGTGCGTGTGTGCGTGCGTGTGTGAGTGGTGTGTGTGTGTGTGTGTGTGTGTGTGTGTGTGTGTGTTGTGGGTGGTGTGTGTGTGTGTGTGTGTGTGTGTGTGTGTGTGTGTGTGTATGTGTGCGTGCGTGGGTGCAACAGAGCAAATCGCTCTAAACAACATGTCAGTGGAAATGGTTCTAAACGACGTGTCAGTGCACACCTGATTAATGCGTGCACCTAGGTAAGTGTCTGGAACCTAAACCTGCCAAACACAAGGCTTCAATTGCATCAGGATCAAATAACGTATTACACACTTCAGAGACCCAGGTGAAAAGAAACCGTCGGCTCTGTGACAAAAGCAAAGACTGGTTGTCTGCATTCGATGCTGAAACACGTGGTCTTTTATCTTCTGCCTCTACAAACACGGCCACTGCCGCAATGTCATACCGTTGGATTGCGTGTTTGGGGTTCTTTGGGAGTGAACAGAACTTAGCTTGACAGGGGCAATCCGCTTAGCTTGACAGGGGCAATCCGCTTAGCTTGACACGCTTAGCTTGACAGGGGCAATACGCTTAGCTTTACACGCTTAGCTTGACAGGGGCAATCCGCTTAGCTTGACACGCTTAGCTTGACAGGGGCAATACGCTTAGCTTGACAGATGCAATACGCTTAGCTTGACAGAGCAATACGCTTAGCTTGACAGATGCAATACGCTTAGCTTGACAGATGAAATACGCTTAGCTTGACAGATGAAATACGCTTAGCTTGACAGATGCTCGTGCACTGATTACGTTTGCGCACACTTAAATGAAACCGAATAAAAATGCATTTAAACTAAGTGAACAAATAACAGTCGATATTGTGTGATTACACTAACAAACGTCTCTCTGTCTCCCTCTCGTCTTTCTCTCACTCACGCGCACACAAATGTACAACAACGAACAGCAGCAGCAGCAGCAGCAGCAGCAGCAACAACGACAACAACAACAACAGCAACACACACATACGCACGCACGCATGCACGCACGCACTCACACACACAACACACACACAAAACACACACACACACACACACAACACACACACACACAACAAAGAACAACAAACAACGCACGCACGCACCCCACTCACTCACTCCCACACACACACACACACACACACACACACACACACACACACACACCACACACACACACACACACACACAACAACACACCCCACCAACACACACACCCCCCCACACACACACACACACACACACACACACACACACACACACACACACACACACACACAGACTCAGACAAACATAGACACGGTCACGTTAGACCCTTCCCCTCCCACTCTTTTTGTTGCTCGGTATGTCTTTGTCATGCCTCTATGTGCCCCTCCCTCCCCCCCCCCATACCCTAATAACCTGATGCCTCTTCCACGATCGTGTTTTCATTAGCCTACAGATATCCGTGTATTCATTAGGTGTCAGAGTATCATCCTCTCAAATTCAAAAAGCCACTTGCAGGCCTACCCATTAGCCTTTAAAGTTTAATTTCCCGAAGGTATATTAATTGTTACTGTTATTGTTAACCTCGTAAAGAATTTTATTTAATCGTATTTTTCATCCAAGCACAAAAGCATTGCACGTCTGGGCCTTCTACATAACAAAGCAGCGCACCCACCCACACACACACACACATTCCCCTGACCTTTCTAAGACGAAACCGTCCGTACGCCATTCAGCCCTCTGGTGTTTATTGAGGGAGAGAGAGAGGGGGGGGGGGGGGGGGGGGGGGGGAGGAAGAAAGGGAGGGGAAAGGGGAACAGAAAGAAAACGACAAATGACACAACACCGAGGACTTCCTCTCCTCAATCCCGAATGGAAGAAAATCCCCCCTTTCACGGGGCTAAGCCTAATTCAGCGGACGATAATGCAACAAGCCACAGGACTCTGTGAGACCCACGGCAGTTTGGAGCAGCATTTTGTAAAGATGCCACCACATGTTGTCCCCGCTGAATCGTGGGACTCGTGGCTCTGTACACTCGTAGGTATAGGTATATCTGTACACTCGTAGGTACAGGTATATCTGTACACTCGTAGGTATAGGTATATCTGTACACTCGTAGGTATAGGTATATCTGTACACTGGTAGGTATAGGTATATCTGTACACTCGTAGGTACAGGTATATCTGTCACACTGGTAGGTATAGGTATATCTGTACACTCGTAGGTACAGGTATATCTGTACACTGGTAGGTATAGGTATATCTGTACACTCGTAGGTACAGGTATATCTGTACTAGGAATCTGTACACTCGTAGGTATAGGTATATCTGTACACATCTGGTAGGTACAGGTATATCTGTACACTGGTAGGTATAGGTATATCTGTACACTGGTAGGTACAGGTATATCTGTACACTGGTACAGAGCCACGAGTCCGCGAGCACGACAGCCTTGGAGAGCTGCCCTTAGAAAGACTGCCTAGGCTGCGGTGCTGTACGGCACAGACAGGCTCTTACTGTGTCTGGCCAAGCGTGAACGAGCCCAGAACCCAGCACCTTTCGTTGTAGGAAGCGGGCCGAGGGCCGGGTTTTTGTCGGTTCCGTCGGTAGACGGACGCTTCGTAATCGTTTCAAAAAGACAGAGTTCGTAACTGCGATTAAACGTCCTGTCAACCGTGCAAGGTTACTTCAGGACAAGGTGGGGGTGGGGGTGGGGGTGGGGGTGGGGGGTGGGGGGTGGGGGGTGGGGGGAGTAGAATAAAGACAGAGAGACTAGCTAGTTTTAGTTAATTTGCAACTGGCCTCCACTGGGTCACCCGGCTCAAGACGATTGAACTCTGCCACTAGCCACAAGCACATTTCAAAACACTCTTCTCATAACTATGTCAGCCCTTTCTCAAATCAGATCTGAAGAAGCAATCCATACACAAATATAAAACACAGATTACATCTGCAAAACCACCAAACACAAAGTTTCGAAGAGTTAGTCCCTTCAATATTGCCACTGTTGTCAGAGTTAGCTGTGTGAAAGTCGAAGTGGACGTCCTGGGCTCCAGTCCCTAATAAGCTTACGGTTTCTGTGGAAGTAAAGCAACACTCAACCAGCTGTTGTAGTTGTAGGAGAGAGAGAGAGAGAGAGAGAGAGAGAGAGAGAGAGAGAGAGAGAGAGAGAGAGAGAGAGAGAGAGAGAGAGAGAGGGGAGAATCAAGCCATCTTTGGCAAAGAACACCCGCTAGGCTTTTGTTTTCCGTCATTATGTCCATTCAAAATCCACTTGTCACAGACGACTGAACACGTATAAAAAGCATGGTCACTCGTCACACACCATTAAGTGTTCTATCCGTAAGGCCAAGTCTCCAAGGCCCACTTGTCCGGCAACTGTCCTGGCTAAGGACAGAAAACTCCGAATGTGACAGTTAATCCACCCGAACCCAGCGCTTCTCTCTCGGCCTCTCCGTTCAGTTCCAGTGACCTTTTATGTCTTAGTCAGGCCAAGCACAAAAGAGGCCCTGGGGTTACGCTGAGGTCCCGGGGTCATAGCAGTTTACCCTGACAACCTCAGCCATTGAAACACAAACCACAAAAGCTGCCTAAAGAGTCAATACCTTTCACGATCCTAAAGCGAGAGTGAAGGTCAGACAAGAGACGCTTGTGTCACTATACCTGCTGCTTGGTGCCATCATACGCCCCAAGCCTCGTTTCCGGCACCGTTCCTCTTGGAGGAAGGATGACACCTGAGTTCTCAGATTATCGTCCTTCCGCAACAAGTCCAGTGGTCAGCGTTCTTTCTCTTACCAGGTTCCAACTCCTTGAAGGCAGCTCCCTGTTTCTGTTCGTTGTTGTACCTCTTTCTGTTCTTTCATATCTCCCCTGAAAACCTTTCTCTTTCCAGTCCCACTGCCCTGAGAGAGAGAGAGAGAGAGAGAGAGAGAGAGAGAGAGAGAGAGAGAGAGAGAGAGAGAGAGAGAGAGAGAGAGAGAGGAGAGAACTTGTTTAGTGCAACACACACCACACACACACACACACACACACACACACACACACACACACACACACACACACACACACACACACACACACTTGATCTGTTGTTTTCTTTCTTCATATTCTACCGACACATCACCAGTAAATGGTGTGTGTGTGTGTGTGTGTGTGATGTGTGATGTGTGTGTGTGTGTGTGTGTGATTGTAGTGTGTGTGTGTGTGTGTGTGTGTGTGTGTGTTGTGTGTGTGTATTATGATTTGTGTTTTGTTTTGTGTGTGTGTGTGTGTGTGTGTGTGTGTGTGTGTGATCGTGTGTGTGTATGTGTGTGTGTGTGTGTGAGTGTGGCGCGCCTGCCCTGTCTTTGTAAGCGCTCCGGGTTCTGACGAGATGGATTTCCATGAATAATCTATCATTGTTATATTATTATTAAAATGGCCTGGACCGCCGTGTCCCTTGCTGGTGCATAATTCTCCTCTGCACGGACCCTGACACTGCATGGGTGGTCCCTGTATCGCAAGTCGTTGACAGACACCAACCACGTTTTGCCCTTTAAAGTGCTCCAGGAAGATTGGCCTTTGTCGCGTTATCTTACTTTTCTTTTGCTGGCCCACTTCAGACGGAGATTGACTTGACGAAATTATAAAAATAAAATATAAAAATGTTAGAGCACAGGACGCCTCAGTGGGCCAGTCAGTTCCCAAACGTAGGCTTACCGAGTTATCAATACGCTTCGTGAAGGAGGCGTGCAGTCACTATTAACTCCTCCCTATCCGTACGTGTGTGTGTGTGCGTGCGTGCGTTCGTGCGTGCGTGCATGCATGTGCGTGTGCGCGCGTGTGTGTGTGTGTGTGTGTGGTGTGTTTTTGTGGGGTGTGTGTGAGTGTGTGTGTGTGTGTGTGTTTGTGTGAGTGTGGTGCGTGGTGGTGCGTGGTGGTGTGGAGAGAGAGAGAGGAGGAGAGGTGTGGGGGATGAGTGTGAGAGGAGGTGGTGTGTGTGTGTGTGTGTGTGTGTGTGTGTGTGTGTGTGTGTGTGTGTGTGGTGTGTGGTGTGTATCTGAGCTACCCATGCATTTCGTGATGGAGAAAGCCATTATTCATCCCTATTTGTAACGTCGTGGTTACCTCAGTTACCACTACATTCGGTGAAGAAAGCGGTCAATAGTCTATTCATTGCTTTTTCGTACAACATAGGTGGTACCACAACCCAGTATTTCCTCTATTCAAGGACAAAGTAGAACAAGTGAAATGGTTCTCAGCAGTTGATTACAAGTTTTCGTCCAGGAGTTACCGTGACGGCCGAGAAACCATTGTGTTGGTGGAAAAGTGCTCTTCAGTTGTACAGACACAGGTTCCCTTCTACCGCTTTATGCCCACGGACTTCCATATCGGCCACCATCACAAGGACACGCCGCGTTAACCAAGGTCGTCACGGAAGGCAGAGAGGAAGGGTTACCACAGCTCAATGGACAGAGCGTTGGACCGAGAAACCAGGCGACATTCTGACAGGTTCCATTCCCCTGGCGCGACAAGGGATTCCTCCCCCTAACCCTCCTCCCCCAACACACACACACACACACACACACACACACACACACTCCTCAGTCAACGTTCAGCTCGGATTCTCACTGTGTTGGTGCAGCCCCTGTATACAAAGGCATGAATCGAGATCTGTGCGCGCAGCCACACCCCCAAGCACTGGCAGCCATACCACCGTTTAGAAAAGAGAATACTGCACACAGTGGCAGCAATGGGTATCGCTACTCTTAGGCGGATACAGCTGTACCCAGGTAAGGTGAGCCGAATTTCCCGCAAAGGATTAACGAAGTAGTCAACAAAAAACAAAAACAAACAAACAAAACAACAACAACAACAACAACAACAAAAAGAAGAGAAAGAAAGACAACACAAACAATGGTTCACGTGCATACATAATCTGATTTCAAAGGGTGTCATTTACTCGGCGCACCTTTTACAGACGTTATCGCTGCCACGGACAGATAACAAGCATGAGCTTGTTCTTGTGTACCGGAACATCATGCAAAGCGTACGTAGATCGTGATAACCGGTAACCGGCGTACCATCTGACTGTGGCAAGCACGTCTTCAAACGAACAATGGAAACTCCACAGGCAAAATAAAAAAAGCGCACCGCTCTTGAATAAGATTAAGAAGAAGAAGAAGAGGAAGAAGACGAAGAAAATGTTTCGATTTTTCGGCATTGGTGCTGTCGTCCAGAAAAGGAACAAGGGGTTATAGTAGACCGGAATAATGAAATCAGTGAACAGGTAGACACAAACAAGGGGTTATGGCAGACAAGTACAATGAAATCAATGAACTGACGGACAAGGAACAAAGGGTTACAGTAGACCGGAACAATGAAATCAGTGAACAGGTAGACACAAACAAGGGGTTATGACAGACAAGTAGGCTACAATGAAATCAGTGAACGGACAGACAAGGAACAAAGGGTTATAGTAGACCGGAACAATGAAATCAGCGAAGAGGTAGACACAAACAAAAGGTTATGGGAGACAAGAACAATGAAATCGTTAAAAGGTTATGGGAGACAAGAACAATGAAATCGTGAAAAAGTTAAGAAAGACAAGAACAATGAAATCGTTAAAAGGTTATGGGAGACAAGAACAATGAAATCAATGAACAAGTAGACAACAGAAAGTAGGACAAAGCCGCAACGGAAAGAGTTAAACCTTTTCTACCGTCCACTGTTCTTGTGTACCTTAACTCTGTTCATCGCCGGGACGAAGGCATCGATGACGAAAACGTGCGCTTTGTTTCCCTGTTAAAAACGGTTTCATTTTGTTTTCGTTAGACATTTATACGTTTAGGTCTTTTTCCGAAAGCTAGTAGTCAACTGTTTCAGATTAGTTTTGACTGGACAGAATGCAATCTTGTTCAGAGAAAACTTTTTTTCTCTCAACCAGACAACAAAAAGCAGCCGTATTTCAAAACATCTTCGTCTATCCTGTTCATTACTTGGTCTTCTTTTTCTTTTTCAACTGCAATGTGGGCATTTATCATTAATAATATTTTGGTAACTATGTGACGAGGAGAAGAGACTGACACAGCTGCACAGGAGTGGCAGGCAGCAATCTAATGTGCATGCATCCTGAACTGAAGGCGGTTTCTGTGTTTTCTTGTTAATGGACGAATTTATCTCTTTCCTTGCTGATGGACAACTGCAAAATGCGATGACGTATTCTCAAAGCTCCTTCGCTCAGGAAACAGCACGCGGAGTTTTCACCCGGTTTGAGTGATTCACCCGGAATGAGTGATTCACCCGGAATGAGTGATTCACCCGGAATGAGCAAAAAAGCGTCGGTGGCTTTCAGTTGAAAGTTCACAAGTACTCTAGTGTGAACTGGTTGACCACAGAGGCACGTAGGACGCATTTTATTGGAAGGTTTATCAACAACGCAAGAAGGAAAAGAGGTTAACGAGTGGAAACTAAGTCCTGTTAACAGAACAGGCTTATCTCTGGAGGGAGAAGGATCACAGGAAGAGGAAAGAGGAGGAGGAGGAGGAGGAGGAGGAGGAGGAGGAGGAGGAGGACAAAAAGAAAAAGAAGGAGAAGAAGAAGAAGAAGAAGAAGAAGGAGGAGGAGGAGGAGGAAGAGGAGGTGGAGGAGAAGAAGAAGGAGGAGGAGGAGGAGGAGGAGAAAAAAAGAAAAGGAGGAGGAAAGAAGAAAAAGAAAAGAAGAAGAAGGAGGAGGAGGAGGAGGACAAAAAGAAGAAGAAAGAGGAGAGAGAAAGAGGAGGAGGAGGAGGGGAGGAGGAGGAGAACAAAAAGAAAAGAAGAAGAGAGAAGAGAGGAGGAGAGAGGAGGAGAAGGAGAGACAAAAAGAAAAGAAGAAGAAGAAGAAGAAGAGGAGAAGAACAAAAGAAGAAG
>JABMCL010002076.1:610000-612500 GCA_018857735.1 Alviniconcha marisindica
ACAAGGAGGTGGGGACCCCGCCAGTGCCAAGCAATTTTGCCCCCGGTTTTAAAAGCCGTTGGAAAATACAAAAACATTGTCCCCTTTTGTTTCTCTTTTTGTGGGGTGTGTGTGGTGTGTGTGTGTGGGTGTGTGTGGTGTGTGGTGGCGCCGCGCGTGCTGTGTGTGCATGCGTGCGTGCTGTGTGTGTGTGCGCTGTGTGTGTGTGTAGCGCGCGTGTGTTGTATGCATGTGTGTGTGTGCTGCGTGGGTGCTGCGGTTGTTGTGTGGGCCCCGGGGCGGTGTTGTGGTGTATGTGTGTGTGGTGTGTGGGGTTGGGTGTGTGTTTTTGTGTGTGTGTGCGCGTGTGTTGGTGGTGTGTTGTGTGTGTGTGTGTGTGTGGTGTGTGTGGCGCGCGCGCGCGTGTTTGGTGGTGTGTGTGCGTGCGTGCGTGGGGTTTGTATGTGTGTTGTGGGGTTTTGGTTTTGTTGTTTGTGGTGTGCGTGTGTGTTGGGGCGTGGTGTGTTGCGTGGGGGCGTGGTGCGTGCGTGCGTGGTGGTTGGGGTGTGTGGGTGTGTGTGTGTGTGTGTGTTTGTGTGTGTGGGGTTGGGGTTTTTGGGTTTTTGGGGGGGGGTGTGTGTTTTGGGGTGCATGGGTGACTCATCTTTGTCAACGTTGCAGTCTGGGATCAGCGACCGTGGTGTTGTTCGTCGTGAAATTCATTGAAAGGTGGTGTGTGTTTTTTCGTTTCGTTTTTTTGAATGTTTGCTACACAGCAGGAGAACTGAGTGCACCAAAGTGAACAGGCTGGCTGACTGGGTGTTTGTGTGATTAAACTGATTCGCGGCCGTCACTCAGTTCTCCTGCTGTGTAGCAAACATTCAAAAAAACGAAACGAAAAAACACACACCACCTTTCAATGAATTTCACGACGAACAACACCACGGTCGCTGATCCCAGACTGCAACGTTGACAAAGATGAGTCACCCATGCATCGCACACCACACACACACACACACACACACACACACACACACACACACACACACACACACACCACCACCACCACCACCACTACGGGCGGGCAGGGCTTTTTGTGCGGTGTTTACTGTTTGTGACGCAGTGTTAAAGGCACTTTCTGTGGTCTGTTTACTGTTTGTGACGCAGTGTTAACGGGGCTTTTTGTGCTGTGTTTACTGTTTGTGACGCAGTGTTAAAGGCACTTTTTGTGGTGTGTTTACTGTTTGTGACGCAGTGTTAAAGGCACTTTTTGTGCTGTGTTTACTGTTTGTGACGCAGTGTTAAAGGCACTTTTTGTGGTGTGTTTACTGCTTGTGACGCAGTGTTAAAGGGGCGTTGTGTGGTGTGTTTACTGTTTGTGACGCAGTGTTAAAGGCACTTTCTGTGGCGTGTTTACAGTTTCTGCCGCAGTGTTAAAGGCCCTTTCTGTGGTGTGTTTACTGTTTGTGCCACAGTGTTAAAGGCACTTTCTGTGGCGTGTTTACTGTTTGTGCCATAGTGTTAAAGGCACTTTCTGTGGTATGTTTACTGTTTGTGCCACAGTGTTAAAGGGGCGTTGTGTGGTGTGTTTACTGTTTGTGCTGCAGTGTTAAAGGCAATGTGTGTGGCGTGTTTACTGTTTGTGCTGCAGTGTTAAAGGCAATGTGTGTGGCGTGTTTACTGTTTGTGCCGCAGTGTTAAAGGAATCTGCTTTAAACGTTTTAAAGTATGCAGTCGGTGTTAATTTTGTACCTATTCCAAGAAGGCCTGTCAAAGTTCCTGTCATCGTTAGCATTTCTGGAACGCCTGCCCAGGAGTCTGGAGTCCAGAAAACTCTAAGGTCAACTGATAACGCTCTACTACATGATCAATAACTTCACTGACATCCCCCCTCCCTCACCCCCACCCCGCGGGCCCCCAGACTGGACGCAAATACGTGCTTCTTTCGTATAAACTAAAGCTTGACACCCCCGACCATGCGGAACAAAAGATCTCCCCTGGACCGACCAGAACCAGGTCAAATCACTCTCTCTATATGTTCACAGAGCACTCGAATGGAGCATGCACACACACACACACACACACACACACACACACACACACACACACACACACACACAACACACACACACACACACACACACACACACACACACACACACACACAAAAAGGAGCACATGTTCTACGTTTTTCGACCACCCCGCTTCTTCGATCGTTTAATTTTGCTCAATTTCCACATAGACTGTACGGACTATTGGGACGGGGAGTTCAGGACGGCCACCTCGACTTTCACACAGCTCCTGAGCTCTGTTCTTCAGTGTTGCTTTACGTCCACAGAGACCGTAGGGACTGTTATGGACATCCACCTCCACTTTCACACAGCTCCTGAGCTCTGTTCTTCAGTGTTGCTTTACGTCCACAGAGACCGTAGGGACTGTTATGGACATCCACCTCCACTTTCACACAGCTCCTGAGCTCTGTTCTTCAGTGTAGCTTTACGTCCACAGAGACCGTAGGGAC
>JABMCL010002076.1:617500-637500 GCA_018857735.1 Alviniconcha marisindica
AGAGAGAGAGATAAACGGAGTTAGACAGGATCGGGCAGATATCATCCGAACAGAACGGTCATCAACTGTACTTACGATGATTCCAACGGATATAACAGCGATGAAGTAGCCGATGATAACGAGGATGTCTCCCCAGTGTAGACGCGAGTCTGCCATGGTGACCAGTGAATCGTTACTTTAGGGCTGAACTCTCCTCTCCACAGGCACGATACTCTCTACACAGTCCACACAGCTAGTCTCACAACGCTCTTGTAGCTTTAACAAGAGAGAGAAAAACAACGACGGAAAAACATCAAAGTAACAACTTCACAGTCAAACGCCGATGTTGTTGAAATACTTCACAGAAGTCAAGCCGCCTTCTCTGACTTCGAGAAAGAAAATAATGAAATCCGACACTGCTTTAAATCAGCTGATCTCAAAAATGTGAACGGCTTCCACATAGAAAAATACGAACAACACCGACGTAGATGGAGCCTCGGCTATACCCGGCTGAGGCAGACTAGACCGATGAGAGAGAGAGAGAGGGAGGGAGAGGGAGGGAGAGGGAGTTGGGTGAAGAGCAAAGAGAGCGAGACGGAGAGGGAGTTGCTCGCGACAATGACGGACAGCCTCGTTCTGAAAAGGTGTCCCCGCACTTCTGCAGCTTACCTTTTGTGTGCCAGTGGGTTGCCACTATCCCTTTTTCGTCCCTGCTACCACCAGCCAGAGCCGGTTTTGATGAAAATAAAAAGTAGATCAGCGCATGTGTCCGGTTCGCTATGGGGCCAAGTGTCACTAGTTATCACTAGAAGCATGCTCAAAAATGTATTGTGCAGCGTAAATATGCAGTGCGTTCATGTTCTTTGTGAAAGAGGCTAAAGCGTAAAAACAAACTTTATTTTTTCTTGTTCTTGTTGTTGTGTTTACCGTGTAGTGCACCTGGAGCTGTTCAGATGGGATTGGTAAATGTTTACCCCAGTGTCCTAAACTCGAGGACTTAGGGTTAGGGTTAGGATAAGTCCTGAGTTTGGTTAGGGTTAGGGTAAGTTCAGAGCTTATGACACGAATCAATTACACTGGACTTAGCGTCTAGTCCCAAGGATCACGACAAAGAACTCCATGGATCGGCCTGCTTTTGACAGGTGACTGTGCCACAAAACAAGCGCACGATGAAAACCAAACAGACGATAAAGGGAAAGTCAAGCTAGCAGTGTAAGCTACAGTTCCAACCTGCTTCCTGTTCAAGACTCCAAAATGACTCTCCCATTCGACAGATGCATCTTACCTGATGCAGGTCGACTTCATCCTGACACGGTCTGTCATGTCCACTTCACCTTTCACTCTGACACGGTCTGTCATGTCCACTTCACCTTTCACCCTGACACGGTCTGTCATGTCAACTTCACCCTTCACCCTGACAAGGTGTGTCATGTCCACTTAGCTTTCACCCGGACACGGTCTGTCGTTTCTACCGCACAGCTCTCTGATCATTTTTAACATCCAGTCAACCACGGCGGGTTATATGAGAGAGAGAGAGAGAGAGAGAGAGAGAGAGAGAGAGAGAGAGAGAGAGAGAGAGAGAGACAGACAGAGAGACAGACAGACAGAGTCAGTCAATCAGGCAGTCAGACAGACAGACAGCGAGACAGACAGAGAGCGCGCGCGCGCGCGCACGCACGCACGCACACACACACACAACACACACACACACACACACACCACACACACACTCTCTCTTCTCTCTCTCCCTCTCTATCTTTACTACCTTTCGCTCTTCTTCCCCCAAAAGGAGACACTGACACTCGCCTGTCATTGCTCTATCTACTGCGCCACACAGCGACCAAGGGGCGGGGTGGGGGGAGGGGGGAGTGGGGGTGGGGGTGGGGTCGAGGGGCTGTTCGCGTTTAAGGAGAGTAGGGGGGGGGGGGGGGGGAGAAAGACAGGTGAGCCGGCCTTCACCTTCACCTAATTGTAGGGGCTGTGTGTGCAGAGGGCCATGACGAATACGAGATCGGCCAGCGAGTCGGGGTCCCACGCCACAGGCACCAGAAGCTTGGAAACTTCGGATTAAAGGTTACTTAAAACCCGAATTATGTATTAGTAATGCAGTCGATGCTAACCTTGCTGTGATCTTTACGGTGGTAAATTTTTGTGTTCTATGACGTCTTTTTGTCAATAGTGTCTGCTTGAGGACACCTCCTGTCTAGGACATCTCTGCTTGAGGACATCTCTGTTTTAGGAGGACACCTCTGCTTTAGGAAAGACCTGTTTTAGGACACATCTGTTTTAGGAAATATGTGTTTTAGGTCACCCCTGTTCTAGGACAAGTTTTAGGACATATCTGCTTCAGGACACCTCTGTTTTAGGAAATATCTGCTTTAGGACACATCGGTTTTATGAAATATCTGCTTTAGGACACATCGGTTTTAGGAAATACTGCTTTAGGACACATCGGTTTTATGAGATATCGGCTTTACGACACCTCTGTTGTAGGATAAAGTTACGGCTTTAGGGCGGCATTTCTGCTTCAAGACATCTCCAGTTTAGTGCAACAAAAGCTGCGTGAGGGTTGTTGTCCTGTGCCGCTGGCTGGCGCTTCACGGTTCACTTGGAACAGAAAGAAACTTATACTTCACGACGAATCACCCGGGAACGTCACGAAGGCAACACCGGAGAGGTACCTACTTGTGCAACCCCACATTCAACAACAGGGGCCATATCAGGGGGACAGAAATCCCATCCCATCTCAAGTACTTCAGAGACCGACTGTTGTGTGTAATTATGTATACACTTACAAAGGCCTACGGATGCGCGGAGTCATTCAAGCACAAGCGCGCGTGCGCGCGCACCCCCCCCCCCCACACACACACAAACATGGACACATGGACACACATGGACACATGGACACACATGCGCGCGCACACACACACACACACACACACACACATGCACACACGGACACACGACACACACACACACACACACACACACACACACACGACACACACACACACACACACACACACACACACACACACACACACACACACACACACACACACACCACACACACACACACACACACACACACACCACACACACACACGCACGCATGCACGCACGCACGCACACACACACACACACCACACGCACACACAACACACACACACACAACACACAACAAACACACACACACACACATGTCCTCACACACACACACACACACACACACACACACACACACACACACACACACACACACACTCACACACACACACACACACCCCCACACACACACACACACACACACACACACACACACACACAGACCGGCAACAAGATAGGACTAGCGGGATGCAGTGCCTGATCACGAACAGAGGCCGGGTTCGGATTGGCTCCACTCTCTTTGAAGTCGGTGGAGTGCATTCACGTCACACTCTTGCGTTGCGCTATATTTTGTCGCCGGGCATATTGTCTTTGTCGCCGGGCATAATTATTGTCTTTGTCGCCGGGCATATTGTCTTTGTCGCCGGGCAGATATTGTCGCCGGCGACATATGTCGACGTTCACAGCACATATTGTCGCCAGCATAGATCGTTGCCATTGATAAAGTATACCGTCGTTCACAGCACGTATTGTCGACAGTCGTCAGAGAGACGATGAGATGAGACGTTTTACTGAATAAACCCATGGTTCATTTCAAAGGGGGAAACATTTGAAAAATTCATGAGACATCCAAAAAGGATGCTTCAAAAACAAATGAAACTGCAATACATACAAAAAATATAATACTCATCCGTTCATTTTTCGTTCGTTCCTTCCATAGCTCACTGATTCATTTCTTATTCGGCAGCTGCATTAATAAACCTACCTAGTCTCTCACTCAATCACATCATACACAGGCTCGCTTATAAGGTAATCGTCAGAGAGAGAGAGAGAGAGAGAGAGAGAGAGAGAGAGAGAGAGAGAGAGAGAGAGAGAAGAAGAAGAAAAAAACAGAAGAAAAAAGGGGGGGGGGGGGGGGGGGGGGGACGATGAGGATAATATCATGATGATCATCATATTTATAGAAACATGTTAGACTTGATTTTTGCTAAAGTTAAAAGTTCATCATACATCATTGAGTGTGTGTGTGTGTGTGTGTGTGTGTGTGTGTGTGTGTGTGTGTGTGTGTGTGTGTGTGTGTGTGTGTGTGTGTGTTGTGTGTGTGTGTGTGTGTGTGTGTGTGTGTGTGTGTGTGTGTGTGTGGTGTGTGTGTTGTGTGTGTGTGTATCACCAACGAGTCGCTACACACAGCAGTTGGTGAACTTTTTTTTCCAGAGACGTTGTGGCCATGACACCACTGCCCCAGTTACACTTTAATTCGTTTGTTTTTCCTCACGTTCCAAATCCAGTCAGTGTGAGAAGGCTTGTGCCTGCAGCTGGGCGAGGCAGCGGCCTTGCTCTTGAACTCAAACACACACACGAATATTGGCGAAACCAAGATGGTTTGATGCGTGGCTTTGGATACAGGAAGAAGAACACCGAACCTTCAACGTGGTCAGTGTCTGGTACAGAGTGAGACGAAGGGGAAGAAAAAGGTGGAGTCTATGTACCTTGTATTTGCACGCATGCCAGGTGAGAGTTACCGTAGGCGACTCAGGTCTTTGTTGTGTACTTGTGTGACGTATTTCGAGCGCTAATTAACTCCCTTGTGTGTTGATTCTGAGACGAAAGAGTTAGCATCGGTGTTCTTCTTACACCAAAGGCTAAGAATCAAACAACCTAGAAGAACTTCTGCTCAGTCCCAGTTTTCGATGACCATTTGCACCTTATGAGGTACAACATGGCTGCAGTAAGCAAACGTTCCAACTAGGTTTTGTTCTATCTCGAAATAAAGTTGAAGAAAATTCATCGTATCGTCAAAAATACAATTATTGAAAATCTGCCCCGTCTGTCTGTCTGTCTGTTTGTGTCTGTCTCTCTCTGTCTGTCTCTCCCCCCTCTGCTGCAGACACACACAACTGTTGTGGCATATACCGTCACCGGCGACAAAATATGCCGTGAACGTTGACATACATTATCGCCGGCGACAATATATACCCGGCGACAAAATATGCCGCAACATACTCCCTCAGTCTGGTTCATTTAACAGCAGCAGCAGCAGCAGCAATAGCAGCAGCAACAGCAGCAACCGCAACAACAACAACAACAACAGCAACAACAGCAGCAGCAACAGCAGCAACAGCAAGAACAACAACAACAGCAGATTGCCCGTGCCACAAAACATGCACGTTGCCTAGCTATCCGCCAACGACAAGCGATCGGCAGGACCTGCACAAACACTCTGCACCGCTGTTCACCTCTCACCCACCTTCCTTTGCGTGTAGAACACCGGATGTCCCGGCGTTGGCATGCACCCCGGGTAGTAATTAGCCTTCTCTCGCTCTTCACGATCTTCTCTCCTCTCGTGAGGACCTGGTGACTAGTCCTTTCCATGGGATGTAAACCGTAGGTCCTGCTAGAGGGCACGTCACAGAGGTCGTGTCTAAGGGCTAGAGGTCACGCCACAGAGGTCATGTTAAAGTGCTAGAGGTCACGCCATAGAGGTCATGTCATGGTGCTACAGGCGACACCACAGAGGTCACGTCAAGGTGCTAGAAGTCACGTCACAGAGGTCATGTCAAAGTGCTAGAGGTCACGCCACAGACGTTATGTCCAAGTGCTAGAGGTCACGCCACAGAGGTCATGTTAAAGTGCCAGAGGTCATGTCAAAGTGCTAGAGGTCACGCCACAGAGGTCATGTTAAAGTGCCAGAGGACACGCCACAGAGGTAATGTTAAAGTGCCAGAGGTCATGTTAAAGTGCCAGAGGTCACGCCACAGAGGTCACGTTAAAGTGCCAGAGGTCACGCCACAGAGGTCATGTTAAAGTGCCAGAGGTCATGTCAAGGTGCTAAAGGCCCTGTCACAGTGTCCGGCAGTGGGACCAACAAATGCTTTGCCTTCAGAGTCTGGAGTAGGTCAGAATATAGCCATGCATGCTTCGCCTACAGCCAGGAATTTCTTCCTATACTAATTTTGACCATCGTCCTAGGGTGGTCTATACGGTCGACTGGACGCTACAATCCAAGATGAACACGTGTTGGTCCGCTGAATGAATAGTCACCCTTCATGTCGTCACAACCGATTAAAGTAGGTTCCAGTGTTGAGTGCCTACAGAATATAAACAGGTTCCAAAACACGTGAGACTGTGTATTAAAACGGGGAATAAACCACGTGCTTGTGATTTTTAAAGATTTTTTCTCGCCTCGGCTGAATCTGGCTGAATCCACACAGTGCATATTGTTTAGAGGTTCTTTCATGTGTGTGTGTGTGTGTGTGTGTGTGTGTGTGTGTGTGTGTGTGTGTGTGTGTGTGTGTGTGTGTGTGTGTGTGTGTGCAAAGGTGTAACTGTGTGCACGCGCGTATGCGTCTCGGTGTGTATGCATGCATGGGTCTGTGCATTTGAATCTTGACGTCTAACTTATATAAGTAGAAAGCATTTGTAAGCACTTCGGCCTGTTACAGATTCGGCGCGCTTAGTGCCTGTCATCCTGATCATTATGACGGCAGCGGGCTCCCTGTGCGGGAAACCCTGAGCTGTCCGACTGAGACCCCCTCTGCCCAGAACCCCTCAGTGGGTTCCCGGAAACCCTGGGCTGTCCAACACAGACCCCTGTGTCCAGATCCCCTCAGTGGGTTCCCGGAAACCCTGGGCTGTCCAATTGAGACCCCATCCACCCAGAACCCCTCCGTGGGTTCCCCGTGCAGGAACCCCTGGGATGTCCAGATCAGACCCCTGTGCCCAGAATCCCTCGTCCAACTTAGACCCCCTGTGCCCAGAACCCATCGTCCAACTTAGACACCCTGTGCCCAGAACCCTTCGTCCAACTTAGACCCTTGTGCCCAGAACCCGTCGTCCAACTTAGACCCTTGTTCCCAGAACCCTTCGTCCAACTTAGACCCCCCGGCTGTGCCCAGAACCCCTCGTCCAACTCAGACCACCTGTGCCCAGAAACCCTCATCCAACTTAGACCTATGTGCCCAGAACTCCTCGTCCAACTTAGACCCTTGTGCCCAGAACCCGTCGTCCAACTTAGACCCTTGTACCCAGAGCTCCTCGTCCAACTTAGACCCTTGTGCCCAGAACCCCTCGTCCAAATTAGACCCCCTGTGCCCGGAACGCCTCGTCCAACTTAGACCCTTGTGCCCAGAACTCATCGTCCAACTCAGACCCCCTGTGCCCAGAACCCCTCGTCTAACTCAGACCCCCTGTGCCCAGAACCCTTCGTCTAACTTAGACCCCCTATGCCCAGAACCCCTCGTCCAACTCAGACCCCTTGTGCCCAGAACCCCTCGTCTAACTTAGACCCCCTGTTCCCAGAACCCCTCGTCCAACTCAGACCCCCTGTGCCCAGAACCCCTCGTCCAACTCAGACCCCTTGTGCCCAGAACCCCTCGTCTAACTTAGACCCCCTATGCCCAGAACCCCTCAGCGGGTTTCCTTGAGCAGAAACCCTGGGCTGTCCAACCCTCAGTGGGTTCACTGTGCAGGAAACCCTGAGCTATCCAACCCTGTCCCCGGCCTGTGCTCAGAACCCAGGGCTCTCTACTTGCGCTGCTTAAAGGTGCAGTTTTAACACACTGGTCTTTGTCTGCCACTTTGTTTCACTCAATTTCGTCTCACACAGAAAGCATAGGTTTTAGTTTCGCTTTAAAAGATTTTCATTTTTTAGTGTAGTCCACATTAATACGCTGAATGAAGTCACCCTGAAAATGAGCTTCGTGACACTTGTGCTAATTTGTCAGTTTTTCTTCTTCTATGACTGTGCGGAGTTGAAGCTCATCTAAACAGTCCCTAGCCCCGCTGTTCCTGACCAGAATACATCATTTAATTATGCGAATGATAGTTCACCACATCAGCGTCGGATTAACTCAAAACACTAATGGAGATACGCGTACCTTCCACTGCAGTGTTTAAACGTGAGCGTGCCTGCATTTAACGGTCTGATTTACAAGCTTTTTGATTTGTTCTACCCCCTCCCTCCTCCCCCCCCCCGGAACGAGAACAAAGAAGAAGCTGGAAGGCCGTTGAAAATTGAAAGAGGCTGACAAGAAGGAGCATGAACGCTTTCGAATTTACAACCCTTCTCCTTTGGTCCGCTGCCTCCCCAAGCAGTGGGACAGTCTTACGTCTATGATGCAGGGTTTGGCCCGGCATAACCCGAACACAGGAAAGGTTCAAAAGAACGCTTATTTAGTATGCCACAACTTAACAACCGAATTTTCGGGGTAAGCCCCTTTCTCAAGCGACAGAACAACACTTAAACGGTGAAAAGTCAAATGCAGGTTACTTATCTGCTTTTCGTTGGGTTTAACATAGCTTACGGTGCTCAGTCTGTTGCCACTGCAGTGACAACGGCCTGGCTAGTTATCAGCTTACAACGTGGTCCAGCTTTATAATTTACCACCGTAAATTGACACATGTCTCTGCATGTACTAGTTTCATCCCATGAACAGAACTTGGCTGGTTCAAATGAAACTTTACTGACAAGGTTGTGCGGCAGCTCAATAAACTATGGCGGTCTGATGAGCCTCGTATTTAGTATTTTTTATTGTAATTTTATTTACCACTTGTTACTGAAGCGCCTCATCTCGAGAAGAACTCTAAGCGCTTCACAAGGGCAACTAACAGCGCTATTCTCTGCTTCTGAACAGACCCACTGCGCTCTAGTCGTATGCGACTCTGACTGAGACACAGCGTGGTTCTGAATTTCCACCGAAGTGGTTGCAGCACTGTTTAGTTGTTACATGGTTGGTGTCCACGTGAAACTGCTGTCGCCTCGGCGCAACTTCTGTGTACACCATACAACCATGCACCAGTTTACAGTGTCACTTTATTCGAAACCACGTACGTAGGATGCATGTGTGTTTAGCTGTAACCTGCCACCTACACCTTCGGCAGAATAACCAGGATCTTTTACGTGCCACTGCGATAACACGGAGGTGGAACGAATACCGAAACTAGAATCAGCACATAAAGTTGACCCTGGAGACGACAATTCTCCCGCCGCTCCTGCCGGGGCTCCAACCCGAGACGTCAGTTTCGATCCCGAGTCCGTCGCTTTACGACTGAGCTATCCCCGTATCCGACTTCCGCTAAAGGAAGTAAAAGGGCACAACTCCACTAAAGGGACTGAAATAGCCGTACTATTGGCATGATTCCCAAACAAGATGGTCGTCACAATAATGGCTGTCACTAAAAGGTAGAAGAAAAAAAGAATCTGAAACAGAATGACTGCTAGCGTTAAAAAAAAAATAAAAATAAAATAAAAAGATTACACGTCATTGTCATGCCAACAATCTTCCAATCTAACAAGCTGTAAAAACTCAACCAAAACAAGATAAGTCGTTTTCTTTCATTTGCCATCGTTTCTGATCGTTTATCTGTTGTTTAAGTGTCGTTTTGTGGCTTGATAAAGGGGATTTCACCGAAAATGTGCATACTGTGTCCTGGGTTTAAATAAATAAGCGTTGGTTTGAACTAAAAGGTAGAATACACAGCCAGCAGCCAGTACTGCTGCACGAGAACCCCCCCCCCTCGCCCCCCCCACCCCCCCCTCTCCCAGGGTGGTGCTGCACGAGAAAAACAACCCCCCACCCCGTCCCCTCTCCCAGGGTGGTGCTGCACGAGAAAAACAACCCCCCACCCCGTCCCCTCTCGGTCCATGGCCAGGTTGCTATTTTATCTGCAGCAATCACTGACGTCATGAACTTGACAACTGAGGTCGAAATGTGCGATGAAAGACTATCTAAAACATCACAAGCCACCTGTTTCTCCTTTCCTTTGATAACCACCGACCCTGGCAACATGGCTGCGTCGCTGAGAGGTCCCGAAGAGCTGAAATAAAATATAAAATTAAAAAATTAAAAAAAGAGGGGGGGGGGGGGGGAGGGGGGGGAAGAGAGAGAGAGAGAGAGAGAGAAAGAGAGAGAGAGGTATTTCTTTTCGCATAGATAATAAATATCGATAACGGAACAACCCAATGCAATATGCAGATTTTTTCTTTACGATATCAGGCCTGCTCACTGACGGCCGCTGATAAACCACTGAGTCGGCTATAATTATTACCTGCATGTGATAGACTCTACCAAGCACTGGAGACGAAAACGACATAGCTCAACCAGAAGCTAGTTGTACGTCTCATTCAGTTTTCACTGTTGTTTAAGTGTCGTTTTGTAGCTTAAGTAAAGGGGATTACCCCGAAACTGGGATTCGCATGTCAGTTGTGTTTTGTCCGCTTAATAAACAGTGTTCTTTTCAACCTTTTATGTGTTTGGATCTTGTTTTAGAACGCTGGCGGTCATTCTTGTTTCAGAATTGTGTTGTTGTCGTCGTCGTTGTTGTTTTAGACTATAATTATTATGCATTTGTATCACGGCGGTTTGGCCGGATCACGGAAACTTGAGCCGGCTGCTGCAAAAGTCTTCCGTCCCCAGTGACTGAACGATGGACGTATATCAGTGTAGGTCCGTGGACTGAAGACTCCGCCGCCACCACCGTCACTGAGGCGGCCACCCCGGCAACCGCTCACCGCTTGATCATCGTGCGACTACGCCAGTGACTGACAGCGCCTTCTGCAAAGTACCCGACACGACTCAGTAACTGAAGAAGCCGCAACGCCTGACCCGCGATGCTTGACGCTTGACTGACGGAGGACTTTTCGTCCTGTTATAGTAGTGAAGTGACAAAATACAATACAATACAATACAATAACACAATACAATACAATACAGTACAATACAATACAATACCATATAATAATGCTTTAATCCTTAGCGGAAAGGTAGACTCAGCCGGAATTGCCGCGGCCGCCACAACCGTTAGTCGCTGGCCAAAACTAAGTGTAGAAAATGAATATAAAATGAAGGGTTCACAAAATGTTCTATTATCCATTTTCATTTGGTCTCTTCTTTCTGTCGGACGAAACTTGTTCTCACGAAGCTAGTTTCTTTCTCATCTGAACACCCTCGTACACAGAGAAGGGAAACAACTTTCCTGTCCTAAGAACAAACACGGGAAATCACTCTCGTGTTCAAAACTTTCGTCAATGGCGGCACCCATGCTGTCAAGAGGACAAGGTAAACATTCTAGATGACCGCAAACCACCTTTGCTAACCTGTATGTCTGTATATAGGATTTAAAGCAGAAAATTGTGCTATATGACCTGGTAATTGTTGAGTATAGCTCTCGGGCCAGATCGCTTGGGTTTGCGACAGAGCAATGGCAACGACGCCGAGGGAAAGAAACCGATAGTATTACTATTACAGTATTAGTAAAGATGGAATGCGCATGCACACTATTCTGGTCGGTAAAAGTCTAAAACCTTGTTTGCATAAATGGACTTTATGATCACACTGAGAAGGAATGAGCAGGTCAGTTGTCACAGCTGGCATTCCGGGCCTCGGGAAAAAGACCTGAACTTCTCATGGGAAAATCCTAAATCAAATGATGAAATGTGATAATAATTTGAACACACTGGCAAAACACAACAACAAGATACAAGAGCGAAATGACAACATCAACACACACACACACACACACACACACACACACACACACACACACCACACACACACACACACACACATGTAATGATGTATACATGGGGGGGCGGGGTGGTGGTGGTGGAGAACAAACAAAAGCAAGAACAAAATTCTTCTTCTAATTCTGTTAAGGGGTGAAGAAGTTTTTCCTCATCAGGGGTGAATGATCTGACCATTATTGTCATTAATTATATTTAGTACATACTGGGTTGTTTGAGTGCTTCCAATTCCATAATCCACTGGACTCTGATATTAGTGATAATTCAAGATGCAAAATTACTTTATTATTTCATCCAAGAAATTAAAATGTGGCTGAACTAGTGGACATTAACCACATCACAGTACTCAATAACACAGGACAGTTATTGAGAATACAAAAGTTACATAATAAACAAACTAGTAATTTACGTAATTTACACACACACTCACTCACACACACATACACGCACACTGCTCTGACATTTGAACAGATTTATCTGTTCAGAAATGCTATTGACTGCAGTGTATTTCTTACTGTATTTGATTTAGGTATGCAAAATTGTCTACCAGATGGAAGAAGCTCATAATGTTTAGCAAGGACATAGCTGCACATTGTCATCTACAATCACCCTAGCCTTCCGTACCACATGTTGTTCATACAACTGACTTAATTGTTCTTGTCTTTCACCCACAACCTTGCCACACACATTCACCACTTTATTCAGGATATAATGATACGGACCATGGGATCTGTGTGCTTAACATAACATGTGTGTGATCTTTTTGCAAGAATATGCATGCAAGAATGCATGTAGATGTGTAAACATGCAGCAGTTTATAGTCTCATCCAAAGCACTTTTGTAACATCTTCACAGAATTTGACTCTAGTCTGGGCAAATTATATTAAGTGTGGACACAAAGCCCAGCACATAAAGTTCTGTCAAGTAGTTGTCACCCATCCAGATGGTGACCACGCTCAGTAAAAGTTGATTGTGCTTTACTTACATTTTACTTTTTAGCTTTTAATCTTGAGGCAGTTTTCTTGCTTTTTGCCACTGACTCCTCAAATGAACACAGTCTCTCTTTGCCTTTTCTCTGCAGCCATGCCTCTGCCGTTTGGAAGAGCTTGCAAAGAGATACGTCATGGCCTGGCTCGCCTACATAAAGAACTACATCTTCAGCGCCTGTCACCGCTGACACACAGCTCCTGCCAGACCTTGTCAACAACATCAGCATCCCCTGAGCACTATGATGTCATTGTGGTGGGAGGAGGGCATGCTGGGACAGAGGCTGCGTGTGCTGCGGCCCGAATGGGAGCGAAGACACTGCTGCTGACGCACAAGATTGAGACAATTGGTTTGTGTTGGTCAATGCCAGGGCTTCCTCCAGAATTGTACTGTCACTTCTGTTTCTGCCTTTGACAGCATTGCAAAGGTCATTCTTTATGCTATTGCAGTATTGGTTGAATTAAAGCTGAATTTGATCTTTTAAAAAAACTTTGAATGACATGAGGGCTGATGAGGTTTATGCTCACTGTTCTGCCTGGATTCACCGGTACAGAGACGTGAGGGCTGTACTGCTGACCAGATTCGGGGGGTGTGGGGGGGGGGGGGGGGGGGGGGGGGGAAAAGTCTGATTTACTGCTTTTTTTCTTCTAAAGTTGCATGTTTGACAAGACTGATGAGAGATGTATTACATTTATATTATTATAAACTGTGCTGTTGGACCTGATTCATGTGGGTGACCTCATGTGCGTAAATTATAATCTGTAATGGTGGACCTGATGTACATGTAAAAAGTGTAATGGTTGATCTGATGTGTATAATCTGTCATGGCTGACCTGATGTGTATAATATGTTATGGTTGACCTGATGTGTATAATCTGTAATGGTTGACCTGATGTGTATAAAGTGTAACGGATCAGCTGTGTTGTGATGTGCAGGAGCTATGTCCTGTAACCCATCCTTTGGTGGTATTGGCAAGGGGCATCTGATGAAGGAGATTGACGCGCTGGATGGGCTGTGCTCAAGGATATGTGGTGCGTGTATGTGTGTGTGTGTGTGTGTGTGTGCGTGTGTGTGCGTGTGTGTGTGTGTGTGTTTGCACATGTATGCGTGTGTGTGTGTGTGTGTGTGTGTGTGTGTGTGTGTGTGTGTGTACATGCATGCATGCATGTGTTATGCGTGCATGTGTGTGTGTGTGTGTCTGCATGCGTGCATGTGTGTGTGTGTGTGTGTGTGTCTGCATGCATGCATGTACATTCATGCTTGTGCATACATGTGTATACTAGTACTTAACATTCCGGGGTCTTGGACTGAATCCCAAAGCAATGTGGGTTCAACACAGCACCTTGTCCTCTCTCTAGGCTGGTGGGAGAACTGGACAGAACACCTGGTCCTAAGTCTAGCTGAGGTTGAAAAACATGTTGTCTGGCCCGGCACATATATGATACCCATCTTAGTCCCACAGGGACTGCCTTTGCAAATTAATACATCCCAGTTTATCACAGTGGGTAAACACTGAAGTTGAGACGTCACTTGACCGGTTGGACTGGGTAGCTGTTGTGGCTGCTATAGGTAAGGGCAGGGATATCAGCTGAGTGGTAGAGCACTGGACTCATGATTTGAAGGCTGTGGGTTTGATCCCCAGTAGGAATGATGGGAGAATTTTTTTTCTCCACAGTCAGCTTTCTGTGCAGGTTAATATTTTGTAGTCCAGCCCACCTCCGTATGCTATTGTAGTACTTAGCATGTAAAACAACAACAACAACAGTCATTCTGAGAGAAATGCAGGCGGTAGGTTGTTGTTGTCACTGCTGAACTCTTTTATATAGCGCTATTCTCCACTCTGGAGTAAACTCACAGCTGTTGTCATTTGCAAAGTCTCTGAATGAGTAACTGCTGTTTTTAGTGTTTTTTAAAATACCCACTGGTAGTGTACGTTTACAGCGCTATTTGGTTGTTACATGGCTGGTGCCATGTGAAACTGCTGCCCTCTTAGCACATGTTCTGTGTACACCATACAACCATGCACTAGTTTACAGTGTCACTTCACTGAAAGCCACTGTATACATAGGGTGCAGGTGTGCTTAGGTGTAAGTTGTAACCTGCCACCTGCACTTTTGGCAGAATGGCCAGGATTGTTTATCTGCTACTGCAGTGACAATGGATACCAAAATAAGAGTCAGCACAGAATGTTGACCTTTGAGAAGAAAATTCTCCCACTTTTTCCTGTGGGAACTTGAACAGCAAGACACATATTAAGGTTTGCACATGCTCAGTGTTAAGATCTACTTCTAGTTTCACGGAGACAAAGGTGGTCTCCTGTGTAGAAGCAGAGAAAAAGAAGGACCCCGGTACAGTGACTATGTATATCATGCTGAACTGTAGTCTGTGTGTTGTGCAGATAAGTCAGGGGTGCAGTACAAAGTTCTGAATCGCAGGAAGGGCCCTGCAGTTTGGGTAAGATGCAGTTTGTTAGAACTGACATTGCACATTTTGTAGTAATATTCTTCAGACTTATTGTATAAGTTATTTAAAACTGTTTAAAATACTGGATGAAGTTATTTGAAATGCCATGTCAAGTTATTTAAAATGCTGTATCATGTTATTTAGGGAGGGGGTTGGAGGGTAGGGGCTGTTTGTACTTTATTGGTATCAATGTCTTCTGGAATTTTTAGCTTGGGAGAACTTACATGTATGAACTGTATGTATCTGGTGAACACGCAACATTATGTGTGGAATTTTGTGTGTGTGTGTGTGCCATATCTAAATTTTCATTCATTCATTCGTTTAAAATACTGCTTCAAGCTATTTTCATAACTGGCACAGGTTTCTGATCAGTCAGTTTGAACTGAAACCAAGGAACACATTTCCTGGCAGTTTTAACTTTGTTGTTTAAAAAATAAGCTGTTTATTCTTTTACCTAAACAGGGCCCCCGTGCTCAGATTGACCGCGACCTGTACAGATCTCACATGCAGGCAGAGGTGCTGAACACTCCTGGTCTCACTGTCATGGCCGCCCCTGTGGAAGACCTACTGCTAGGGGAAACAACTCTGCCGGACCATGGCGCCTGCAAGCAGAAGTGTAATGGAGTGATACTGGGTAAAACGTAACATAAATTCATTCTCTTATGTTGGTGTTTTGAGCTTGAAGCTTGAAGAAGAGTTTTTGATGGAATCTGAAACATGTTATGTTCTAATCTTGCATGGGCTCAAAGCAGTGAGACATTTTGAACTGAGAAAATGAACATGTTTACCTCGCAGTGTCAACTTTGTCAAGCTCTAACAAGCTGATCCAAGATAGCTGGAAGCTGTCTTGCATGCTGCAACTGTAGTTTTTTTTTTTTTTTTTGCAGGGAATGTTTTTGTTTGATAATTATTTTGAATTCAGAACCATGAGTTTATTCCTGAGTTTGTTTTACACGAACACTTGTTGAGGGCCTCATTTTGAGGGTGAGCCCTAAGTGCTTCACAATGGGAACTATGGTGCTATTTTCTGCTATTTTCTGCTCCCAACGCACCCTAGGCGTATGTGACTCTGAATGAGTAACTGTAGCTTTACACAACACTGTTTTGAAGATCCGCCAGAGTGGTTACAGTGCTGTTTGGTTGTTACAGGGTTGGTGCCATCTTGGCATGCTTTCTGTGTACAGCATACAACGTGCACCAGTTTATAGTGTCGCTTTATTTGAAGCCACATCTGTAGGGTGATGTGTGTTTGGCTGTGACCTGCCATCTGCATTTTTGGCATCTTTTTTTTGGCTGCTAAAGCCACACTTTCTTGTGCAAGTTTTTTAACTGATGCTTTTAGTACTTTCAGAGTGTGACAAATTCTTTCATTGCATTCCCTATGGATTCAATCTGCATTTAACAAAAGCTTTTCTTTTATGGATAAAATAATAATTATCTGTTTTCACTTTCCTGCAGATGATGGCAGCAGAATATTCTCAGACTCGGTGGTTCTGACGACCGGCACATTTCTGCGAGGCTGCATCAACATTGGTCTGACGTCAAGGCCAGCGGGTCGCCTCGGAGATGAACCGGCAGTTGGGCTGGCCAAAACCATCGAAAGTGCCGGCTTTAAGATGGGGCGACTGAAAACAGGTATTGTTTTATCCAGCAAAGCTGGCACTGCCGTGTTTGTAACTGAGAAACAATGCTGTGTAGGTTATTAACTCAATCGGGTTGCAGTCAAAATAGGCTGAAGTTGTACCATTTGGGGGCATTTTGAAAAAAATCCCCCCAAATAACCACAAACAGTACAAACTTCAAACAAACAGTTTTAAAAAGATTAAAGTGTGAACTTTAAGAACAATACCTTACCTTTAGGAAGGACAGGGACAGTTTTTTGTTGACTTATGCCCAAAGAGCTATGCAAAACGGGGCGGGGGTAAAAATCCAGTTTGGGCACCCATAGTCACTCAACAAAATACACTGTTCTGCATACAGTCTTGACACAAACCCACTGAGATTAGTAGGTTCTACTACAGAAATGTTTTCAGTGAAGATAAACCAGAAACTATACACTCAGTCAAGTAATTTTACTCTTTCTGTGGGCTAATGAAGTTCAAATTGCACCTTTGCCTGGATGCCGCCATTTTGTTTTGAAAAAAGTGTGCGAGTCACACATGAAATGGAAAAAATGCCACAAAACCGGCCCAAATTGATGCATCATTCATTCAAGCAAGGGAACACAAAGAAAAATGGACAAGCTTTCATTTACTGCCTGATTTGTGTCCCTTGCATTTCTGATGTTATGTAAGATCGCAAAGATCCGTGGGAAGCCTGCTTCTGACACAGCTCCAACTCAGCCAGTGAGAGTGTCGGAAGCCAACGTCCGATACAGTTTAACTGATATCCCCCCTGTGCACCAACATCTTTAGACAGGAAATCTCCTGTGTATCAGTTGGATGCTACACTTCGTGAGCTTAATCATGAACCAAGCAGTTTTTGTTGTAACATTATTTTGAGGGAGCTAACTGGGTGCCATCTGTGGATGAAAGCATCATTTCTTGTTATTTCCCTTGGACTTTCTCACACTGTCACTCTCTGCGAGTGAAAGCACACATGCAAGCATGCTCACACACAATAACACACACATGCACGTTAAACACACACACAATGACACACACACACATCACACACACAAACACACACACACAACACACACACACAAACACACACACACACACACACGCACGCACACACACTCATTCACAAACACACACATACACATACACACACACATACACACATATACACACACAAACACACACACACACACACACAACACACACACACACACACACACACACACACACACACACACACACACACACACACACACAAAACCATCTTAAAAGTCTATAATGTGGACTGGTGACATGATGATGTTTATGTTGTCGTGCCTGTGGAGTTGTGGTATTCACATAGCAGAACAGTTTTATGTTTGTGACATGGAATGATGGTGTCATGATGCTTATGCACAGGAACTCCTCCACGACTTGACGGCAGGACAATTGATTTTTCACAGCTGGAGCAAATGCATGGAGACAACCCTCCCACCCCCTTCTCCTTCATGAACGAGTCTGTCTGGATCAAGGTACGCT
Organism: Alviniconcha marisindica; assembly: GCA_018857735.1. Lineage (NCBI taxonomy): Eukaryota > Metazoa > Mollusca > Gastropoda > Provannidae > Alviniconcha > Alviniconcha marisindica. The sequence continues at coordinate 635,696 of JABMCL010002076.1, forward strand.
TTGTGTGACTGTAGCATCTTATAGGTTAAAGATCCTGTGGCAGTTTGAAACTGAAGCTGTATCAGTTAGAAGTCGGTTCAGATATGTAATGAGTGCCGAGTGGTAGCTACACAGACACAGGATCAAGAGTTTTAGGCTTTAAAACCTGCCTGGACCAGCAGCTAGCCACCTTCTTCCTTTTCCCTTCGTCTTAGAGTGCTGGTGTCTTCCTTTTCCCTTTGTCTTAGAGTGCTGGTGTCTTCCTTTTCCCTTCGTCTTAGAGTGCTGGTGTCTTCCTTTTCCCTTTGTCTTAGAGTGCTGGTGTCTTCCTTTTCCCTTCGTCTTAGAGTGCTGGTGTCTTCCTTTTTCCCTTCATCTTAGAATGCTGGTGTCTTCCTTTTCCCTTTGTCTTAGAGTGCTGGTGTCTTCCTTTTCCTTTTGTCTTAGAGTTCTGGTGTCTTCCTTTTCCCTTCGTCTTAGAGTGCTGGTGTCTTCCTTTTCCCTTTGTCTCAGAGTGCTGGTGTCTTCTTTTTCCCTTTATCTCAGGGTACTGGCTTCTTCCTTTTCCCTTTGTCTTGGTGTGCTGGCTTCTTCCTTTTTCCTTTGTCTTAGAGTGCTGGCTTTTTCCTTTTTCCTTTGTTTCAGGGTGCTGGTCTCTTTTCCCTTTGTTTTGGGGTGCTGGCCTCTTCCTTTTCCCTTTGTCTGGGGGTGCTGGCCTCTTCCTTTTCCCTTTGTCTCAGGGTGCTGGCCTCTTCCTTTTCCCTTTGTCTCAGGGTGCTGGCCTCTTCCTTTTCCCTTTGTCTTGGGGTGCTGGCCTCTTCCTTTTCCCTTTGTCTTGGGGTGCTGGCCTCTTCCCTTTGTCTCAGGGTGCTGGCCTCTTCCTTTTCCCTTTGTCTTGGGGTGCTGGCCTCTTCCTTTTCCCTTTGTCTTAGAGTGCTGGCTTCTTCCTTTTCCCTTTGTTTCAGGGTGCTGGCCTCTTCCTTTTCCCTTTGTCTTAGAGTGCTGGCTTTTTCCTTTTCCCTTTGTTTCAGGGTGCTGGCCTCTTCCTTTTCCCTTTGTCTTGGGGTGCTGGCCTCTTCCCTTTGTCTCAGGGTGCTGGCCTCTTCCTTTTCTCTTTGTCTTGGTGTGCTGGCCTCTTCCCTTTGTCTCAGGGTGCTGGCCTCTTCCTTTTCCCTTTGTCTTGGTGTGCTGGCCTCTTCCCTTTGTCTCAGGGTGCTGGCCTCTTCCTTTTCCCTTTGTCTTGGTGTGCTGGCCTCTTCCCTTTGTCTCAGGGTGCTGGCCTCTTCCTTTTCTCTTTGTCTCAGGGTACTGACCTCTTCCTTTTGTCTTGGGGTGCTGCCTTCAGTGTCTATGTCCTTTGGATTAGATAAGAAAACAACAAAGCACCACAAGAAAAAAGACAGAAAGAAAATGTCCTGTGCCGCAGCAGGAGTGAGATCAACCCCTTAACTGCCACACATGCATGCACGCTGTATGAGTATGTGCAGAAACAGGAAATTTGAAAATCTTTAGCATTTCTTCCCTTCACCAGTATGTGGAAGGATTTGTGTCAAACTGAACACACTAGCGAGAGTGGTGGTGTAAGAGACCCAGAAGAAGAAGAAAAAAGGGTTGAAGGCGTGTGTGTGTGTGTGTGTGTGTGTGTGTGTGTGTGTGTGTGTGTGTGTGTGTGTGTATGTGTATGTGTGTGTGTGTGTGAACTTTGCAGCCTGGGAAATTGATGTACCGGATCAGTGAAGGGGTCAAATGACTCACAGCTGTGGAATAAACCTTCTTCTGGCAGATTTCTGTGAAATTCTGAAGCAGAAAACCTACTAGCATTAGGG
>JABMCL010002076.1:642500-665000 GCA_018857735.1 Alviniconcha marisindica
CCCTTTCCTGGCTAAGTAGATTAACCATACCCCCTCACCTCGGTTCAAATGTATTTTCGTTTTTTTTTTTTTTTTTTTTTACCGAATGTCATCGTCTCGTGGTTAGCGCACGACGAAATCGCGTGATGGAAAGCAATGTGTGGCTTAGACTGAAGTGAGGTCCTGCGACGTATGAGATGAAGATGAAGATGAAGCCCGCCGCTGTCCCAGCAGGGATGGGACCGGCAGCAGTCAGCACAGCGCGAGGCAGGGGTTGGCACACCGCCTTTTTCGTCTCAAGCCTCCGTTTGAAGCCGAAGATCCGTTGGACTGCCTGCAATTACCAGTCTGTCGCATCTTGCGCATCTGACATGGCCGAAATACGCCAGGGGTGACCGTGACCGAGAACTACCCTCTGAGTGGCAGACGCAATGGTTTCCGAATCGCTGACAGGGCAGTCCAGTTCAAACGGTGCAGCAATCCGCGAAGCTGAGCCGGCCCTAACTCAGTGCGCCCCAACACCACCAGGACGCACGTGCTACGGCCAGACAGGGGCATTACTGCGCTGGTGCCTGGCGCGCAATCGGCTCACAGATCGCTTCCCACAGGGTCACAGGGTATGCCGTTTGGAAGGCGAGGGGACTGATGCAGGACAGCATATGTCACAGGGTATGCCGGTTGGAAGGCGAGGGAACTGATGCAGGACGACAGGGGTACGTCACAGGGTATGCCGGTTGGAAGGCGAGGGAACTGATGCAGGACGACAGGGGTACGTCACAGGGTATGCCGGTTGGAAGGCGAGGGGACTGATGCAGGACGACAGGGATACGTCACAGGGTATGCCGGTTGGAAGGCGAGGGAACTGATGCAGGACGACAGGGGTACGTCACAGGGTATGCCGGTTGGAAGGCGAGGGGACTGATGCAGGACGACAGGGATACGTCACAGGGTATGCCGGTTGGAAGGCGAGGGGACTGATGCAGGACGACAGGGATACGTCACAGGGTATGCCGGTTGGAAGGCGAGGGAACTGATGCAGGACGACAGGAGTACGTCTCAGGGTATGCCGGTTGGAAGGCGAGGGAACTGATGCAGGACGACAGGGGTACGTCACAGGGTATGCCGGTTGGAAGGCGAGGGAACTGATGCAGGACGACAGGGATACGTCACAGGGTATGCCGGTTGGAAGGCGAGGGAACTGATGCAGGACGACAGGGGTACGTCACAGGGTATGCCGGTTGGAAGGCGAGGGGACTGATGCAGGACGACAGGGGTACGTCACAGGGTATGTCGGTTGGAAGGCAATGGGAACTGATGCAGGACGACAGGAGTACGTCTCAGGGTATGCCGGTTGGAAGGCGAGGGAACTGATGCAGGACGACAGGGGTACATCACAGGGTATGTCGGTTGGAAGGCAATGGGAACTGATGCAGGACGACAGGGGTACGTCACAGGGTATGTCGGTTGGAAGGCGAGGGGACTGATGCAGGACGACAGGGGTACGTCACAGGGTATGCCGGTTGGAAGGCGAGGGGACTGATGCAGGACGACAGGGGTACGTCACAGGGTATGTCGGTTGGAAGGCGAGGGGAACTGATGCAGGACGACAGGGGTACGTCACAGGGTATGCCGGTTGGAAGGCGAGGGGACTGATGCAGGACGACAGGGATACGTCACAGGGTATGCCGGTTGGAAGGCGAGGGGACTGATGCAGGACGACAGGGATACGTCACAGGGTATGCCGGTTGGAAGGCGAGGGAACTGATGCAGGACGACAGGAGTACGTCTCAGGGTATGCCGGTTGGAAGGCGAGGGAACTGATGCAGGACGACAGGGGTACGTCACAGGGTATGCCGGTTGGAAGGCGAGGGGACTGATGCAGGACGACAGGGATACGTCACAGGGTATGCCGGTTAGAAGGCGAGGGAACTGATGCAGGACGACAGGGGTACGTCACAGGGTATGCCGGTTGGAAGGCGAGGGGACTGATGCAGGACGACAGGGGTACATCACAGGGTATGTCGGTTGGAAGGCAATGGGAACTGATGCAGGACGACAGGAGTACGTCTCAGGGTATGCCGGTTGGAAGGCGAGGGAACTGATGCAGGACGACAGGGGTACTCACAGGGTATGCGGTTGGAAGGCAATGGGAACTGATGCAGGACGACAGGGGTACGTCACAGGGTATGTCGGTTGGAAGGCGAGGGGACTGATGCAGGACGACAGGGGTACGTCACAGGGTATGCCGGTTGGAAGGCGAGGGGACTGATGCAGGACGACAGGGGTACGTCACAGGGTATGCCGGTTGGAAGGCGAGGGGACTGATGCAGGACGACAGGGGTACGTCACAGGGTATGCCGGTTGGAAGGCGAGGGGACTGATGCAGGACGACAGGGGTACGTCACAGGGTATGCCGGTTGGAAGGCGAGGGGACTGATGCAGGACGACAGGGGTACGTCACAGGGTATGCCGGTTGGAAGGCGAGGGGACTGATGCAGGACGGCAGGGGTACGTCACAAGGTATGTCGGTTGGAAGGCGAGGGGACCGATGAAGGACGACCCTGGACGCGGGACGCTGGCCTGGCGGTTGGAGGCGAACTGGGGCGGGTCCGTTCGTCACTGAGTATGGCGGTTGGAGGCGAACTGGGGCGGGTCCGTTCGTCACTGAGTATGGCGGTTGGAGGCGAACTGGGGCGGGTCCGTTCGTCACTGAGTATGGCGGTTGGAGGCGAACTGGGGCGGGTCCGTTCGTCACTGAGTATGGCGGTTGGAGGCGAACTGGGGCGGGAGTGCACCCACCGTAGGGACTCCTTCAGGAGTGCACCAACCGTAGGGACTAAGTCAGGAGTGCGCCCACCGTGGGGACTCCTTCAGGAGTGCACCCACCGTAGGGACTAAGTCAGGAGTGCGCCCACCGTGGGGACTCCTTCAGGAGTGCACCTACTGTAGGCACTCTTGAAGGAGTGCGCCCACCGCAGGCAGTGCACCCACTGTAGGGACTCCTCGAGGAGTGTAACAGGACTCCTTCGTGGCTGCTGTCTTTCCTAGCGGAAGCTAAACCTGAATTCCCCGTGGGCGTGCCATTTGGGAATGATTCCAATTTTCAGAGACCCCCCTCATAAAACACCCCCACACACTGTGTACACAGACACACCAACACCCACACACACCATGCTCTTCAACGTCTGATGTTGAGTTATAGGCTACGGTGCTGTTCTAATGATGCTCTGTGAACCGCTGCCATCTTCTTCCATCGCCACCGAAACCTTTCATCCCCCCACCGACTGTACTGCACATCAATGGGTTAATGGACGCCCCAGACCGCGCTTCAATCGGTCTTTTCAGTTTTTGATCCGCCACTGACCGCCAACCGAGCCCGTAGCCAATCCTTCACACCCACCCTTTAAGCGTCCAGTGATAGGCTGTTGGTTCACACATTGATTTTAGCTCACAGAGAGAGAGAGAGGACACCCACATTTTAAGCGTTCAGTGATAGGCTGTTGGTTCACACATTGATTTTAGCTCAGAGAGAGAGAGGACACCCACACTTTAAGCGTTCAGTGATAGGCTGTTGGTTCACACATTGATTTTAGCTCAGAGAGAGAGAGGGCACCCACACTTTAAGCGTTCAGTGATAGGCTGTTGGTTGACACATTGATTTTAGGTCACAGAGAGAGAGGACACCCACATTTTAGCTCAGAGAGAGAGAGGACACCCACACTTTAAGCGTCCAGTGATAGGCTGTTGGTTGACACATTGATTTTAGGTCACAGAGAGAGAGGACACCCACACTTTAAGCGTCCAGTGATAGCTGTTGGTTGACACATTGATTTTAGGTCACAGAGAGAGAGGACACCCACACTTTAAGCGTCCAGTGATAGCTGTTGGTTGACACATTGATTTTAGGTCACAGAGAGAGAGGACACCCACACTTTAAGTGTCCAGTGATAGCTGTTGGTTGACACATTGATTTTAGGCCACAAAGATGACACCCACACTTTAAGTGTCCAGTGATAGCTGTTGGTTGACACACTGATTTTAGGCCACAAAGATGACACCCACACTTTAAGTGTCCAGTGATAGCTGTTGGTTGACACATTGATTTTAGGCCAGAGAGAGGACACCTACACGAAGTGTCCAGTGATAGGCTGTTGGTTGACACACTGATTTTAGGCCAGAGAGAGAGAGAGAGAGGAAGCTGTACGGAAGGCCGCAACGCCGCCACCAAAATAAAGACTGTATAGACATTCCGTTCACTTCAGTTCAGTTCAGTAGCTCTTTATTCAGCCCATGAGGGGACGTACGTCGGGATCGTGGTGAGAAAAACGAACAAAACCAACCAACACAACAAAAACCAACAATAAGCTAAGATCAACAATGATAGGCTATTCTTCTTACAAAAAATCTGAAACAAGCGTGACTGCTAGCATTCCAAAACAAGTTCCCAACACATAGAAGGTAAAAAAGAAATTAAATGAAAAAAGGAAAGAAACAAGGAAAGAACACTTATTTAATACGACAGTACATAATGCGTGAATTTTCAGGGTAAGCCCCTGTCTCAAGCGACAAAATAACAGTTAAACGACAGTTAAAAAGTGAAAAATGAACATGTAGGCTACCTATCCGTTTTCGGTTATGGTGTGTTGGTGTTCTTCCTACAAGGCCAACGATAATACACTTCATTCCGTCACAATAACAGTGGGGGTACTGCATGGCAATGGAGGTATGCCGTTGTGCGGTTTGGTTAGTTCAAATTCAAGTGGCAGGCTAGCCACCAGACGGTGAGCACTTTTTGTTGTTGCTGTTCGCTGTCTTCTCCCGTGTTGTCTGCACCTGTAACCGTCGTTATTTATCGTTCTTGTACAAAACCGTCAGACTTCACTCACAGATAGTTTGCCGAAATACCTCACTGCAGAACTCCGTAGAAGCACTGTAGACGTATGCCTCCTTTGGCTTTTAATAACAAATTAAAACAAAATTAAACACACAGAAAAAGACGAGAGAGAGAGAGAGAGAGAGAGAGAGAGAGAGAGAGAGAGAGAGAGAGAGAGAGAGAGAGAAAAAAGAACAACAAAAAAGCCCCCCCCCCCCCCCCCACCCCCCACCCCCCACCCCAAGAAAAAAAGAAGAAAAAAATACAAAAAAGAAAAGAAAAGATGAGAGCATAAAAAACAAACAACAACAACAAAAACCACCGTAACTGATGCTACAGAGGCTTGTTATAATTTCAAGGCGTGGCTAGCTTTCCTGTGGTCTTCGTGTTGTAGTTTTGTTCTTTTCGTGCAGTTGTTTCCCTTCTGTGTCGTGTTTATAGTAGGAAAAAGGAGGACAAGGCGACAGGTGTCCTGTGGATTTCAAATCGCTTTATTCCAGTGACCACACGTGCAAAACAATCCTCCGACGACAGAGAGACGAACCGCAACCAAAGAGCAACACTTCTTGGATATTAAGTTTCTGCCGTCACTCTTCAACCAAAGGAAAACTTCTTGTTTTTTAACCCCATTTCTGCTGTCACTACATAGCCAGAGAGCAGTAGTTGGTGCATATTAACCCTTTCACTGCCATACTTGCCGCGCCGTCACTCGGAAAACGACCAATAAAAGTGCCAAACTTGAAATCATCAAGGCCCCCCCCCCCCCCCCCCACACACACACACACACACTTTGCACGTGAAAGGTAAATAAGTTACTCGATGTTTTACGCCCATTCAGCTCCCGAAAGGACTTCTGTCAAAATGCACGGTATTGAAAGTAGATTTGTTATAGGACCGTCAATTATACTGTTTGCAGGCGCGTATGTGAGCTCTTTTTAGCCCGGAAACTTTACAGGCTGTGGCAGTGAAGGGGTTAAATTTCTGCTGGCACCACTGAACCAAAGGAAAACAGTTCTTGGATATAACGTTTCTGCCGTCAGTGCTGAAACAAAGAGTAAACATTCTTGGTTCATATCAGATGTCTGCTGTTGCTACTGATCCAGACAATAACAAATCTTGGACACACATCATTTCTGCTGTCACCGAGGGACAAAAGGATAAAAAATAACAGTTCATGAATTTATATATGCCGTCAGTACTGGACCAAAGAATAACAGTTTCGGGATATATCTAACTTATGCTGTCACTACTGAATCGAGCTTCAAGGGATACAATTCATTTGAACTTTGACTCGGGGAAAGAGAGAGAGAGAGAGAGAGAGAGAGAGAGAGAGAGAGAGAGAGAGAGAGAGAGAGAGAGAGAGAGAGAGAGAGAGAGAGAGAGAGTTTCAGTGCCTAGGCAACCGTGTGGGTCCAGGGAGGACGAAACGTTTTACTGATTAAAAGTTCCAGTCAAACACAACCTCAAAACACATAAACAAGATCCAGTAAATCTGTAATGCTGAAGTGCACATTGTTAAGCTAGCAGGCGAAGCGACATACATCAGTCACAAGTAAGAGTCTTGCTGACTTCTTCAAGACACACGTCAAGTTTACATTGAAGAGGACAGGGAAAAATGAAGTCGAAGGAGCCAAGAAGGCCGACATGAGAAAGGCGCAGCAGGAGACACACTTGAAGCTATATTCTGACAAGCTCCAGGCCCGAGGGTGGGAACCTATGTAGCTCTGGGTTATCAGCAAAGGGGATCTTAATTTCTGCGACCGCAAAACCCCATCCCGCGGGGTTTTGGAGAGAGAGAGAGAGAGAGAGAGAGAGAGAGAGAGAGAGAGAGAGAGAGAGAGAGAGAGAGAGAGAGAGAGAGAGATTAAACTTTATTTTTCAACGGTGAAAATAATTATCAGCACAAGGGCTGACTCACATATAAGCCGTTGCTACAGACTACTTACTAGTAATGAAGACATTCACAGTGAAATATTATGATAAAAGGACATAAGTCAGTAATGCTGAAGTGCGTATTGTTAAGCTAGCGGAAGGAGAGAGAGAGAGAGAGAGAGAGAGAGAGAGAGAGAGAGAGAGAGAGAGAGAGAGAGAGAGAGAGCAGTATGGTGAGGGAGGATGGAGGAAACAGAGTGGGGAAGTAGGCGAGGATTTCAAGTGGGAGGGAAAAGGGTAAGGAAGGTAATGTAAGTGTAAAATGGTATTCATAAGGCGCTTACACCTAACGTGAGCCCGGAGCACACAATATAAAACAACAACAACAAGGTGGTGTTATGTGTGGAAGGTAGGGTATCGTGCAGGAGTTAGCACAGTCTTTGGAGGTAGGCTACGTAAGCTAGGAGTTAGCACAGTCTTTGGAGGTAGGCTACGTAAGCTAGGAGTTAGCACAAAGTCTTGGGAGGGAGGCTACGTAAGCTAGGAGTTAGCACAGTCTTTGGAGGTAGGCTACGTAAGCTAGGAGTTAGCACTACGTCTTGGGAGGGAGGCTACGTAAGCTAGGAGTTAGCACTACGTCTTGGGAGGGAGGCTACGTAAGCTAGGAGTTAGCACAGTCTTGGGAGGGAGGCTACGTAAGCTAGGAGTTAGCACAGTCTTGGGAGGGAGGCTACGTAAGCTAGGAGAAGAAGAAGGATGCTAGGCTGGGTACGCATTTACGCTGCATGGGGAAAGAAGGGAACTGAGTTAAGAGCATAACAAAGGTCTTAGCAGGGGCGACTTTGAAAGGGAGGTTAAAATTATGAAATAAAATCTCGAGTGAGAGACAGTGGGACAACTACGGTGGGACGAGTTATGGTTTTGAGCGAGGGAAAGGTTCTAATGGTAGGGTATGAGTTTCAGCTCTCAGGGAGAGAAGGGTATTGAAGGTAGGGTAGAGTTAACGCTGTGAGGGAGGGAAGGGTATTGAAGGTAGGGTAGAGTTAACGCTGTGAGGGAGGGAAGGGTATTGAAGGTAGGGTAGAGTTAACGCTGTGAGGGAGGGAAGGGTATTGAAGGTAGAGTAGAGTTAACGCTGTGAGGGAGGGAAGGGTATTGAAGGTAGAGTAGAGTTAACGCTGTGAGGGAGGGAAGGGTATTGAAGGTAGAGTTAACGCTGTGAGGGAGGGAAGGGTATTGAAGGTAGAGTAGAGTTAACGCTGTGAGGGAGGGAAGGGTATTGAAGGTAGAGTAGAGTTAACGCTGTGAGGGAGGGAAGGGTATTGAAGGTAGAGTTAACGCTGTGAGGGAGAGAAGGGTGTTGAAGGTAGAGTTAACGCTGTGAGGGAGAGAAGGGTATTGAAGGTAGAGTAGAGTTAACGCTGTGAGGGAGGGAAGGGTATTGAAGGTAGAGTTATAGCTGTGAGGGAGAGAAGGGTATTGAAGGTAGAGTCATAGCTGTGAGGGAGGGAAGGGTGTTGAAGGTAGAGTAGAGTTAACGCTGTGAGCGAGGGAAGGGTATTGAAGGTAGAGTTAACGCTGTGAGGGAGAGAAGGGTATTGAAGGTAGAGTAGAGTTACAGCTGTGAGGGAGAGAAGGGTGTTGAAGGTGGAGTTTGAGTTAAAGGTGTAGGGGAGAGAAGGGCATTGAAGGTAGGGTGAGTTTAGGCTCATGGAGGGGAGGGGATCATTTCAGTATCTCTACGAGGGAAGGGGGTTACTTTGGAGTCTGTTGTGCGCATCTCTTGCAGTTTCTTTATTTTATCACAATACTGCTTCTGATATGCATAGAGTCGTGTCGAAACAGACGCACAAAACAAAAGCTACGTCACAGGCAGTTCCGCCACGTCACGTTCAGTGTTCACGCTGCGAGCGGCAGACAGTTAGCGTCACGTCTCTGGAGGAAGAACTCCTTCGTAGCTTAAAGCGCACACCTGATAAATCTCCAGCGCTGTGCCTCTTGTACACAGCGCTCCGTCGTCACGGCGTTAACGTGGATGCATCAGAATGCTCAGCGAATCGAAGTCACATTGCATCAGAGTGCTCAGCGAATCGAAGTCACATTGCATCAGAGTGCTCAGCGAATCGAAGTCACATTGCATCAGAGTGCTCAGCGAATCGAAGTCACATTGCATCAGAGTGCTCAGCGAATCGAAGTCACATTGCATCAGAGTGCTCAGCCAATCGAAGTCACATTGCATCAGAGTGCTCAGCCAATCGAAGTCACATTGCATCAGAGTGCTCAGCGAATCGAAGTCACATTGCATCAGAGTGCTCAGCGAATCGAAGTCACATTGCATCAGAGTGCTCAGCGAATCGAAGTCACATTGCATCAGAGTGCTCAGCCGAATCGAAGTCACATTGCATCAAGTGCTCAGCGAACATTGCATTAGAACAGGAAATCAAGGTCACAGTGCATCAGAGCAAGACATGGTTGAGATCGGTGCAAACGTTCCGGTTTGCGTTGCACCAGAACTCACTATATTCTTTGGTGTTCGTGAAGTGCGGAGTGGGGGTGGGGGTGGGCGGGTGGGGGGTCGGGTTGACAAGCGCAAGCCTTGAGGCGCGATCCGAAGCGATACAGCTGGGTACCTGGTGCGACTTTTCACGACGTCTAGTTCAGTATTTGTGGTACTCGGGAGCTGTGTCGCATTGTTGTTGTAGGAGGGTGTAATGTACTCGAGTACACGAAGTGTGTGTGGAAAGAGAGAGAGAGAGAGAGAGAGATCCACGGCATCACCACCGTCACAACATATGAATCCTCAACGTTTCACGAGTCGTCTTTGCATGACACATCAGAGCTCCCCGGCTCCAAACCTCGACACTTTAAAATGATAATCGTGATCAATGCTCAGCCCCTCAGATACCAACCAAGATGAATCATTAACGTCACACAGAAAAGGGAACACAAATCCTCAACGCCTGAAAGGCCAAGCGAAGCAAGTCCTCACCACTTCCAAAGGAGGACATGAAAGTCTTCCTTACCTCAACAGTGAAACAGGACACATCTTCAGCACTGTAAACCTCTACTGATGCGATGCCTGAACCTTTCATAGGTCTCCCGCGAGGTAACCTCATGACCTCCAGAAATCACCCAAGGTCATCAGCCACCTGGAATAGACTTCCACGTGGAAACCTCAGCTGATGTTGAAAGTCATCCAGGTTTGATCTTCAGCAACACTTCATTCTGATCCAAGGGGACTCCTTAATACATTTTTAAAGCATCCCAACCAGGAATGTTCACACGACTCTAAGGAAGGTCGTCCGAGATGCAGTTTCAGCGTTCCAAGGTTCCACACCGTACTCTTCTAGCTTCATCGGAGAAGAGAGACCGGCCGTGTAGGTGTTCGCGCTTCACTCTCCGCGCTTATGGCCGGCCCGTCAGGTATTGGCCATCACGACCTCGAGTTACCACCACGAGCACTTACACCATCACAGTCCACAGGTAAACTAGTTCTCGGAATTTAACGTCCCGTCACTCACCTCAGGACGAAGTCAACAGTTAAAGGCGTCACTGTCAACAGTCGGGGTCATCACCGACAGTGTTTAGAAGGAGCACACAGTCAGTTATCACCGTCAGCAGTTCAGGCCGGAAGCCCCGTCTTGATGTCATCACCGTCAACACATTTGGTTATCACGTGGGAGTACGTCACGTCATCCACACAGGGAAGAGAGGTTCCCGCCCAACCCGCAGTTAATTGCCGTTTGAGCCGGAAGGCAGACGTAGTTAGCTGCGGTGTGAGCCGGACGGCAGCCGGAAGGCAGACGTAGCTTGCCTGTGCGGCCAGCCCAACCCGTTGTTAACTGCCGTGTGAACCGGACGGCAGCCGGAAGGCAGACGTAGCTAGCCCGCAGTTAACTGCGGTGTGAGCCGGACGGCAGCCGGAAGGCGGACGTAGCTAGCCTGTGGGGCCAGCCGAGCCCGCAGTTAACTGCGGTGTGAGCCGGAAGTCAGCCGGACGGCAGCCGTAGCGGGCCTGTGTGGCTGGCGGACCCCGCAGTCTCAGCACTGCACCTCGCTGGGGACGGTGACCTCGAGACTGGCAGTCACCTCGTGCTGGGACCCCGCCAGCTGGCCGCCCTTCAGCAGCCGCTGGTTCCCGTACGTCGGCTCCGCCCGGAAACCCATCGCCGTCGTCGCCGTCGCCGAAGGGGAGCAGGCAGCTTTCTGGGGGGGCAGGGGCGGGGAAGGGTGCTCTGTGCTCTCCTCCGACAGCCCGTAGTCGTCGTCCACGTCGACGTCGACGTCGTCGTTGTGGTGGTAAGGGTAAGCCGCGGCGGCCCCGCCGTCCCTGTAGCCGACGGAGTTGTGGGCGGCAGCGGCGGCCGTGGTGGTGGTGGTGGGGAGGCCGGCGGCGGCTCTGTGGACGGGCCCCTTGTTCTGCTGCATGAGGTAGGCCAGCGTGCTGGTGTCGTACCTCTTGTAGCGGTCGCAGTACACCCAGCGCGCCAGCAGGTTCAGCTGGCGGTCGAAGCAGATGTAGATGAGCGGCTCCACCGTGCCCTGGGACCAGGCGATGAAGCTGAAGGCCTGGTACACCTTGGGCGACACCTTGAAGTAGATGTCGATGAGGATGAGGAGGAAGAGCGGGAACCAGCACAGCACGTAGGCCAGCACGGTGATGACGAAGATCTTGGCGCGGTGGCTCGCCTCCTTCACCATCGCCCTGCACGGCAGACCGCGACAGAGATGAGGGTCACTAGTCACTGACCAGCTAGTCAACGAAACGTACATACAGGGAAACAAGGTTCCCAGGGTCCTTACAGGTGCTTACAAGTACTTACAAAGTGAGTTTGCCAAGTAAGGCCTTACAAGCCCTTATATTTGCATCACGGTCCTTACAAGTCTAGCTAATATTAAAAATGCCCATGGATAGTTATAAAAGCCTCTCATCTTTCAGCTTTCAGAACAGGAAGCAGGAGACGGAGAAGAGAAGGCAAAATGACAGAGACGTCACCGGGGAGCTAGTCAACGAAATGTGCTGAAACAAGAGGAAGAAGGAAGAGACAGGGAAGAAAAGGAAAAAGAAAGAGAAGGCGAAATGACAGAGACGCCGTGCAGAATGTTCCCATCCACCCCCCCTTTCACAGATTGGTTTACTTATTATCCTTAACTCCATCGATCCGTCATTTCATCAACTGACTCGTATCGACCCATTCATCAACACACCTGACCAGACCCTGCTGCTGTTGCATTGCCTTCAAGTGTTCATCGTCGAAAATGATGAAAGATCCGGCTAGTAGTTCGCCCTCAGATCCACCTACTCACCCACCTACCTCTACCACCCACCTACCTCTACCACCCACCTACCTCTACCACCCACCTACCTCTACCACCCACCTACCTCTACCACCCACCTACCTCTACCACCCACCTACCTCTACCACCCACCTACCTCACCGACCTATCTACACATCTATCACTCTTCCATTTACCTCTAACCACCCACTCACCCACCTACCTCTACCACCCACCTACCTCACCGACCTATCTACACATCTATCACTCTTCCATTTACCTCTAACCACCCACTCACCCACCTACCTCTACCACCCACCTACCTCACCGACCTATCTACACATCTATCACTCTTCCATTTACCTCTAACCACCCACTCACCCACCTACCTCTACCACCCACCTACCTCACCGACCTATCTACACATCTATCACTCTTCCATTTACCTCTAACCACCCACTCACCCACCTACCTCTACCACCCACCTACCTCACCGACCTATCTACACATCTATCACTCTTCCATTTACCTCTAACCACCCACTCACCCACCTACCTCTACCACCCACCTACCTCACCGACCTATCTACACATCTATCACTCTTCCATTTACCTCTAACCACCCACTCACCCACCTACCTCTACCACCCACCTACCTCACCGACCTATCTACACATCTATCACTCTTCCATTTACCTCTAACCACCCACTCACCCACCTACCTCTACCACCCACCTACCTCACCGACCTATCTACACATCTATCACTCTTCCATTTACCTCTAACCACCCACTCACTCATCTACCCATCTACCTCAGACCCACCCACTCATCTACCTCACACCCACCCACCCATATACCTTTCACCCACCCACTCACCCATCTACCTCACATCCACCAGCCCATCTACCTTTCACCTACCGATTCACCCATCTACCTCACACCTACCCACCCATCCACCTTACACCCACCCACCCACCCGTGTACCGTGTACCTTCCACCTACCGATTCACCCATCTGCCAGTCAACCATTCATCCATCTACCTATCACCTACATTCACTCATGTCTCACACTTACCCATTCATCCACCTTTCACCCACCCACCTATCTTTCACCTACCGATTCACCCATCTACCTCACATCTACCCACCCATTCACCTTACACCCACCAACCCACCCAATTACCTTCCACCTACCCACACACCCATCTGCCAGTCAACCATTTATCCATCTACCTCTCAGCTACCCATTCACCCATCTACCTCACACTTACCCATTTATCTACCTTTCACTTACCCACCCATCTGCTTTTCACCCACCACCCACCTACCCTCATCTACTCGCCCACCCACCGTACACCCACCTACCTACCCATATACCTTCCACCTACCAACTCATCCATCTGCCAGTCAACCGTCCATCCACCTACCCCCTCACCCCTCTACCTCACACTTACCCATTCATCTTTCACTCACCCACCCATCCGCTTTTCACCCACCCACCCATTCACCCATCTACCCCCATCTACCCACCCACCTGATGCTGCAGCTGTTGCGTTTGGCGTCGGTGTCGTCCATGATGGTGATGGAGGATCGCACGAGCATGGAGACCCGGTTGGGCTGGTTCTTCTGGATCTCCTTGTACATCTTGCACAGGAAGTGCGCCACGGCCACCATGCTGAGCAGCACGATGGAGATCCACATGACGTTGGCGATGTAGCCCGTCACCTTGCCCAGCACGAAGGAGCAGTTGCCGATCTCGGGGTTGTACTGGTAGTAGCCGCCGATGAGCGTGGGGCCGAGGTGCAGCACCAGGCTGCAGGTGTAGACCATCAGCACGCCGAACAGCACGCAGCAGAAGGAGCCGCGCGACTTGCCGCCGATGTTGTTCTCGCCGAACGTGTACGCCTCCGCGCAGATCATGGCCACCATGTTGAAGGCGGAGGTGGTGACGATGATGACGTAGGAGGAGCCCTCGAAGCTGCAGTCGGAGGGCGGGGCGTCGCCCAGCAGGTTGACGCCGAAGGGGATGCAGTAGGCGGCCTTCAGCAGGTTGAGGAAGCAGGCGTGGATGAGGAAGGCCGAGGTCATCTTGCGCAGCGTCCGCCGCAGCAGGACGGTGACGACCACCACCACGTTGAGCGCGATGCCCACGGCGCCGATGAAGAAGAGGTAGTAGGCCTCCTGGCGTTGCGTCTCGGAAGCCATCGCTCCGCCTCCGTCTCCCGTCTGGCTCGATCCCTGCACGCCCAGGGGTGTGGGTGAGGGGGGTGGGGGTGCGGGTGTGGGGTGTGGGTGGAGGAATGATTAAGGGAACGCTAGCAAAGTGAATGAACTGGAATTCGGGTTTATGGTCCTATGTGACTGAAAGAAATATGTAAACTTGTGTACTCCTCCATTTCCATTTGAACACCTCTCTCTCTCTCTCCACAACACCACACACACACACACACACACACACACACACACACACACACACACACACACACACACACCTCTAACTTCCCAGGCTTTGACATAGGCAGCAGTCACATGGTATGTGTGTGTGTGTGTGCTTTTCATAGTAGTGATGCTTGGACCACACACACACACACACCACGCACACGCACGCACGCACAATCTTATCAATCCAGCTGATGATAATAAACAGCTGGCATAGTCGAGAAGTTAAATGGAGCTAAGATGCGTATATAGGTGTGCTTTAAAGCAGCTGATGGTTCGCAGGTTTTTCAGTGAGGGGCGGAAGAGAATTCCAGATTGATGATCCCGAGAATACGAGGCTGCTCTTTTAAAGTTCTATCCGTGGTGGAATAAGGATTTTGAACGTGCCTGCTCGTGGATCTGGTGGTGAGCGAATGTACTCTGCGGTCTCCCCAGTGGATACTATAAACATCAAAGCAGCTTTGATGTATTTTAGTTTCGATAACGAGAAACGTTTAAGAGTTTTCAGTTTGTCATTTGTGGGGATAGACCAGAAGGAACGAGTTTTGCTGCGCGTCGGTGAAGAGAATTTAGCAGAATATCTTAGATGGACTTCACTGCAGCCATCCCACACAGTAGAGGCATAGTTTATGTCAGATAAAATGTGAGCACTATAAAACAGCTTACGTGCTGTAACATATACATAGTACCTGAGTTGAGAAAACAGGAACAGGTTTTGGGATACAATTTTACACAGGTTATTAAGATGAGGTTGCCATTTCATTTTAGCATCTGTTATAACACCGTGCTAGGACACGATGTTCATGTCCTTGTTCAGTGTGTGTGTGTGTGTGTGTGTGTGTGTGTGAGAGAAGGAGAGAGAGAGAGAGAGAGAGAGAGAGAGAAGAGAGAGAGAGAGAGAGAGAGAGAGAGAGAGAGAGAGAGAGAGAGAGAGGTTGCTACAGTACCTGATGTTGATAGGCAGGACCATCGTCCTCAACACGCACCCAGCTGTCGTCGCTGTCGCTGGAGGTGGCGAGGGAATTGTTGGGCATCATATTGTGGCAGGAGCGTGTCACAGGAAGGCAGTGGCAATGGCAGGGTCAGCATGGCGATGGTGGGGGACCTCGGTCTGAAACAAGACGTTCAGGAAGTCAACCCACACCTCCCTCTTCCACGTCAGAAACTTTCATTTCACTCAGTCTAGTCGAGAGGCCGCACGCAGACACACTGGCTGGAAAAGCCTGCATCACAGTTAAGTGGCTTGCGTCTCGGCGGGAGAGGTTAAGTGTTGAGGAACTTGAGACAAACCCTGCGGATATTAGCAAAAATTAGGACACCCCATCATCGATCGTTCTCAGGAGAGAGGCGTGGCAGGAGGCAGCGGTGGAGTACTTACAGCGAAGGGAGGGTGGCTTAAAAGAACGACCGAAGGCAGCGTTAAGCGGAGGACTAGTTACTGGACAGCTACCGCCCTCGGCACGCCACGACCAAACCAAATTCAGCCATTCACGAGTGGAAGTGTGATTCGCTGTTTGTAACACATGTCACTCGACCAGTTCAGTTAAAAGGTTTTTTTTTTTTTAGGGCTTGGAAAAGCCCATATGTGCTCTGTGCCATCTCAGTTTTCTCAACGTTGTCTTTGAAACAGTTCCAGTGTTTGTCTGATTGACGATGGCCCTCTCTCGTCCTTTCAAGGAAGATCGTCTAGCGCTTCCTCTATCCACACCTCTCTCTTGCAGGCGGTCGATGGTGTGATGTCCTTGGCTTTGTGCCCACGGGTAGCGTCTTAAGCTTCTCAAAACGTGAGATCTTCCGAGACGCAAGCCGCTCGTGTTGGATGCTTTTTTCCGCCAGTCTATCTGCTCGGTCGTTTGCCTTCACCTCGGCATGTTTAGGGCAGTACATCCACAGGATTCTGGACACATGCCACAGCATGTTTAGGGCAGTACATCCACAGGATTATGGACACATGCCACGGCATGTTTAGGGCGGTACATCCACAGGATTCTGGATACATGCCACGGCATGTTTAGGGCAGTACATCCACAGGATTCTGGACACATGCCACAGCATGTTTAGGGCAGTACATCCACAGGATTCTGGACACATGCCACGGCATGTTTAGGGCAGTACATCCACAGGATTCTGGACACATGCCACGGCATGTTTAGGGCAGTACATCCACAGGATTCTGGATACATGCCACGGCATGTTTAGGGCAGTATCGGATCATACATGCCACAGCATGTTGGGAGTACATCAAAATTTGCCACAGCACGGTGTTTAGGGCAGTACATCCACAGGATTATGGACACATGCCACGGCATGTTTAGGGCAGTACATCCACAGGATTATGGACACATGGATGTTTAGGGCAGGTATTTTTGCCAACAACTTATGACTAAGTGGATAACTTACAGGGGTACTTTTTTTGCTTCATTCTATCATACTTATACAAGATAAGTACCCCTTTGCTTCGTTCTATCACCACTTATACAAGATAGGTACTTTTTCGTTTCATTCTGTCACTACTTATACAAGATAAGTATCCTTTTGCTTCGTTCTATCACCACTTATACAAGATAGGTACTTTTTCGCTTCATTCTGTCACCACTTATACAAGATAAGAACCCTTTTGCTTCGTTCTATCACCACTTATACAAGATAGGTACTTTTTCGCTTCATTCTGTCACCACTTATACAAGATAAGAACCCTTTTGCTTCGTTCTATCACTACCCATGCAAGATAAGAACCCTTTTGCTTCGTTCTATCACTACCCATGCAAGATAAGAACCCTTTTGCTCGTTCTATCACTACCTATGCAAAGTAAGTGTGTGTTTTTTTGGCTTCGAATTTGAGCTCCTCGGGGAGCCCGCTGTTGGTTCGCTCTTTACCAATGAAGAGCAGAAAAGATTGGCCTGTGACGTATTGAACACTTTCGCCACACGTGCCAGCCGTGTTTACGACGTCATCGATGCTGACCACTGAGCACAAAAGGGCAGCAGTCGCGGTCGTGTTGTTGCGACTGTCGAAACGTCGGTTTTCAACAAACAGGATGGGAAATTGAGTGAAAAACAGTAGTAGTAGTAGGAGTAGTAGTAATTGGATTTTAATGTCCTGTCAACCACACAGGGTCACCTCAGGACAGTCAAACTCAGGTCATAAGCAAATGCA
Source organism: Alviniconcha marisindica (assembly GCA_018857735.1). NCBI lineage: Eukaryota > Metazoa > Mollusca > Gastropoda > Provannidae > Alviniconcha > Alviniconcha marisindica. Next base: position 660,099 of record JABMCL010002076.1, read on the forward strand.
CATTTCTAGCTATGTGCTTATTTAAAAACAATCATACAAAAAGAAAAAGAAAAAGAAAAAAGAGTTCCATTCGCATCAACAGGGCTTGTGATGCCTGTTGGCTTCAGGTTCCAGTTTAATTTCCAGAGACAAGGCCTCCAGACTGACAGGTCAAGACCGTGGCCTCTGCCATCGACACGCGCGCTCTTTCTCAGCTATTTCTTAGACAACAGCAGGGAAACATCACGGTTACGGGCCGACAATTATGGGCTTTACCGAGCCCCGAGATGCCGTCTTGTTGGTGCCCCTTCCCCCCCCCCACCCTCGCCCCTCCAGAAAAAAGGACAACAGAAAATGGGCAAACGTAAAGGGTGGAAGGACAGATGACACACAATGACCTCATTTATAAGCATGGCGACGGAGAGATGGTGGAGACCAGCATCGGGAAATGGGGAGATGGCGACGGAGAGATGGTGGAGACCAGCATCGGGAAATGGGGAGATGGCGACGGAGAGATGGTGGAGACCAGCATCGGGAAATGGGGAGATGGCGACGGAGAGATGGTGGAGACCAGCATCGGGAAATGGGGAGATGGCGACGGAGAGATGGTGGAGACCAGCATCGGGAAATGGGGAGATGGCGACGGAGAGATGGTGGAGACCAGCATCGGGAAATGGGGAGATGGCGACGGAGAGATGGTGGAGACCAGCATCGGGAAAGGGGAGATGGCGACGGAGAGATGGTGGAGACCAGCATCGGGAAATGGGGAGATGGCGACGGAGAGATGGTGGAGACCAGCATCGGGAAATGGGGAGATGGCGACGGAGAGATGGTGGAGACCAGCATCGGGAAATGGGGAGATGGCGACGTGGCTGGTGGGACCAGCATGGGAATGGGAGATGCGACGTGTTCTGGTGGAGCCCAGCATCGGGAAATGGGGAGATGGCGACGGAGAGATGGTGGAGACCAGCATCGGGAAGGGGAGATGGCGACGGAGAATGGTGGAGACGATGGGAATGGGGAGAGGGACGGAGAGAGGTGGAGACCAGCATCGGGAAATGGGGAGATGGCGACGGAGAGATGGTGGAGACCAGCATCGGGAAATGGGGAGATGGCGACGGAGAGATGGTGGAGACCAGCATCGGGAAATGGGGAGATGGCGACGGAGAGATGGTGGAGACCAGCATCGGGAAATGGGAAGATGGCGACGTTTGGCTTTTTTGCCTCTGGGTCTGGTCGTGCCTTGTTCTGAAGGGAGGGGGGCAGACAGGGGGGGGGCGGGGGAGCAGGGAGAGTGGGGCTACGAGGAGAGAAAGAGAGACGGAGAGAGAGAGAGAGAGAGGGTGGGGCTGGGGGGAGAGATAGGAAGGAGGGGGGCGAGGGGGGAGAAAGAAGGCGAGAGGACAAACCGCGGGCGAGAAAGAACGTGTTTGGCCTAACCACGTCATAGTGAAGAGAAAAAGATGATTTATTGTGTTACCCCGCTGCCACGCTTACGTCAGAGCCAAGAGCGATGGAATCAAAGGTCCAAAAGGCGCCGGCGATTTGCAAGGCCCGTGAAAACGACATGGCACCGTGCAGCACGAGCTGGACGGCAGCGGGGCTGTCTTGGGGCGGGGGTGGGAGGTGGGGGTGGAGGCTGCCACAAGTGTCATTTTTGTAGCGACAAAACACGTCTTTTGTCGCGACAAAAATATGTTTGCCGCGACAAAACTCTTGTCGCGACAAAATTATGTTAGTCACGACAAAATATTTTTATCACGACAAACTCGTGTTTGTCGCGACAAGCATACTTTTGTCGCGACAGAAGACGTGTTTTGTTGCGACAAAACTAAGCTTTTTTTTGTCGCGGCAAAATCTGTTCAGTTGTCGCGACAAAAATGATACTTGTGGCAGATCCCGCCAATGATAAAACTGACACCGGCCCAGAGCCCATCTCGAACAACAGCGGGAGGAGATCGGAATTCCGCCGCGATCGCTCCCATCCAATGCTGGCTCAAATCGCCGCAGCTGTGCAGGCTTTGTTGTGCTTAGTTTTTGGGGTGCCCACACGCTCCTCCCCTCCCTTCCCCCCTTCGCCCCACACCGCCTTCTCTGTCTCTGCCTGTCTCTCTCGCTATAGTGTGCCCCCCCCCCTCCCCTCCCCCCCTCCCCTCCCCCCCTCTCTATCTCCATTTTATTTTTGCGGCTTCGGCTTGCCCTGTTTACTTGGTCCCTTTGCCTGAGAACTCGGTCTAGACTGCTACTGGGGTTCTTTCTGTCTGCCTGTCTGTGACTCCCCTCTCCCACTCTCTCGGTTTGTGTGTGTGTTGCGGCCGCTCTTTTCTTTTCTTTCTTTCTTTCTTCTCCCCTTTTGCTCTTAGTGGCATTTTATCGAGGACTGGTTGTTGGACAGGTCTGAACGAACCTCCGCTGCAGTCCTTGGAAAATAAAAGTTTTCGAGTTCGATTTCTCCGTTTTGATCATTCATCCTTCCAGCTTTGGTCTCCGTCTCTTTTCATCACCCCGTCCTCGTGTTGCCGCTGTGTAGCGGTACGATGTCGCGGCAGTGTGCAGTCGGGTTGGCCTGGCGGAGATGGGGGTGTTGCTATGGACCTATATATACAGGTCCATGGGTGTTGCTGTTATCGGTAAGATGTCGCCGCACTGTCCAGTCGGGTTGGCCTGGCGGAGATGGTGGTGTTGCCATGGACCTATAATATATACAGGTCCATGGGTGTTGCTGTTATCGGTAAGATGTCGCCGCACTGTCCAGTCGGGTTGGCCTGGCGGAGATGGGGGTGTTGCCATGGACCTATAATATATACAGGTCCATGGGTGTTGCTGTTATCGGTAAGATGTCGCCGCACTGTCCAGTCGGGTTGGCCTGGCGGAGATGGTGGTGTTGCCATGGACCTATAATATATACAGGTCCATGGGTGTTGCTGTTATCAGGGAAGATGTCGCCGCACTGTCCAGTCGGGTTGGCCTGGCGGAGATGGGGGTGTTGCTATGGACCTATAATATATACAGGTCCATGGGTGTTGCTGTTATCGGTAAGATGTCGCCGCACTGTCCAGTCGGGTTGGCCTGGCGGAGATGGTGGTGTTGCCATGGACCTATAATATATACAGGTCCATGGGTGTTGCTGTTATCAGTAAGATGTCGCCGCACTGTCCAGTCGGGTTGGCCTGGCGGAGATGGGGGTGTTGCTATGGACCTATAATATATACAGGTCCATGGGTGTTGCTGTTATCGGTAAGATGTCGCCGCACTGTCCAGTCGGGTTGGCCTGGCGACGAAGTGGGTCAGGGACTGCCTTTGATTCCACGACCCGCTGCCTGCCTTTCGGCTTTCTTTTCCAATGCTTGTCATATGAATTGATCAGATCTCTTGCTGCCATATTTGCTGGTTGTGTGCTCTTATGAATAACTGAGTGATGTATCCATCTGTGCATCTGGCGCTGTGAACACGCTATGTTTTTGTGTGGAAGTTCTTATGCTCCGTGTATAAAATTCCACACTCATTATGCCTATATGGTGAGCCGGTTTGGCCTAGCGGTAAGGCGTTAGGCTGGTAAGCAGAGGGACCTCTTTTCGAATCCGCTTCGGCTCTCCTTTCACTTCAAAAGTTGTGGTCTGTGGACACTGTCTTGTGACTTTGTCCCTCACAATTATGAAACGTTAAAATGGCTCTTATCGCTGACCACCTTAATGCAGAAGTCATTCCGGTGGTGACAGTGTAGCGTTAGGTACAGTTTCTCCCCCCCCCATCCCCCCCCCGTCTCTCTCTCTCCCCCCCCCCGTTAGGGTAACAGCACGCGGTGAGGATGATGGTACCAGCCTGATGTGGGCCTGCCGTTCCGCCACATCACCTGTTTCTGTGGCCGCTTCGGTCACGCCCTGCATGCACTAAAGGTGCCGGACCCGGAATACATTTCTCTGCCTGTTTTTAAAGTGATCAGAGTAAGTAAGTAACTTGGTGTTTTACGCCCAGTCAACCATTACGGTTATATCAAGGCGATAAGTGTTGAAAAGATATATATATATATATATATATATATATATATATATATATATATTATATATATATATATATATATATTACACACACACACACACACACACACACACACACACACACACATTAAAGCAATAATAATAAAATTCTTAATTATTGGACAGAGAAGAGAGAGAGAGAGTGAGAGAGAGAGAGAGAGAGAGAGAGAGAGAGAGAGAGAGATTGATTGATTGATTGATTGATTGAACTTTATTTCTCAACGGTGAAGATATTAGCACAAAGGCCGACTCACGTATCTGCCGTTGCTACAGTACTACTAAAAACCAAGAGAGAGAGAGAGAGAGAGAGAGAGAGAGAGAGAGAGAGAGAGAGAGATGCGTGCATGCGCTCTGCGAAAACACACACACACACACACACACACACACACACACACACATACACACACACACACACACAGTTGGGTTCTCAACAGAGGGGACCTTAATTTCTGCGTCCGCAGCACCCTTGGCCCACAGCAGCGGGCGGGGGGGGGGGGGTGGCGAGTGGGGGGGCGAGTGGGTGTTTTACGCCCAGTCAAACATTACGGTTATATCAAGGCGATAAGTGATGAAAAGATAGATATCATAGACACACACACGCCCCCACCCCCCTTCTCCCGCCCCCCTTCTCTCACCTTCTCCCTCCCCATCAATCAATGTGGCTATTTGGCAAAATACTGTTTTCCTGTCGTGCCCCGACCGGCTGCCCCTCTTCAATTGATTCAGACCGCTGCGCCGGTGTCAATTGATCAGTCGTGGCGTTCATTGCCACGCCGCCACTGACCCCCCCCCCCCCCTCCTACCCACCCTCCCAATTTCTTTAATCGGCCAGCTTGCGCCTCAGTCCCCGCATCCAGCATCTTCCTGCCGGCGGGCTGCACCAGCT
>JABMCL010002076.1:670000-675000 GCA_018857735.1 Alviniconcha marisindica
TTCATACGCAGGTCCTGGTGACACCCAGAGAACTGGGGGCTAATTGTGGGTCCCATCCTGATTCATACCCAGGTCCTGCTGACACCCAACTGCCACCTGGCGTTACACATGCCTCAGTCAGTCGGGTAGAACCGCTTTCATGAGTTCAACCGTTACGTTGTCAACTTGTTGACGTCATTCTTTGCCCCCCCTCCCCCCCCCCCCCCCCCCCCCCCCCCCCCCCCCCCCCCCCCCCGCGCGATGTGTGTGTGTGTGCGCGCGCGTCAGAGAGAGAGAGAGAGAGAGAGAGAGAGAGAGAGAGAGAGAGAGAGAGAGAGAGAGCCTTCACAACTGTATTGACAGTGTAATCGGTGCCTGTGACTAATTCCTAAAGATTGTCAGTGTGAAGAGCTGGTGACGGGCCATAGGCGACAGTGGGACACGGCAGTGCCAGACCTCTCCCTCCTGCTTAGTTGTGCCTCAGACAGTCGCCGCCTTTCGCCTCTTCCTCTTCACTCTTCGCCAGGGGGCGCAGGTGGCGCGCTTTCTGTAACCAGATTGTAATGGCTGATTACACCGACACCCACTTGTTTGTTCAACTGCTGCTTCCCCCTTTCTGCCCTTTTCATTCGCCCGCCAATAGAAGTATTTTCGTATGCTTACAGCTGTTCCAGGGACTGTTGTGTCGTCTGCTAGCATGGCTACTTTATTCGCTCGTATTCCGTGCTGTTATTTCGGGTGTTAGAGAGCCGCGCTGCGACCATAACTGATAATTATGGCTACTTTATTCACTCATATTCCGTGGTGTTATTTCGGGTGTTAGAGAGCGCTGCGACCATAACTGCTGCATAGCAAGAGTATATGATAATTATGGCTACTTTATTCACTCGTATTCCGTGCTGTTATTTCGGGTGTTAGAGAGCGCTGCGACCATAACTGATAATTATGGCTACTTTATTCACTCATATTCCGTGCTGTTATTTCGGGTGTTAGAGAGCCGCGCTGCGACCATAACTGATAATTATGGCTACTTTATTCACTCATATTCCGTGCTGTTATTTCGGGTGTTAGAGAGCGCTGCGACCATAACTGCTGCATAGCAAGAGTATAATTGTGATAATTATGGCTACTTTATTCACTCATATTCCGTGCTGTTATTTCGGGTGTTAGAGAGCGCTGCGACCATAACTGATAATTATGGCTACTTTATTCACTCGTATTCCGTGCTGTTATTTCGGGTGTTAGAGAGCGCTGCGACCATAACTGCTGCATAGCAAGAGTATAATTATGATAATTATGGCTAATTATTCACTCGTATTCCGTGCTGTTATTTCGGGTACCAGTGTTAGAGAGCGCTGCGACCATAACTGCTGCATAGCAAGAGTATAATTATGATAATTATGGCTACTTTATTCACTCATATTCCGTGCTGTTATTTCGGGTGCCAGTGTTAGAGAGGGCTGCGACCATAACTGCTGCATGTCAAGAGTATAATTGTGATAATTATGGCTACTTTATTCACTCATATTCCGTGCTGTTGTTTCGGGTGTTAGAAGGCCCTGCATCCTTAATTGCTGCATAGCAAGAGTATATATATTTATATGATAATTATGGCTGCTCATGATCGTGATTGTGGGAAACGAAGGGAATTCGATATCTTAGGCCTGAAGTCACATCAGGGTAGTGGGGCTTGGGAAGGGCAGCATGGGGGGGGGGGGGGGGGGGGGGGGGGGGGGGGGGGGGGGGGGGGGTGGGAGAAGTTGGGACAGTAAATCCCCCCACCCCTCCCCCCTCCGAAGCATAGCGAAACAAAACCAAAACCTTGTTCACTTGTCTGTTTCTCGGCGTTACAAGTAATAAAGCGTCAGGCGCCCAAAGTAGGTAGTTGGGCAGGTGTAATGATGTGTCAACCCACTGGTCAACCCATCTTGATCCACGGGCTGCTCTGTATGGCCCTGACTCACGCCACCTATCGATCAGCGGTCACACGGAACGCCAGTTACACCGCTGTAGACGGCGCAGTACAAGCCAGCAGCCGTTGGGTCCGCGCTGCCCTTCGTGCTGGCTTCAGTCTTGTGCAGCAGTTCTCGTTGTCACGGTGCCGAAGAACGGCACGTGATGACAAGCAGCAACGTTAACAGCCACACCAGCAGGCGCGTTTTACAATCAAATGATAATGCTGGTGCATTATCATGACAACAATGACAACAGCGTCAGCGAGGACGACGGGGCAATGGTGGTGATGATGATGATGATAGTAGCGGTGACAATAAGCTGATCGATACTAGGCTTGGCTTATCAGTAATGAGCTGTCGATATTCCTACTGCTAGGGCGAAGTAAGACCTCTCTGATACCCGGGTTAGCATAATGTGGGTCAATGGGTTTTTGAAACCAGGACGTGTCGAGTGACAGATTAAGACAGAGTGGTTGGTGGATCACCGCTGTAGTTTATCGATACGGCATAAACGACTTGTCTTCCGCAAGCAGCCTCCCGGTGGGATACCGCGGACGCAGAAACTAAGGTTCCCTCTTCGTCAGTGACCACACTACCAAAGCTAGGCCTGAATAACAACGCACTGCCTTTTTTCTTTTTCTTCTGCTGATTTTGTGTAATCCAGTATGCGTGGTTTATTATTGTATGAAGTTATTATTAATTTATATGCTTTGACGTTTTGATGTTCTTTATATATATATTTTTTGAATTAACGAGCATTTAGTAGTTGAAATATCCTGCTAGGGGTGATTACAGTATATTGCCTTGATTTTTAACACTGGTCTGCCCCAAAATTCTGCCTTTCTAAATTATGCATTCCCTGTTCATTCAATTTCATTTCCCCCCCAGTCCTCTCCCAACGTAGTGGAACGCATGTCGTGGACAACGAATCAGAATTTTTGTTCTTGAATTGTAACGTTCCGTCAGCCATGCAGGGTCACCTCAGGAATGATCTTCGTGGTTCAATTAGCGGTAACTGTCATGCAGGTAACACTCCCCAGTAAAGTGGTGAACGTGAATTAGCGTTAACTGTCATGCCGTAAACACTCCCCAGTAAAGTGGTGAACGTGAATTAGCGGTAACTGTCATGTAGGTACGACACTCCCCAGTAAAGTGGTGAACGTGAATTAGCGGTAACTGTCATGTAGATACGACACTCCCCAGTAAAGTGGTGAACGTGAATTAGCGGTAACTGTCATGTAGGTACGACATTCCCCAGTAAAGTGGTGAACGTGAATAAGCGGTAACTGTCATGTAGGTACGACACTCCCAAGTAAAGTGGTGAACGTGAATTAGCCTTAACTGTCATGTAGGTAAGACACTTCCCTGTAAAGTGGTGAACGTAAATAGGCCTTAACTGGCATGTAGGTAAGACACTCCCGAGTAAAGTGGTGAACGTGAATAAGCGGTAACTGTCATGCAGGTAAGACACTCCCAGTAAAGTGGTGAACGTGAATAAGCCTTATTGTCATGTAGTTATGACAATCCCCAGTAAAGTGGTGAACGTGAATAAGCGGTAACTGTCATGCAGGTAAGACACTCCCAGTAAAGTGGTGAACGTGAATAAGCCTTATTGTCATGTAGGTACGACAATCCCCAGTAAAGTAGTGAACGTGAATAAGCCTTATTGTCATGTAGGTACGACAATCCCAGTAAAGTAGTGAACGTGAATAAGCCTTATTGTCATGTAGGTACGACAATCCCCAGTAAAGTAGTGAACGTGAATAAGCGGTAACTGTCACGTAGGTACGACAATCCCCAGTAATGTAGTGAACGTGGATAAGCTAAAGCGGTAACTGTCACGTAGGTACGACAATCCCCAGTAAAGTAGTGAACGTGAATAAGCGGTAACTGTCACGTAGGTACGACAATCCCCAGTAAAGTAATGAACGTGAATAAGCGGTAACTGTCACGTAGGTACGACAATCCCCAGTAAAGTAGTGAACGCGAATAAGCGGTAACTGTCACGTAGGTACGACAATCCCCAGTAAAGTAGTGAACGCGAATAAGCGGTAACTGTCACGTAGGTACGACAATCCCCAGTAAAGTAGTGAACGCGAATAAGCGGTAACTGTCACGTAGGTACGACAATCCCCAGTAAAGTAGTGAACGCGAATAAGCGGTAACTGTCACGTAGGTACGACAATCCCCAGTAAAGTAGTGAACGCGAATAAGCGGTAACTGTCACGTAGGTACGACAATCCCCAGTAAAGTAGTGAACGCGAATAAGCGGTAACTGTCACGTAGGTTCCCACCCACAGTGCACCACAGTCTGGACCCCCCTCCCCACGTCCCCACCCACAGTGCACCCCTCCCCACGTCCCCACCCACAGTGCACCACAGTCTGGACCCCCCTCCCCACGTCCCCACCCACAGTGCACCCCTAGTCCCCACCCACAGTGCACCACAGTCTGGACCCCCCTCCCCACGTCCCCACCCACAGTGCACCCCTCCCCACGTCCCCACCCACAGTGCACCACAGTCTGGACCCCCCTCCCCACGTCCCCACCCACAGTGCACCACAGTCTGACTCTACTGCTGACGACACGATCGAGGAAGGGACTGTGAGGAACTGACGATGTCAGTGATAATAGGAACAAGAAAGGTGAATGTGAGGAATTGACGATGTCAGTGATAATAGGAACAAGAATGGTGAATGTGAGGAACTGACGATGTCAGGGATACTAGGAACAAGAAAGGTACAAGTACCTGGTTATACTTACTTAGTTGGTGCTTTGGGCCCAGTCAACCACAAAGTGTTAGGCCTATATCAGGGCTAAAAACAAATTTAGGTTTATTTCCTGGTTATTTATAAAAGGAAGTGTAAAACGTTCAACGTAAAAGTTTTGAACAACTCTATAAAAATACTTCAGACAGATATTACCGTAACACGCTTCATATTTTGTAAAACACACCAATTTTGCGCAAGAAATCCACAATGATTTCAGGACTACGTTCCGAAGGAGTGAATACAACGATTTCTGGTCGAAATGTTTTTTCTTCTGATTTCCAACAAATCAGCACATT
>JABMCL010002076.1:680000-685000 GCA_018857735.1 Alviniconcha marisindica
GGTACAACATCTGTCCAGACAAAACGGTATTGCGTACATCAAAAGCCTTGTGTAGAAAAGTAGCGAGTCGGACACCCGAGAGAGAGAGAGAGAGAGAGAGAGAGAGAGAGAGAGAGAGAGAGAGAGAGAGAGAGAGAGAGAGAGAGAGAGAGAGAGAGATCACCACAAACACCAGCGTGACAAGGACAATGCCCCCAGGACCACCCACCACCATAACAGGGTTAATTAATATAGTTTATAGTGTAATGATCATTGATCATTCCTACAGGATCAACAGTAACTAAAACAGTGACAACAGCTGTAGCAAGAGAACTGCAAGTGCAACACTGAAAATAATTAAATCGGCGGCGGGGGTGGAGGGTGGGAGGAGAGAGAGAGAGAGAGAGTTTATTATAGACAGAGAGGGGGGTTTACGAGAGAGAGAGAGAGAGAGAGAGAGAAGGAGAGAGAGAGAGAGAATGAGAGAAGAGAGAGATGAGAGAGAAAAGAGGGGAGAGAGTTTATTATAGACAGAGAGGGGGGTTTACGAGAGAGAGAGAGAGAGAGAGAGAGAGAGAGAGAGAGAGAGAGAGAGAGAGAGAGAGAGAGAGAGTTTATTATAGACAGAGAGGGGGGTTTACGAAGAGAGGGAGAGAGAGAGAGAGAGAGAGGACGAGAATAAGAGAGGAGAGAGAAGAGAAGAGAGAGAGAGAGAGAGAGAGAGAGAGATTTTATATAGACAGAGGGGGGGTTTACGAGAGAGAGAGAGGAGAGAGGAGAGAGAGAGAGAGAGAGAGAGAGAGGAGAGAGAGAGAGAGGGGAGAGAGTTTATTATAGACAGAGAGGGGGGTTTACGAGAGAGAGAGAGAGAGAGAGGAGAGAGAGAGAGAGAGAGAGAGAGAGAGAGAGAGAGAGAGAGAACAAGCCCAGGCGTAGCAAATTGATTAACGACACTGTATACATGTGACACAAACAACAGGCAAGCGCATTCAATCTCGACATGAAAATGAACCTTTATTACCTGCCCACACCTTGACCACGCGTGTGGATTTGGCGCCGCATGCAGCTTTAGAGGTAGATATTAGACGCCCGAAGGCAGCGCTTCTATTGATCGCCGAGCGGGAATAATGGGCTTTCTGCACACTCACACGTGTGCTAGGCTCGCGCACCCGGTGACCGAGACGTCTGTACCGGTGTTGGGAGAGAAAGCGAGTTTGTGCATAGGTTGCTTACACGTGTCGTACATTATGCCTGCTGGCGGGCTGACTGGGACATGGTGATTTCAAAGGACAGACAGACAGACAGACAGACAGACAGACAGACAGACAGACAGACAGACAGACAGACAGACACACACACACACACACACCCATAGACACAGACACAGACACACACACACACACATACACACACACACTCACACAGACACGCACGCACGCACGCACGCACGCACGCACGCACGCACGCACACATACACACACGGGTACACACAAACACGCACTCACGCGTACACACGCGCACACACTCTCTCTCTCTCTCTCTCTCTCACACACACACACACACACACGCACGCACGCACGCACGCACACACGGGTACACACAAACACACACGCGGACACACGCGGACACTCACACACAAACACACACACGTGCGCGCACAAACCCTTACCTCAGAAGCAAAAGACAGCCGAGAAACTTCACTGTCCAACATTTTCTTCGTGGATTGAAGCATGGGCCGCAGTGGCCGCGCCATGGTGTACGGAATATGTATATATATCTATATCTATATCTATACACACTCAGTTCACACGGTCCTAGTTCCCCTGATCTCTCCAATCGGCTTACACCTGTAACACCAGTAGCGCACAATGGAACAACGCCGACACTCTGCCCCGCTTATGACGGACAAAGTCTCTGCCTTGGTGCGGACAAAGTCTTTGCCTTCCTTCGCACAAAAGTCCTTTCACTGAAGCCCGGTGGCGGGTCGCTCGATTCGGAATCGTGACGACGAGTTACAGCCGTCTAATGAGGTCCACACAAGTCCTCTACAAGTGGCCCCCTCCAAACCAATAACCTGGTGGCCGCGAGTGTGAAGTCAAACAAGCCTTCATTGTCTGGGCCGCGCACACGGGGCCGCTAGGGGGCGCTTCCTCACAGCGAGTGGTCGTGTCACAGACCTGCTCCCATAGACCTATACTCGAGATAGGTCCATGCCTGCACCTACACAAAAGGCGGGCTGCCAAGAGCCTGCTGTGAAGGGGCGGAGTCGCCACGGAACACCGACTCCTTGCCCACTGTCAGCAAAGTCCACGGTGACACCTCTGAACCGTTTTGACAAAGAAACACGTTTGACCCACCGTCCTGTCCGTTATTAAATAGTTGATGACAAAGAAACACCAGTTTGACCGGCCGTCCTGTCCGTTATTAAATAGTTGATGACAAAGAAACACCAGTTTGACCGGCCGTCCTGTCCGTTATTAAATAGTTGATGACAAAGAAACACCAGTGTGACCGGCTGTCCCGTTCGTTATTAAATAGTTGATGACAAAGAAACACCAGTTTGACCGGCCGTCCTGTCCGTTATTAAATAGTTGATGACAAAGAAACACCAGTTTGACCGGCCGTCCTGTCCGTTATTAAATAGTTGATGACAAAGAAACACCAGTTTGACCGGCCGTCCCGTTCGTTATTAAATAGTTGATGACAAAGAAACACCAGTTTGACCGGCCGTCCTGTCCGTTATTAAATAGTTGATGACAAAGAAACACCAGTTTAACCGGCCGTCCTGTCCGTTATTAAATAGTTGATGACAAAGAAACACCAGTTTGACCGGCCGTCCTGTCCGTTATTAAATAGTTGATGACAAAGAAACACCAGTGTGACCGGCTGTCCCGTTCGTTATTAAATAGTTGATGACAAAGAAACACCAGTTTGACCGGCCGCCCCGTCCGTTATTAAATAGTTGATGACAAAGAAACACCAGTTTGACCGGCCGTCCCGTTCGTTATTAAATAGTTGATGACAAAGAAACACGTTTGACCGGCCGTCCTGTCTGTTATTAAATATTTCAGCAGGATGTGGTCTTAGCAGGAACAGTGCACTTTGCCGTAGCACCTCTGATCCGATCGCTTCCACCAACAGTCACCGCTGGGTAAACAGATGACGCAAGGACGCCACTTCCTCGAAATGCCCGGGTAACGGCAGAGATGAGTGCCTGGGAACCGTTTCCGCCGAAAGTTCCTTCACTGCTTCCCCGGTGGCGGAGTTGATAGGAATGGGGTGGGGTGGGGACCAACAGACACACCCCTCGTCCTTAACGGCACACTGCTCGCAGAGACTGTTTTGTTGGCGGCTGGAAGCAGTGCCAGGGACGGGCGGGAAGACTAGAGCGCGAGTGAGTGAGGCTGGCCAGTGACACAGCGAGAAAGGACGGAGAGAGAGAGAGATGGAGGTGGTGGGAGAGGAGATGGAGGTGGTGGGAGAGGACAGAGAGAGAGAGATGGAGGTGGTGGGAGAGGAGATGGAGGTGGTGGGAGAGGACAGAGAGAGAGAGATGGAGGTGGTGGGAGAGGACAGAGAGAGAGATGGAGGTGGTGGGAGAGGACAGAGAGAGAGAGATGGAGGTGGTGGGAGAGGACAGAGAGAGAGAGATGGAGGTGGTGGGAGAGGACAGAGAGAGAGAGATGGAGGTGGTGGGAGAGGACAGAGAGAGAGAGGCAGAGGGTGGGGTGGGATGGAGGAACATTGGGCGGTCCGGCCTGCCAGTGATGAGACAGCCGATTGGGATCTTCTGCAGGCGAGGTTCAGCCGAGCATCGTCACGAGGAAGTGAAACCAGACTCCTTTCCCCGGTGAAACCCCGAGCCCTGACTGCCGGTCCGCGACGTGAGAGGTGTGGGAGAGCGATAGCGGTACTGAGCACTGCTCATGCGGGCTGAGGCGGGCCTAGCTCACGGCTTGTTGTTACAGCGGGACAGGACGGGTGCCAGAGCTGGTGCCGGGCCGGACTCGGTGCCGGGGCGGCGCCCACCCCGCTTTGCAATCAACGACGTGTGACTGATCCCACTGGCCGCTGTGGCAGTCCGGGTGGCGAAGGAGATCCACCCGGCCAGTCCTGGGCCAGCCATCGTACACACCGACATGCAAACTGTACTGTGCTTTCCTATGGTGTGTATATTCACATAGTGTTGTAATTTTATGCGGTCGGTAGTAAATTTCTGTGTCCACACACAGAGACAGTACAGATTCTGTACCAAGTTCTGTATTCAAACGGGCGGGTGGAGACTCGAGACTCAGACACGTTCAGCATGGGTATACGGGCAGGTGTCGGTGCAGACAAACAGACGGACGCACAGACACACGGCAATACAGGCAAGCAAACAGGCAGACGGACACACACATACAGGAATACAGGAAGGAGAGAGAGAGAGAGAGAGAGAGAGAGAGAGAGAGAGAGAGAGAGAGAGAGAGAGAGAGAGAGATGGAGAGGGGATAGAAGTTTCATTACACAAGGATAAAGATTTAAGCACAAGTCGGCTTTTTTACAAAATCTGTCCCTGGTGACAAACACAGCAACACTCAATACGTCAAGCAAAAATACAAATAACTGCGGCAAACTAAAATAATCTTAAGAAAGAAAAAACAAACACGTTTACTGTTAAAACTGAGAGAGAGAGAGAGAAGAGAGAGAGGAGAGACGAGAGTGAGAGAGAGAGAGAGAGAGAGGAGGAAGAGGAGAGAGAGAGAGAGAGAGAAGAGAAGGAGAGAGAGAGAGGAGATAATGTTTCATTACACAAGGATAAAGATTTAAGCACAAGTCGGCTTTTTTACAAATCTGTCACTGTGACAAACACAGCAACACTCAATACGTCAAGCAAAAATACAAATAACTGCGGCAAACTAAAATACATCTTAAGAAAGAAAAAACAAACAAACTATTACTGTCTAAAACTGAGAGAGAGAGAGAGAGAGAGAGAGAGAGAGAGAGAGAGAGAGAGAGAGAGAGAGAGAGAGAGAGAGAGA